>CM057231.1:1865578-2465578 GCA_029891385.1 Erythroxylum novogranatense
CAGATACAGGTACCCATATCAAGAATAATCATCGATAAAGGTAATGAAGTAAAGACAACCACTTCTAGCATGGATGGACATCGGACCACATACATCTGAATGTATTAGGTTTAATACTCCAGTCACTTATTCACCCTTTCCCTTAAAGGGTAACTTAGTCATCTTGCCTAATAAACAAGATTCACATATGTCATATGATTCATAATCAAATGACCCTAAACTACCACTCTTATGGAGCTTAGCTATGCGTCTCTCATTTATATGGCCAAGGCGACAATGCCATAAGTAAGTTGATTTTAAATTATCTCGTTTATGTCTTTTCGTGTCATTGACATTCATAATTGGATGTGACATATCTAATATGTAAATTCTATTGCATAATGTACCAGTACCATGGAGGATTCCATTCAAACTAATAGAACAATCATTGATACTAAAAGTCAAATGAAAACCAGCTCTATTTAAACAAGAAACAGACAATATATTCTTTGTTAAAACAGGTACAAAATAACATTCATCCAATTTAATTACAAGCCCACTGGGGAGTGACAAAAAATAAGTGCCTACGGCTAATGCAGCAACTCTTGCTTCATGTTCGACACGCAGGTTTAGTTCTCCCTTAATGAGCTGTCTACTGTCCCTGAGGTCCTGCATATCATTGCATATGTGTGAGCCACAACCGGTATCTAATACCCATATGTTATGATCAGAAACAGTATTAACCTCAATGACAAACATACCTGAAGAAGCTGAGGCATCTGATGCATTCTTCTGCTTCAATTCTTCCAATAGACTTTACAGTTTCGCTTTTAGTGGCCAGTCTTTCCACAATGGAAGCAAGTTCCTTTTGGTGCAGTTTCTTTGGTTTTCTTTTTGGCTGCACTTCCTTTTGGTTTCTTAGACCTTTTCTTCTTCAGTTTCTTTTTCTTTGAACCAGAAGAAGAAGAATCCACCACGAGCACTGGCTTGCTATCCTTCTTGATAGCTTGCTCGGCTGTCTTGAGCAGATTGATCAACTCAGGTATTGTCGTGGATATTTGGTTCATCCGATAGTTCAATACAAACTGTGAATAACTATCAGACAATCCAACCAAAATTAAGTCAACACTTAATTCATAATCCATAACAAAACCTAAGACGGCCAACCTCTCAATATACCCATTCATCTTCAATGGCATACGGCATGGCAAATGAACCTGAGTCATCTTAGTAGTGAAGAGTAGCCTCGAGGTCTCGAACCTTTCAGACCGAGCTTGCTCATCGAAAAGCTCTCTAAGATGAAACACTATGGTATTAGCATCCATAGACTCATGCTGCTTCTGCAGCTCTGGTGACATAGATGCGAGCATAATACAAGTAGCCATGTCACTGTCTTTGAAATGCTTACGATAAACTTTCTGATCCTCATAAGAAGCATCAACAGCAGGTGGATCAGGAAGTGGAACATCTAGGACATAGCCCAGTTCTTGAGAACAATTCTCAGATTTCTCAGCCAATCGAAAAAGTTAGGTCCAGTTAATTTATTAGAGTCCATAAGTGAGCTCAAATTCACACTAGAAGACATCTTGAATCAACCTAAGAAGAAAGAGAGAAAGAATGTTAGAATAGAATTACATGCATGATCATAAGGACTTGCATGACATGCATATGGCTCCCACTAGTTTCAAAGAATCCATAACCCTCACTACGAATCCAAGAAACATTATGACAAAATGTCCTAGTGGGTCGATATCCGACATTGCTAAGAATGACCTTGGGTTTACCCAACAAGCCACCTTAGGTCAATCGGTAGGTATCGGTCATACCAAGTGCATCATAGATATCCGACATTACTAAAAATGACCTTGGGTTTATCCAACAAGCCATCTTAGATCAATCGGCAGGTATCGGTCATACCAGTTACATCATAGGTGTAATTATCGACTAGTGCTATCAACTCGTGATGTATGCACACACATTGGGTTATCAACTCTTGATGCGCGTACATCTGATGTACACTACCCAATTTCGCCTCTGTCTACGTTAACCTTGAGTTTACTCAATAAATTAACGCTTCTAGTAAAAACCGACCCATTAATCCGAAAATCTTATTTCCATGGTTCGAACATATCCGTATAGAGTGAGCTTGGGTTTACCCAACAACCCGAACTCTATAAGAACTCTGGTTCTCTCCATATTAATGGAAGGCGTTAGTTTTCATATTATGTGTGAGGGATTTCAACTTTCTTCACTCTTCTTCTTCTCCAAGCTGTAGGATTATAGTCACCATGACTATATGGAATGATTTAGGGCATCAATCACATTGAATCTATACCTATAATCATCCATCATCCCACCTAAGCATGTATAAGTCGACTTGCATGGTCGACTTGTCTAAGCATGCAAGTCGACTTATGCTACTGTGCATGTGTAAGTCGACTTGTCTGAACATGCAAGTCGACTTATGCTACTGTGCACATGCAAGTCGACTTATACCATTGTGTAAGTCGACTTATCTGAGAATACAAGTCGACTAGTGCATGTGTAAGTCGACTTGTTTGAACATACAAGTCGACTTATGCATGTGTAAGTCGACTTATATGTATAGAATTGCTCTTTAATCGACTAATTTCTCAATCCGTGCAGTTCCACTTCACAATACCAAGTTTGATATACTTTATTATGATGTACCAATGAAACACTTTCATTGTATCATGCTTACCATATATATAATCATATTATACATGACAAACTTGAAATTGATGAATACACTACTATTCACTTAGATTTCTAAATAATTTTGCGAATATCAAACTATCACCCTAAGTATCTCTAGGTAGTCTACACTTTATCAAGACTACTTCGGCACTTGTCACAAAATTGGTGACGGCCAAAACAATCAAGACAAGGAAATATACTAACGAGACGCTAATGTGACATATTTGACATCTGAAAATTTTTGGAAACTCAATTTCAAGAAAATCATTTTGGCAAGCATACAATATCAATGTAACATATTTTTAATCACATTAAAAATAATCCAAGGCATTGGAATTGAGAAATACACAATCAATCATTCCAAACAAAACAGTTCCAGCAACTTTCTCAAAACTGCCAAGCTCTGTCTTTTGCTTGAAACACTCATTGAAACAACTTCAATTAATTCTGAGAAAATTACAGAGGTTACAACATGTTCACAAAATGCTCCATGAATATTTTCAAGATTTATTTCCAACAAAAACTCAACTAACCTCAGCATTAAAGCCAATGTTGAATCTGTGTTCCTCAACACAGATATTCCTAGAAGCACACAATAAATTCTCAAATAAATAGTAAATCACCTTGAAAACATTTTTTCATCCTCATAGACATTCATAAACATCTTAGACACATGTCGGTGAAAGAAAATCAGAAAAAAAAATTCTATAATTTATTCTCGAATTTATAAGCATGCCTGTTCAAGGATTGTGCACAAACACAGCAACCAGAACATTAGAAAATAAATTAGCAAAACCATATCAAATCACATTGATAAATTATGTTCTTCCACAGACATATTCAACAACATCTTATGAGAACATCTGGGCAAGAAAATTTTGAAAGCGAGTTTTCTATACTGATTTCGAATTTAACACAATCAACATGCATCATCGTCACAACCAATAGGCAGCTCCAACCTTGTTATGATTTCTTCGTTATATATGACACAAGTGGCTCTGATACCACTGTAGGAAAATCTCGGTGTGTACATCACATGCACACGGTGCGGAAAACAAAAATTTTTGTTTCGGGACCTTCCCGAAAGTCAGGGTCCATGTGTCTATATATCAAAGTCAAACCATAACGACCAAAAAAGACCGTCTCTAAAGGTATCCATGCAGAGATCGGAGAACCTAACCAGGGCAAACCCTTTGACCCGGGAATAACTAGAACAAGGGAAAGAGTGCTAGCTCTTACCTTATTCTTGGAGAGCTTGGAGAAAACGATGAAGGAGAATAAGCTTGGAGAAGATGAAGCTTGAAAATCGATCATGAAGAAGAGAGGAAAGTTTTTTCCTTTTTAAAACCTATCTTTCTCCTTACAAAACCAACGATCATCTCCTCTATCTTTCATCTTTTGTCTTTTAGTCATTTAATGCCATTTAAAAGCAACTTTTGACTAAGCAAAAGAAGAAGCTTCTCCTCCTTTCCACGTTAGGCATATATATATATATATATATATATATAATGCTGAAGTGACCCAGTCACACTGGGGTCGGTCCTACCGGGTCTCGGTATGAAAAAAATACCGAAGACTTGTTTCAGCAATATCGATGTCGCAATCTTATCGGGACATATCTCGATCTTATTAGGATCCATTTAATCCTATTGCTCTCCAAATATTTGATCTCTATCCAAAACTATTTTACGAATTCTCTGAATCACTCTAATGCGTGTGACCCATTAGGTTCCTGGTTATGTTGGCCACTTAGATTAACACTTAATCTGAGCAAGTCATGAGCGGTATCTAGCAACACATCATGACCCCCAATTGACCGGAAAGTAATTGGTTTGACGAATGAACCTATGTTCATCACGAACCACATCACGAAGCTTTCCATAGATAATTGCTGTGCAATTCGTCCTTTCACCATGCTATACCCTACTTGGTTATGAGTATGGGCAAAGTGTCAACTCTTACTAGACTGACTACATCAAATCTAGTCCAAGTGATATCAGTTCTTGTCTTGGGACTCATTACTTTATATGTCAATGAAGACATTCTTCATAACATATATACTCGGGCCAGAGATTTCCAAGTAATGACCCTGACAAAAGGCCATGGGTATCATCTTCTGCTATCACAGAAGTGGTGAATCCTCTATTGGCTACCCAATTACTTTCGAATACCTCAAGCTGTACCCAAGCACCACCCTACAAGCGACCTTTGTAAGGCAACAAGGAATGGAGTCAAAGCACAGAATCAGTATCCAAGATATCCTTGAGTACCTCAAGTCTAAGGATACTTGCACCATTGCTATGATGAGATTATCACTGACATTAGAATAGGACAACTATGTGATGATCTCATAGTAGGTCATCCAATGTACTTACTACCTCTAGTAAGCATCCACATCTCAACCCTAAATATCTCATATTTACAGTTTCGAGATCTATCGCTGATCAAATCAAGGAGCTTGAAATGTGTTAGTCTCCCGGATTACCGTTGTCCAGCCAGAATCTTACGATTAGGATAATTTAGATACTGACATAATTCCACATGATAGGAATCTCAGTAGTATGATCACATCATAATTTTCTTCATGCTATGTCATATATCATGGACTTCATTAATTTGCTTATAGATCAATATCAATTCATAAATAATGAACATCAAATTAATGAAATATGTCTTTCTTTATTTATTCATAAAGTATGTACACAACTTTGTACAAAACGCGCTAAAGGCGATTACCTTTAGGGCACTACTCTAACATTGGGGACCCTCTCCACATCTCTCAACAGAAGGACACAAATATTATCTAATTTTTGTTGATGCCAACATAAGATTCACTTGGCTTTATCCTTTAAAATTAAAATCCGATACCCAATCTGTCTTTGTTAAATTCAAGACCAATGTTGAACTTCAACTAAACAGAAAAATCAAAGCCCTACATACAGACCTGGAAGGTGAATACAAATATCTCTTACCATATCTCACAAAACATGGAATACAACCACGACTCAGTTGTAGGAAAATCCCGGTGCGTGCATCACATACACACGGTGCGTAAAACAAAAAAAATTATTCCGAGACGTTCCCGAAGTCCAGGATCTATGTATCTATACAAAGAGGTACCATAATTCTCAAACCACAAAGACCAAAGGAGACCGTCTCTAACGGTATCCACACAGAGGTCAGAAAACCTAACCGAATCAAACCCTTTGATCCGGAAATAGCTATAATAAAAAAGAGAGTGCTAGCTCTTACCTTATTCTTGGAGAGCACAAGGTGAAGAAGAGGACAAGATGATGAAGCTTGAAGAGAGGTTGATGGAGAGCTTCGGATGAACTCTTTCTTTAAAACCCTAGTTTCTAAAACATGTTAAAGCCTATTTGTATCTCACGACCATCATCCCTTTAAGCCTTCATTTGCCATTTGTCTTTAAAGTAATTAAAGACATTTAATGCTAAAGTGGTGAAGCTTTCCACATTAGTCATATATATTATAAATGCTGAGGTAGTCCAGTCACACTGGCGTCGGTCCTACCGGGTCATGGTATGGAAAAAATACCTTAGACCTGTTTCAGCAATATCGATGTCGCGATCTCATCGGGACATATCTCAATCTCATCGGGATCCATTTAGTTCTATTGCTCTCCATATAATGGATCTCTATCCAAAACTATTTTACGAATTCTTCGAGTCACTCTTATGCGTGTGACCCATTAGGTTCCCGGTTATGTTGGTCACTTAGATTAACACTTAATCCAAGCAAGTCATGAGCGGTGTCTAGCAACACATCATGACCCCCAATTGACCGGAAAGTAATTGGTTTGACGACCAACCCATGCTCACCACGAACCATATCACGAACCTCCTATAGATAATTCTCGTAATTCGTCCTTTCACCATGCTATACCCCACTTGGTTATGAGTATGGGCAAGTGTCAACTCTTACTAGATTGACTATATCAAATCTAGTTCAAGTGATATCGCCTCGCGTCTGGACTCATTACTTTATATGTCAATGAAGACATTCTTCATGACATATGTACTCCGGCCAGAGATTTTCAAGTAATGACCCTGACAAGAGGCCATGAGTATCATCTTCTGCTATCACAGAAGTGGTGAATCCTCTATTGGCTACTCAATTACCTTTGAATACCTCAAGTCGCACCTAATCACCACCCTATGAGCGACCTCGTAAGGCAACAAGGAATGGAGTCAAAGCACGTAATCAAGATTCAAGATATCCTCGAGTACCTCAAGTCTAAGGATACTTGTATTCATTACTATGATGAGATCATCACTAACATTAGAATAGACATCCATGTGATGATCTCATAAGAGTCATCCAACGTACTTACTACCTCTAGTAAGCATTCACATCTCAACCCTAAGCATCTCATATTTACAGTTTCTGAGATCCACTGCTTGATCAAATCAAGGAGCTTGACATGTGCTAGTCTCTCCGGATTAACAATGTCCAGTTTTAGTAATCCTATGACTAGGGATAATTTAGATACTGACATAATTGCACATGATAGGAATCTCAGTAGTATGATCACATCATAATTTCCTTCATGCTATGTCATATATCATGGACTTCATTAATTTTCTTATGCTTGACTGCTCTGTCCTTTGTTGTTTGCTGCTGCTGCATATTATTGACGCGTGCTCCATCTTGTGAAAGTTGAGCTGAAAATTTTTATTGTCACAGGAGGAATGGTCCTTGGTATCCAATTATTGACTTTGTCCATTTTAGTTAACTGCGCACTTGGCTTAGTTAATATAAATTTAGCAGGCAAAGCACTCATAATCAGAAATAAGTTTTAAGCAGATGGTGATAAATTGAGAGTTCTGTCATTTCTTGTTCATTTAGTACTCTGTGTTACCAGTTTGAACAAGATGAGCCCGTTGGATCAAAAGGAAAGTGGTCAGGGTAGAGGCCCTTCTTCTCTTACTACTTTCGGCCGAAGTTGATCCACTTGCCAGTTGCTTGGAGGGTACTTACTCTCAATCCTTTGAGCAAGATGGGCTTGTTATAGGTCCGAACATACTTTACATTAAAGAGCCGTGAGGTATCACCGAGTCCTTGTCAAAGTGAACTCTCTATAAGTAATTAATATCCTTTCTTTCTCATGACCTAATTTTACTGAATATTTTTCTTTGTTGATAGATATTAGGGAGCTAATCCAACAAAATTAGGACCTATAAATTTAGCACGTGCTACAAGAAGAGAATCAGTGTGCAGATAATCTGATAACTTTCACTTTTCGTACCAGCCCAGAGATACATTATCATCTGGAACCTTTAGTGTTCGTTATGACACACCTCTCTTTCGGGACAAATAGGGAGCACAATATCGCCGAGCTGTCGGCTAGCTAGTTTATTTTTAGTGTATTTTTCTTGTAACAAAAAAAAAATAAAATCTTCAAACTCAAGCTGAGAAAAAAAAGTTAAAGAAAAGGAATACTATGATTACTGAGCATGCTCGTGCCTTTTTGTGACCTTTTGTTATTAGTCTATCACCAATGCCTTTCCTACAAAGGCACTGACTGAGTTGTTTTTTTGCTTGTGAACGTCTACTTTTGGCAAAACTAAATGAAACCTTCTAGTCTCGGTGTAAATGAAAATTCCAGGAAGCTTCACGTAATGTCACTGAGTCGCATTATATTTGTATTTTCTTATATAACTTCACATATTTTATCATTTAACAAATTAAAAACAAATATTCTAAAATAATTAAAAAAGGTAAAGCACAGGAAAGAGTGTATCATTATTTAGAAAATTTTAATTTATTAAATAATAAAATATATGTGTGACATAAATATAATATATGATAACTACCTAATAGAACTATTAATCTGACGTGATTCACTACATCGTCCATATTAATGAATAATTTAACATTGGCTTATTTTTGTTAAAATTACAAATTGATGCCTTTTTTCGTCAATTTTAAAATTTTGAGCTAATATTAACAGAGTAAAATTTGAGATTTTATTTTACAATTAACTCAAATAACATGGTTAAACAATAATGATAATTTATAAATTACATGATTAAAAAATAAACTAATCGTTCAAAATGAAATGATAAATTAAATACAAAAATTAATAATAAATTCTTAAAATTAAAAATTGACATTTTAATACAAAATTTTGAATAATTTAAGAGATTGGGTCTACCTTACAATTCTTCAAACTTTTATGTTTGAATTTTGTAAAGTTTCAAAGATGACCAAACTTATATTTAAATAAAAATAAAAAACGACGTCGTTTTCTACTTTGCTATTAAGACCCGTGATTCGGTCAGTTTTTAACAACAATTTGGCCGCAGCTCCCCTCTCACCGTAGAACTTTGCGAGGTCCATCTGGCCTTATATTGGCGTGGGACCGGGGTTACCGTCGACTTATCCTTG
Organism: Erythroxylum novogranatense; assembly: GCA_029891385.1. NCBI lineage: Eukaryota > Viridiplantae > Streptophyta > Magnoliopsida > Malpighiales > Erythroxylaceae > Erythroxylum > Erythroxylum novogranatense. The sequence continues at coordinate 1,874,684 of CM057231.1, forward strand.
AAGTCGATTCTTTGGCGGTCATTAATATTCTTTCCTCTTCCCAGCAGGTTCTGACTGAGGATGTTTTGTTGATTGCAGGTATTCGAGGGCTTTTACATCAGGACTAGGAGGTGGTCCTGCGCCACGTCGAACGAGAGGGCAACCAGTATGCTGACAGACTCGCAGCCTGTGCCAATTTCTTAGATCCAGGTCTGTTCATTCTTTGAGAGCCGTCGGGGGCCATTTTGGAGCTTCTTCGACAAAACGTGAGCGGGGCTTCGTACCACCGTCTTTTGTAATCTTTTTGTTTTCTTTCCATTGTAATCTCAAAAAAAAAAAAAAAAAACTTTTAGTGTTACAACTTTTAGTGTCAATGCCAAATTTTCATCTAAAATTGCTTTAGAGAAAACGTATCATTTTGGCATCTCAAGGAAACTTCCCTTTGGACTTCTTAGGGTGCGTTACAATTTTAGAAGATAAAGTTTCATCTCATATCATCTCATATTGATAAGCCAAAGTTTTCGATCGAAAGTTACATCTTTAGTAAGTTATATTATTTTTGATCACCTTTCCTTAATTATTGTTGAGCCTTCTTCTTTTCTCTTATACTCTCTAAAATTATAAATTGATCAAGCCTTAATTTACTTATTTGTCGTTTATACTAATTAAGGCATTTATTATCACTAATCCTAATTGCCATACTCTTTTTTTTGTTACACGGGAAGCTAAAATATTAAGAATCTAAATGCATAGTTACAGGGGCGGAGAGGCCTAGGTGGCGGTCGCAAGGATGGCACAGTCCAGCCGAATCTTGAATTAAGACTTCGTGGATAAGCGACGGGGGTTCCCGTAAATACTGAAGGCCCGGCCTGGAGGAGGCTGCTAAAGAGACAAGGAGATCAACACTCTGGTTACCCTCGCAATGGATATGTGAAAGTGGACCTCCCACGGTCGGTGGAGCAACCCTCGGATACTTGTCAACAATAAAGAGAAATCAATCAAGTTGGCAGTGAATGAGGAGAGGATGTTGATTACCTCAAGCGAATCCACTTCCACAACCACGCGGCGATAGCCATAATCTCACGCCAAGCTGAGTCCGGTGTAGACCCCCCATAATTCTGCCTCAAAGGAGGTACCGCGTCCAAGAGAATGAAGAAAGCCGCCACACCAAAGACTATAGCAATTTCTCCAAAGACCCCCAACTGCGGTCTGGAGTGATCTCACGCTGGCAGTACCATTTGTGTTCAGTTTGATCCAACCCTTACGGAGTTTCACCCAACCCACCAACGTACCCTGAGGCACCCTCAGGTCGGGAAAAACCTAATTATCGAGTGACTGAGTTTTGACAATCTAATCATTGTAATTCAGGCCAATGCGCACCATACTTAAATGTTAAAGCCAAACATTAGTACAACTATTCGAATAAGCATTCAAGAATCTACCTATTCTATTATTAAAAAATGGATTTGTGGGTCCCAAGTTATTAATAATTGCTACTTAAACACGCTGTCGTGTAATAATCCATTTTTAGATTAGACTTGTCAACCAAGCGTCTAACTACTCCTGTTCTAATTAACTAATAATAGTAGTAACCTAGACAGTCTTCCTTTTTCTTTTTTCTTTTATTATCTAAAATTACAAAAAATCAGATAAAAAAGAATTGGACCAAAATTAAATATTATATATATATATATATATATATATCGCATAATTAAAAAGGAATTTACTAATCTATAATTAGACATCGAGGACTTCCTTATCAAAATATTTGATAATTAGTACCATATCAAATATTTTGATAAGGAAGTCCTCAATGTCTAATTATAGATTAGTAAATTTCTTTTTTAATTATGTAGAATATATATATATATATATATATAAGTTTTCTTTTTAATTATGCAAAATATATATATTTCGTATAATTAATTTTTTTAAATTATACATTGAGGACTTCCTTATCAAAATATTTGATAATTAGTACCAAACGACGCCCAAATTTCATAATTCAAGACATTATTTTAACATTTTTTGGATCCGATTCCAATTTTGCCCATGAAGACCTTGCTGAGAAATTATAAGAAGAATAGCTGATGGAAGGTTGTTTAAGAAAATAAAAGCTAATTACAGGGGCAAATCGGACAAGAGAGTTTATTTATTCCTATAAAAAATGGAAGTGACGTGACGTTTTTAATATCTCCAAGAAAAGAAAAAAAAAGAAAAAGAAAAAACGTGTTAAGACTTAAGAGCTATCGACAATCAAAGAAGAAGACAAGAGTATAGAAAGAGATCAGAAGAAAGAAAGAGATCACTTTCTTCTTCTTCAAGTTGTAGATGTAATGCATCAGAAGAAATCAGAAGTCCAAATCGGAAAAGAAAGCACCGGCGTCTCTTCCGATTACAACCCTACACCGCCTCTGTTCTTCACTTCCGATCACAACCCGTCATCCACGGTTAATCCTCCCACGCCTCAGGTTATAATCCAGCCCAGCGGCGATCATTTCGAGAATGACCCTTTTGTCCCATCACCCTCTTCTTCCTCCGCATCAACTCCGTACAAGCGACCCCTTTTGACCCAGCAACATCACCACCATCCCACGCATCGATCACCCTCCATTACAAAATCCCCCACCGTGTACCATTTCTCGACGACCCAGCAAAATCAGTCTCTGTTCTCCGTGTCTATCGCCGCCAAATCCGCCGCGTTTCGGTTGCTGAGGCGGTTTAATAATTTCCGGCGTTTGCGAGTCCACCTGAGGTTAATCCTCTTGTTGTCTCTCCCCTTGTTCTATTTCTTGGTTTCTCATCCGAGTCACTCCGTTCTTCTTGATTTTCTGTCGGCTTTTGCTTTCTCTGCCGCGCTTTTGTTCTCTCTCAATCTTGCCCTCCCTCGACTTCCTTCTATTCGCTTGTTTCTGTCGCGTTCTTTTCCAATTAAGCTCAAATGCAATTCTAACGTGTCTCGGCCTCCATTGCCAGTGTTCTGGTCAATTGGGTCGAGGCCGGTTTCGGAGAAGAGGGTTGATTCTGGGTGTTGGGTTCAGGTTTACAGCAACGGGGACGTGTACGAGGGTGAGTTTCATAAAGGGAAGTGTTCGGGGAGTGGTGTTTATTACTACTGTATGAGTGGGAGGTACGAAGGTGATTGGGTTGATGGAAAATATGATGGTTATGGAGTGGAGACTTGGGCAAGAGGTAGTCGATATAGAGGGCAATATAGGCAGGGACTTAGACATGGATTTGGGGTTTATAGATTTTACACAGGTGATGTTTATGCTGGTGAATGGTCTAATGGACAGAGTCATGGTTGTGGAGTTCACACTTGTGAGGATGGAAGTCGATATGTTGGGGAGTTCAAGTGGGGTGTCAAACATGGGCTCGGACACTATCATTTCAGGTAATGTTGAATGTGTTCTGATTGGAATTTTCAGTTTGGTTTTTATGGGATTTTGTGCTTTCATTGTGATTATTGGTGTTAACGTTGATATGATTATGTGCTCTGCTTATGGTTTTCTGCTCAGTGTTAAGGTTATTCGTTTCTGTTAAAACTTGTGTAGTTCCAGGTTTGAATGAAACAGCAAAGGAATGTGGAAATGGTCTATAATGCGAATCATCTTAAACATTTTATCAGGATTGTCTACCGAAATGGATAGGAAGTGAATTGAAATTTGAGAAGAACCTTTTTCCCTTACAAGACAAGTAACTTTTTTTTGGGTTAAGTGCATATAATTTCCAACCTTCTTTAAGATATTAGATAGATGAAGCGTACTGAATTGCAATGTAATGATGACAACATTACTGTAATGTTTAGGATTACCATAACTATTGGATTTAGCAAAGTGAACGAGGGATGAACTTGCTACTAAAGTGTGATTGATCCCAGACTCCAATACATGTTCTTCTGTTGAATTCTGATTTATTCAGTTGTTCTTTCTCTTGCTGCTTGCTTTCCATAGTCCTTTTCGAAAGGGATATGAACAATAAACTTTTCGTTCACTCTTTTATTAGAGTTCTTCGACACTTGCTTGTCTCATGCAAGCTTCTGGTTGCTCGGGTACCTGATTGTGTGTAATTCTAAATGCCTTGATGTGGGCAGGAAAAGGGATGTAAGCATTGTTTTAAATATGATGCCAGACAGTGAAAAAGAACTCTGATGTCTTATTATTTGGCATTGGGATTAAGTTAAATTCTACCGAGTTGAATTTGAATTCTTTTTACTTCTTTTTGTTTTTGTTTAATCCTGAGTTCATGCCGTTATACGTTACTTCTTAATTTTCTGTAATGGGCACACAATGTTGCAAATTTTGTAGCATCTGAAATGGTAAGGATATCTTTGTTAAAGCTTCAACAGCCAATAGATGAAACACAGTATTGTATTCACCTAATGTTACCTGTTATATGTATCTTAGAAATGGAGACACATATGCCGGAGAGTACTTCGCAGACAAGATGCATGGCTTTGGTGTTTATCGTTTTGCAAATGGGCATCGGTACGAGGGTGCCTGGCATGAGAGTAAACGGCAAGGTCTTGGAATGTATACTTTCAGAAATGGGGAAACACAATCTGGTCACTGGCAAAATGGGATTCTTGATGTGCCAAGCACACAGAACACTGCTTATCCTGTATCTCCAGTTGCAGTATACCATTCAAAAATACTTAATACCGTTCAGGTACTTGTATTTTCTACTTTACCATACAAAGTTTCTTTCCAGAGGTTCCTTCCAAGTCCTTAACTGTTGAAATAATTGCTTCTAGATTACTGATGAAAATTTAAAGCAACAAGTGTCATTTACAGTGAAACATGTGAATATAAGTAGGATTACTGGAAAAGAGAACTCGACATTCCCTGATCTGTTATGTCTTGTAAACAGGAAGCAAGAAGGGCAGAAGAGAAGGCTTATGATGTGGCAAAGGTCGATGAGAGGGTGAATAGGGCAGTAGCTGCAGCTAATAGAGCGGCAAATGCTGCTCGAGTGGCAGCCGTGAAGGCTGTTCAGAAACAGATGCATAATAAGACTGACAACGTTCCGATTCCGATTGTGTGAGATTTGACTTACATTCTTTTAACATCCGATAAAGCTACAAGAGATGGCTGTGCAGCAAGATAATGAATCGTGATTTTTCTTTACAATAGCATCATACAGAACATAGTCATCTTATCTTCAGCCTTATTCTTCTAGAGGCTGTTAACCGAAAAACCGGCATGAAAATCATGCTGGAAAAATTGGCCCAAGTGCTTCGGCATAGATCAATTGGCTTTTTGCTTGCTTTTGGATCATGTGTAGCTGGTGAACTGGTACCAGCTAGAAGGAAGAGGAACAGATGGGAACAACTGCTATTTGAGAGCTTATGTTTTGCTTTTGTTCTCGGTAAGCTTGTGTAAAGATGAGTTGGATATAATGTAATATAATCTGCTGGTGCTCATGTGAAGCCTCTGCCCATTCAGTGTTAAATACGAACTCATTGTTTATAATCAGAGGAATCAATGTTTCATTTAAGACAGAAAAAGAACAATGCCTATCAGTACTTGTGATTTCAGAATGCCCCAAGTTCTTTTGATTTCAACTGAGCAGTTCTGTATTAGCAAGCTTCTCGTAAAGATTTAAACCAGCAAATTCTTTTCATAAGTTTCAAATGTACTTTGCAATTGTCTGGAAATTGAAAAGAGAATTCTGATGAAAGTTTACATCTTGATTCAGTGCGAAAAATGATAAGAACACTCAAAGCAATCCTAGTTCTCAGTCTGCTCTCTCAGCCTACGAATGGTACTCCTGACAGTCACGGCACTTGCAGTACTGTAAAGGGCAAGTATAAACAACCGGTTAGAAATGTCACTTGAAGGGGTAAGCTGAATTCATGAAGATTCATAACATACGAAGAAGATCTTACTTCAAAGTGTAGGCGCCGCCTGCTTTCACTTTCCCACAGTCCTTGCAACCCCAAATACCTACAGCTTTCCTCTTCACCGCATACTGCAGAAATAAACAGTTATACGAACTCGACAACCCAAAATAAGATCTCATCAATTGTTTCTAGGTGAAAACTTCCAAAACCGTAATTGTATCCATTTCCATGTTAAAATGGTTTGACTATCAGATGGAAATATGGTCAAATTTATTACCTTCCCACAGAATTCACAGAAATACTTGCTATGCTGACTCACTTCCATCTTCTTAATCTGCTTCCTCAAACTAGCACCATAACGGGTGCCTGCAACATAGACACAAAACAACCGAAACGACTCGAATGATTCTAAGCTTGCTCGATTAATGAACTTGTGGTCTTAAAACACCAAGAACATAATAGATAAAGATCCACCATCTTAAGCAAATCAGCATTCAGTAGTGGCATTTTGATCATAAATCCAAGATACATTCTGATATAGCCAATCAGCAACTGAACATTAAATCGTTACACATCTTTTTTATCCTCTAAACCGAAAACAAAAATCTACAAGTAAAGCAACACATTTTCTGAATCATTATATAAAGCTAAACTCCAGATAAAGCTGTGCAATCTGATTGATTAACTATGGCAAACGGCAAATTAATCAATCGAAGGACTCAGAATTGAAATGAAAAGAAAATGTAACTAAAATGCTCGGGACACACCGTATTTTCCAACAATGCCAGCCTTCTTGGTTCTCTTGGCCTGTTACAAACGAAACAGAACATCAGAACTAATTACCATATCCTTAAGCTGAAAATCCAGGCGATTGCATCATTCAACTCCAACGTCGCATTCAAATTAATAACAATAATAAACATACCCAGAAACAAATCATTCGAAAAGAACATGAAAAGAGACGAACCAATACTTAAAGCCTTTCCCTAAGGGTATTCATGAATCAAGTACCAAAATTTTTAAAACAGACACGAAGCAACAGAGTAAAAACGACTCTCTCCGATAAGTACCCAGCAAATCATTAACAAAACAAGGCTTAGAGAGTGAGTAGAGTACCATTTTGCTTGGCTTCTGCGAACTGCTTCAAAATCTGTCTTCTGTTCTCCCCGAGTTCCGAGCGGCCAAGTTCAAGCAGAGAGAAGAGAGTCTTGATCTTTACGCATTTTATAGTGCAGGGACACGCACTCTGGAATGTTGCCCTAAGCCCGTGCTTTTCTTGGTTTTCTTAGCCCACTATTGATCATTTATGTGACTTTGGTTGAATAGATTATTAAAAAGATTTTTTATTTTTAGAAAATTATTTTTCTTAAATTTATATTAAAATAATTAATTTAATATACCAATTAATCTATTATTCCAATAATTTGTAAAACTAAATTTAATTAAACCTAACAAGTTAAATAAAATTAATTAAGTATTGAATCGAATTTAAAATCTAATTTGTGTCGATTCGAAAACGATGAGTTAACCGATTTGAATTTGAATTTAAGCTATACGACTCAAACTTTGTCGAATTTTAAGTTTTGATTCAACCTATTATTATTTCCTATTATTTATTAATAAGATTTATTGCTATTTCTTTTTTTTTAATATTCATAAGGTAAAAGATGGGTTTAATAGAATTGGTCAGCTAAGCCCGATTTTGGCTTTTGTTGATCGGGCCCCGGGCGGCCCACGAGCCAAACAATTCTGCTCAACCTGTTAGCTCTGACTTATCGGGCCACGGGTCAACTCTCGAGCCATCCAATGAGGAGTTGGGTAAGGCCTAGCTCGGTCCATTGATATCCTTATTGAAAGAGAGAAAACACCGGAAAGTTTTTATAATAATATTTTAATAAATCTTATTAATTTGTTGAATCTCAAGACTAACGAGCCCAAGGCACTAGAGCCTAATCAAGTCCAAAGCTTGAAGCTCATTATGATCCAATTTTTTCTAAAAATAAAAATAATATCATTTTATTTATAATATTTGAATTTTAAGGGCCGACTTGACTCAAATCGAGACTCAAAGACTGAGGGTTTGTTTGGTTGGATGTTAATTAATAGAATTAAATGAAATAAAACGAAATAATTTATAATGGAATGAAATATAACATAGTGAAAAGTTGTTTGGGAGGCATGGAATGATTCATAATATAATATAATAAAATGTTGTTTGAAAGATTGATAAAATGGAATGTAACGTATAATAAATGACTATTATATCCTTTATATTAAAATAGTTACTACATGAAGTTTAACACTATGATTTTAAAACAAAATAATGTTCAATTAAAAGTTACAATTCAAGTCACAACCGTGACAAATAATTTTATTTTAAAATAATAAAAGTTTTGTTATTTTATTATTCATTATATATAATTTATTATTAAGTATATAAAACTATTATTATTAATTATTTAATATATTTTATTTTATTATATATGATTTATATTTAAAATAATTTATTTATATCTTTATTTACATAGAAATATATACAAATAATTAAAATTATATATTTTTTATTTTCATTAATAAAATATATTAAAATTTTATTATTAATTATATACAATTTATTATTAATAATATAAAATATTATTATTAGGGTAAGGAGAAATAATATAAAAGCATTATTAATTATATATAATTTTGTGGACCGATTGGGATAAAAAGGTTATGGTTAGAAAAATAATTGATATTAAAAAATATTGATGGTATATTAAGTAGTATATATTTATTAGTTTACGTCAATCCTAAACCTTTCAAAATAGAAGCTTCTTATTTTCATTATTTATGATAAAATGAAACATATTATTAAATCCTTCCTTTTTATTCTATTTTATTTTCTATTATTATAAAACCCTCGATTAAATAACAAAAGTGTGTTACATCCCATTTTATTCTTCATTTAACTCCCCATATCAAACTGATTTTGATCGTTCATGTTACGTCGGGGTGGACCTAACTTATCTGCAATCCCTATTCACATCACATCAAATTACCCCTATACTTTGCCTCAATTACGAACATTTATATAGGGCAAGGACAAAACCGTCCAACTGTTGATTATTTAGTCGTCGTGCAATTAAAATTCAGAGGTCTCAGTGGACGATACGTCGTTACCTTAATTCCTCCGCAAAAGCCTACAGAAACTCTGTAAAACTAAATCCATTTCACTCCGTTCCAAATTCTACCCTTCTGATCTCGTCAAATTTACGAACCGAGCAGCGAAGTGTATGATCCGACGCCGCACCATGTATAGCAACATGCTCGTCAACTGCTCCGGTTGCCGTACGCCGTTGCAGCTTCCGCCGGGAGCTCGGTCGATACGCTGCGCAATCTGTCAGGCCGTCACGCAAATCGCTGACCCTCGCAGTGTTCCGCCGTCCAGCTACACGGGGCCGTCGCCTCCTGCTTCCTCAACGCACGCGCCACCGTCTCCATACAATCACGCCCCTCCGGGTCCTCCGCCAAACGCTCACGGTCGTAAAAGGGCGGTGATTTGCGGGATATCGTATCGGTACTCGAGGCATGAGCTTAAGGGATGCATAAACGACGCTAAGTGCATGCGTTATCTTCTAATCAACAAGTTTCAGTTTCCCCAAGAATCTATTCTCATGCTCACTGGTACATCTTTGATTATAGAATCTAAACCACCATTGATCTTTTCGCTTCTTGGTCAATTTTCGATCAATTCCATACTTGTTTCGCTTTTAGATTTGATTTTATTTAGCTTGATCTTAAGAATCTTCTTTAAAGAGCTTGGGTTTAACAGATCTTCCGTAAATAAGATCCTAACATTCATTGCCATACGTGTGATATAAGATTTGCATTAACAAGATGATAATAGAAGTTTTTTACTACTTTTACGCTTAGCAATAACTTTCTCTTGTTACTTTGGCTTCTTAGGGATTGGATTTAGTGTATGCACATTCATGTCAGTATAGGATTTTTCATTTTTGGGTGCAATTTAGTTTCCTGAGAAAACTTTTAGTAACCTGGGAAATATATAGCTGAACATGATCTGATTTCTTTTTGATGCTTATTGAGTCGCTTTGCTCTTTCATGTATTGGCAGCTTTCGGATACTTAAACCGTATCCGAATTTCAAGTTGAAATCTCTTTCTCTTTGAATGTCAGTTTGGAAAAGGATGTTTTGAACTTTGTTTTTGGGTAATTTGAAGTGCAGAGGAGGAAACTGATCCTTACAGGATTCCTACGAAACAAAACATGAGGATGGCATTATATTGGCTTGTACAAGGTTGTCAACCCGGAGACTCGCTTCTTTTTCACTACTCTGGACATGGTTCGCGGCAAAGAAACTATAGCGGTGATGAAGTTGATGGATATGATGAAACCTTGTGCCCCCTAGACTTTGAAACTCAGGGTATGATTGTCGATGATGAAATCAACGCAACAATTGTCAGGCCTCTCCCTGTTGGTGTTAAGCTCCATGCTATAATCGATGCTTGCCATAGTGGCACTGTGCTGGATTTACCCTTTCTTTGCAGAATGAGCAGGTTCGTTTTCGTTTTCTTGCAAGATCCTTTTGGAATCTGATTAAATTTCTTGCGTATAATGAAAGAATTATACTTGAGGGATTATATGTACTATTGCCCTTTATTGGAATTCACTATCTACTCATATCAAGCTTGACCAATAATTGAGCCTCAGGCATTTGCTTCTGATGGCGTTTAGTTAATGAACATTTTCTTCTTTTTTTTAACCTTTTGCACAAGTCTCTGTAAAATTGCTAGAGTTGATCGTATATCTCCAGTCTGACAACAAGATAACTATTTTCTATGAATAGGAAAGAAACGTTTGCTTAGGGTTGTATTCCCAATATATATGCCATTTTTCTCAGTTTTGAGTCTTACAGGTTCAATTATTTATGAAACTCTAGTTAGTATAGAATACATATCTTTTTCTGTATTTTTCCAGTGGCTTTCTTATAGCGCATCCAACTTTATACAACTTGGACTGCCTAATCCTTTGCTTTGACGATCTCTGCAGGACTGGACAGTATATTTGGGAAGATCATCGTCCACGATCAGGTGTATATAAAGGAACCAATGGAGGAGAAGTTATATCCTTCAGTGGTTGTGATGATGATCAAACATCAGCTGACACATCGGTAACTTTCAGGCCCCAAAATTCTAAGAAATGGAACTGAAAGCTGAACTATTCCGTATCTCATGGGATAAAAGTTAACACATTATAATGTCTCATCGAACAGGCTCTATCAAGGATAACGTCTACTGGGGCAATGACGTTTTGCTTTATTCAAGCCCTTGAACGTGGACAGGGGCACACTTACGGGAGTATTCTTAATTCAATGCGTGCCGCCATCCGAAACACTGGTGGCGGTAATGACCTTGGCGGGGGTGTGGTGACTTCTGTCTTGACCATGCTTCTGACGGGAGGCAGTACTATTGGTGGTAGTCTAAGACAGGTATGAGCTCTCTCATAATCGATACCTTGATCAACTGCTGGGATTATAACTGCTGATTCAATGTTTGTGAAGATGATAGTGACTATTGTTCATGGCAGTAGGGCATTTTTAAGAACAAGAAGAAAATGTTAAAATTTTTTGTAAGGTAACTAATGATTTCTTGTTCATCTTGTTGGTGACAGGAGCCGCAATTGACTGCCTGCCAACCTTTTGATGTGTATGCTAAACCCTTCTCTCTATGAACAGTTCTGTGTTACACAGATCAGACTTTATGATTAAATCGTATTGATATCCGATTTCCGATTGTGTGTTGATTTGGTTTATTAGTTGTATTATATGTCTTTGCATATAGTACCGTTTACCAAAATAAACATCTTTCTCTTCTTTTGGTTTCTTTTTCTGAAAATGGATGTCAAATGTAACTTTGTTAATATTAATAACATTATTTTAAAACATGTATTAAGAGAAATGAGATTGAATTTATTATAATTAGTTTAAATTAAATTTAAGTCAGATTACTATATATAATTAGTTGTGTTTTTTTTTGTTATTCTTTAACATGAGCATAAGAAAAAATTCCTTAAAAATTTAAAAATCGTTATTTTGAGAGGAATATTTTAAAAACTAGTTACTGTTTGACTGTCAATAAAAAAAGAACTTTTTGAAAGAGTGTCATTCAACAGAGTATTTGACAATATAAAATAAAATCAATTTTAATTTGAACTATACTGTATTTTATAATAAAATTATTTATGCATATAAATATTATTTAAAATATATTAAATAATATGCAAAGTACATTATATTAATTATTATATAATTTTAAACCATACGAGACAAATAAAAATATATCTAACCAAATCTTTTATATGAATTATAAGTAAAATTAATATTACAAATAAATATAAAATGTTAATATTATATAATTATCAAAATAAGCATAAAGATATTGTAAGAATAATGTGTAAAATATAAGAATAAAAGAGATTAAAATAAGTTGTTTAATTGATTTTAAAATTCTACTTTAGCAAGCGCAATTTTTGAATCTGAGCCTTTAAAAATTATATATTAATTGTCAAAAAGTTATATTTATTAAAAAATATTTTTATTTTACAATTAAATCTTTAATTTTTTTTAAATGACTCTAAAAGTTCATAAAAAAAAAACACTAATTAAAGTCACGTGCGTTACTTTCTATGGCATTATGTTATTTAAAACATTATTAAAACAAAGACAACGTATCTATTCTACGCGGTTCTTACGCAGGCCTCTTCGATTGAACCCAAATTAAATATTAAAAAGACGATGTTATTTACTCAAAATAATATATTTACGCTACAGATTTCGAATGAAACAATCCAAATTTGACCCAAAATACAGTCAAGTTTACTGTTTGCCACCCCTAGTTATTTGCATTAAGAACATGTCGCAGTATTGCCTACTTTTAAGACCAGAAAATTGTGATGCTCAATTGAATACCTTCCACAATTGCTGCTGAAGAATAATATTACATGGGAAATTAATTTTGCAATTTAGCGACCTAGAAGCACAGGACAATGATCTTTTTTGCCCTTTTCTTTTTAAAAACGATACAATGAGCATCACTATAATCTAAATATAATGTTCTAACATCCTTGATCTATACGAATCTGGAGGCCTAAAATCCTCCAATCTCAAACTGGAGGCATTCCGAATTTCATTCAAGACACACTCACCTTTTTCTGCTTTAATTGCATCCAATGTGCTTCCAAGAACATCCCCTGCAAGCCCAACCTCTAGAAGACGTCCTGGCTCCTCTCCACCTTCATATAGCAACTGCCCGACCTTTTCCAAGGAGACGACTTTCTCGATGATCGTTCTTGCAAAGATACGGCCGAGATATTCTGCAGCTTTTGGGGCATCATTCACAGCATCCTCCAAAGTAGAGAGAACTGACTCAAACCTGGCGTGCCGTGAATAATTTTTCTTGTCAGTCAAACATTTAGAATACCAAACTTAATAAATGTGAAATACATTGTTGAATCTTACCCTTTAGTGAGCTGTAATGAAGTCAATACGCCATCATGTGATAGAGTAAGCTTGACAAGAAGCTTAGCCAAAAGATCCCTTTCTAAGTCCTTCCTCTCAAAAGAGTCATTCATCCATAGAGAAACCATTGAAGGATAGAAGCTGGGGGAATTCAAATCTTTGATGCAAAAAAGAACTTCTTTATCATTTCTGGCACTGAAAAAGCCAATTAACTTGTAGTTAGAATCTCACCTTACGGTCGAGATAAGCAAATCTGTAACTGGTAGCGTTTCACAACTAGGCAGGGTGTTAAAAAATAACATAGCTCTAATGATGAGCCCATACGAAGGCTTATTTACCAAAAACAATAGCAAAAACAGCACACCATTCAGTTTGATGAAAACCTATTGAACTTTCCAAAAAGACCAAGTTCAATCAACAACTAAAATTGAAACCAGTTGCATGCGTGGAAATCATACCTGTAATATTCTTTTATGGCCGCCATGGACATCTCTCTAAGGCGCTCTTCAGGCCATACCTTTTCTGAGGAAATATTTTGGGTCGAAGCTGGGCCCTGAGCTCTTGCTGGTGGTGATGTTGCTAGAGGCCTATCAAAACCATGATTTATATTTCTCACATCGCGATTACCATGTATCAAACTACGATCCTGGGAGCCCAAATGATCATGAGCTGCTCCACCAGAAAATCTGTCAGGAACATGTCTAGGAATGGGATCTTCCCTAGAGTTATACATTGGCCGTTCAGAGACATTGCTAAAACCATTCAAACCAGCTGACGTTCTTTTAAAGTCACCAGGACCAGAAGAAAAATCAGCTATGTTTGTGCTAACCATAGCAGGTGGCCCTCGAATGGACATTCCTCTGGCAAGACCACCTTGGGGGCCCAGAGTAATAGAATCATCACCCCTCTGACGCAAGGGAATTTGCAGAGCTCTTGACTCATATGCTTGCCTCTCCTCAACACGGATATCCTGGGTCCCAAATCCAGGGGCTTGAGTGGGCACTGCCCGGAAGCCACCCATCTGTGCATTGGGGGAAGATAGCATATTAGACCCTCTTGTAACCAAGTCCATAGGTACCCTTCTAGTGGAAGCATTTGTACTTGGATTGCGAGCCAATCTACTAGCTTGCTGTTGTCGTTCCTGAGCAGCATCTCTGTGCACTTCTTTAATCTTTTTTGGCCCTTCCACCTTCCTCCTCTGCTTCCAATTGTTCTTTCTCAAATCAATTGCATCCTTCAACATAAACCTCACTCTAGAAGATAGTTTCATGTTGTTTGACATCATTGTAATCCTCTCAAAATATGCATTCATATGGTCCTTGGCCTTGGGGCGATCAATCATATCCCCAATTGTGCTCATCAACTTGCATAGAGCTTCAACATCTTCCTCATCAGGATCCTGATATTGACTCAACAACTTGTTGATGCATTCATGCATTATTCTATCGGTCAACATTTTCTTCTTATATAACTCACCTATCAGTCTTATATTACCAAGCATTCTCCTTCGAGCTTTGATTCTCTTTTCTTCTCTTTCTTCCGCTGACTGTTTGATTTCACCCTCTTCATCAGCTCTATTAGCTTCCTCTTGTTCTCTATCCCCTCGCTCGAACTCCTCCTGGCACTTATTCAAAAGTAACCCCTTGAAAGTTATCTTCTCGTTATCTTTACGGAAGTCAGGTAACTCTACAGCTAGCTCACAGCAGAAATTAGCATACAATTCACAGAAAGTAGGCTCCATCAAAGCCTTGTCAAATATCTGATCAATAACACCAGTAAGTGTGCTTTCATTATCAATATTTACAGCCTTTACTTGCTCAAAAAGTGTTTCAAAATTCTGAGGAGTTAGCTTGTTCAGAATGGATTTTAACTGTCTTTGCTTGGCCTGCTCTCCATCAGTCACTTTGCCCACCTCATACTTCTTCTCAGCTTTATGCATCGTCTGTAAAGGAGTCTGAGGAGAAGGAATCAATCCCCTCTGCATAACATTACTAGCCCGCTGCCACCTGTCAGCGTCTGGACCATTTCTTTGCATCCCTCCCTGAGAACTGATTGATTGCATTGGCCCATTTAAGATTCCTCCCATGTATGGTACAGGAGACTGAGCTCGAGGATTCCTTGGGACACCAAAGTTGCCACCTTGGCCAGGACGGAAACCTACACTGGCTCCATAAGGTACATCCAAATGCAAACCTCTCCCCGTGCCAAAAGGACCAGCTGGTTTTTTCCATCGATCATCATCTAACATAGAACCCACACGCTGATCCATCCGAGCCCCACTATTTGACTTATCCATGGCTCTTCCAGGACTGGGGTGTGAATCACAATCAACATTACCACTAATCAGGGCCTCTGCTATATCAGATTTAATTTCAAAACCTTCAGGAAAATCAACACATTGCTCTGCAAACTTGAGGAGGAAATCCCTAGAATACTTCTTCACAGAATTTGCATTGCCATCTTTCTCAGTCTGCATCAATCCTCCATGATCATCATCTGCAATTTCTAATGTTTCCAGTTTAGGTGTGGACATGTCAGCAGCATCCTCCCAATCATCTGGTTCAACTTTATTTTGGTCCTTTGCATTAATTGCAGATTTCACTTGAAGACTATCAGCAGGTACAGAGGCAGTTGAAGTGTTTACTGCGACTTCTGTAGAAATGGTATTTTCTTTCTTTTCCTCTGGACCTTTATATGCCATGTACAGATCAGAAGTTGTCCCAGCTGCATCTGCCTTTTGGAGAATTTCCCTCCACCTCACCTTAGAGTTAGTACTCTTTGACCTAGTCCGTTCAATAGGTTTATCCTTGAATGATACTGCATGAGAGGCTGAACCACCAACAGTGTTTTCCACCCCTCCTTGATCATGTGCTGAAGTAGACTCAGTAATCTTGGGGCTTGGGACAGAATCACCGTGCCGATCAACATTGGATTTTGTAACTGAAACCTCTTCACTGCCAATTATATCAATTTTGCTTGAAGATACATCAGAGATCAATGTTTGATTGTCAAGAGGTTTCCTAGCGTGTCTGGAATCCGAATCTAGAGATGTTGCAACATCAACTTTATCCAGTCCTCGATCATTCTCCACATGGCAACTCACAGGTTCACCCAGCCCATCCTTGCCAATTTCTAAGCTCTGAACCTCATTGCCAACAGCACTGTCAGTTGAAGCAGGCTCCTCTTCCATTTGTTTAACGGCATCCGCAGATCTTAACATACGTTGTGCTAAACCAAAACCAACACTTATATCCCCTAGATTGGAGCCTTCTGACAGCTCAATTTGTCGTTGCCTTCCAATTAAAGAAGCTTCATGAGGGGATTGTTCCAGTGGTGAAGAATCATCAATTTTATCACGAAGATCACTATTTGGACAACTAACAATACCTCCAACACCTGATGTTTGAGACGGAGTACCAGTGAAATGATCTTCAGCATTATTTGATGTAGAAATCAAAGCATCAGAAACACCATGAGTTGAATCACTAACTACTGAGACTGATTCCCTGATTGGTTCAGTCAAACCTTGACAAATAACACCAGATGGAGTTGTTCTCATTTCTACAGTTTCAGAACCTCCACTATCAGAAGATATACCATGCTTATAATTGTGAGAAGGCTGGCTTGAAATTGAGGTCGATTGTCCAATAACCTGTACCTGGTAAATTCATGCCTAACAGACTCAATAATTTAATGATGATAAAGAAAACTAAAAGAATGTCATAATTACAGTACCTGATGCTGATATGAATTATATCCTTTCTCGTCTGTCTTCTTCTGATCCTTGATAGAATTAGACATAATTACAGTTTCCCTTTTCCTGTCACCAGCATTGTGCATATCTGGCAACAAATCATCTGACTGCACAGTTGAAGCAGACAAGATAGAATTAGAGATCATGCTATCAATGTTTTCCAAAGATTGTTTGGTTGACAATGGCAACTTTGACAATAAAGTTTCACTCCCAGGTTTTGTTGGTTCTGAAAAGGTCTCTGCGTCCTTT
The DNA here is from genome assembly GCA_029891385.1 of Erythroxylum novogranatense. Taxonomy (NCBI): domain Eukaryota; kingdom Viridiplantae; phylum Streptophyta; class Magnoliopsida; order Malpighiales; family Erythroxylaceae; genus Erythroxylum; species Erythroxylum novogranatense. Next base: position 1,892,026 of record CM057231.1, read on the forward strand.
TGAGGACATGAGATAGATCCTCCATATGGTTGTGGCAGTTTATGGGATACATCCTTTTCAGGAGCAGAAGAGCTATTTGATGACTTCGGTTCAGCAACCTTATCTAAAACAAAGCCTGCAGCTGGTCTGACTGTCACCTGTACAGTTCCTGATGAAATAGAGGAAAATGAGCTATGTACATCACGAGCATGCTCTGTGTTTGCCGAATCTGATGCACCATGTGTCAAAGCCCCAGACTTGTTGCCCGACTTGGAATTAAGAGAAGGATTTGTTAATGTTTGGGGTCCCTGGCTAACAGGATAGTTAAATCTTGGCGGCTGAGAATTCGGAGGCATCTGATTAGTGCTTATTGATTGAGAACTTGGAGGTGGATAAAATAGATTACTGGCATTGTAAGAATTAGCATAGTAGTTGACTGGGTGAGAATGTGCAAAAGATGAGATTGGCTGTGAATGAGGAGGCAGATTACTATGAGATCTCAAGCCTGATGACGCAGAATCTCCATATGTATCTGTTCGCTTATCAAGCCTAAGTTCTTCATGAGTCTTTGGATCAGTAATCTTGACTGTTGGTGTTTTACGTGGACCACCATATTTCCCTCCCTGCTGTTGGGGATACTGTGAGGTTATTCCAATTCCTAAATTACCCAATTGAGGGCCAATTTGAGGAGCCATAGGAGTTGTATAACCCAAGCTCTGACCCGGGTGGATGATTCCTTGAGGCTGCATTGGGTGGGGTTGCAGACTTTGAACAAACATTGGCTGCTGCATCTGAGGAGCATTTGGCAATGTTACATGCATAGGCATTTGAAGAGATGGTGCCGATACACCGTGAGATTGAATTTGAGGATTTGGGCCACCAAAATGCACAGATGCTGGTGGTTGATGATATGGCATTTGCATGGGAGCCATAGGGATGGAATGAACTGGAGGCTTTTGATTCTGGGTCAAAGGTTGTGCTGCAGAGATTTGAGTATCTTTCTTCACCTTGGAAACTGGATGAGTCTCCCCAGAATTAGATTGATCAGCACTATTCACATCCTTCTTTGGAATTTGTGGCTTAGGGATAGCAGTTGCCAATGGAGGAGCAGATCTGTGTGTCTCATGGCGTGCCTGCAAGTACATGTAGATGCTTATAATTCTCCATGTTTATAAATCTCCAAAAGCAAGCAACTAAAACCAATATAAGGATAACAATGTTGTCCAATTTCAAATTTATTGATATAAGAAAATAAGGATTTGCAAACTTAAGCAAGTCTGTCAAAAGAGAAAACGTGCATAATAAACATCTATTCTAAAGTTGCAAATATGTAATAAAGGAAAACTGAGCCGCAATATGAATCTAAGAGTGATCACCCACAACCTTAATTATAACTTGAGTTTGGAAATAAAGTGACATGCACACCTGGTCGCGTTTTTGCTCATCTAGATTTGGGGGAGCTGAGTTTGTTCGAGCAGGAATCTACAACATTTTATTTTTAATCTGAGACATTACTAAAAAGTGTAAAACAAGAAAAAAAAAAAAAAGGGGAGAAAACTACCTGCATCACATTCATAAAACCAGGACTTAAAGACCCAAACTGAAATGCAAATCCCTTAGCGGCATCCTCCGGGGCTACACTAGTAACAAAATTACATTCAACACATGATTAACGTTTCTATTGATCACAATAATAGCTTCATTAAGAATACTACAAAAACAAACTTCAAAATACTGAACAATATAGAGAATATGTTCGCACTTTCCCTTATTGTCAATATCAAGGCAGACTTACCCTTTGTTGGAGTTTTAGGGCCTGTAGTGTTGGAACTAACTGGGGCAGACTGCCCTGGGTTGTCGGAATTCATGGTGGTAGGTCGTGAAGTAGGAGATTTTGGAACAGCTCGGGTGATTCGATGGTTAGAAGGTGAATCAGCTGGATGGCTAACGCCGATTCCAACTGGAGCATCAGACACGCCTCCTAACATCAAAAAAAAAAAAAGGAACACTTGATCATAAACACAGCATCAGACGCGCCTCCTAACTTGGTGCACATAAGCTATGACAATAACAAAAACAAACTTATATATAAAAAGTCAAGACTCGTCAGCACACCTTGCAACGGAGGCTGTACATGTGCACCATTCTGTGAATTACGGGTCGCAGAAGGATTAGTCGAATCCGAAAAATTGACTGATGGAGAATTCACCCTAGGTTGCCCTCCTCGAGCATTGGTAGAATTCTTAAAACTACGATCAAGGTAATAAACAATAAGCAACCAAGAGATTAAAGCACTTCCCAAATCGTAAAACAAAGACCTAAAAACTCCTAAAAGAACAAATGATAAAACGACAAAATAACCCCAATTAAAATGTTGTACCTGCGATTGGAAGAAAGAGAAGGAGAAGAAGACGGTGAAGGGGCGGGTCCGCCGCCGCCGCCGCCGCCGCCCTTACCGTAAGCACCTGAGGAGGACCGCTGCTGATTAAAGCTTGCGGGTCGTCCCGATTTCCGATTGTCCGACCTAAATTGATTGAAGGACATAAATCCCTAACTTTAAATTCCCTTTGCCTTTTGCGTATCTCTTCTCCCTGCATCCAAAACAAACGAGATCCCAAAGAATCACAAAACCTAACAAAACACAAGCACAAATCTCAACCACAACACTTGAGATTAAGGCGATTGATTAATTCGGAATAAGTCCAGAAAGCTGTAGTACCTACCCAGTGGAAAAGTGTGACTTGGATAAATTAGGGTTTTAATGGACGGTCATAACGATAAAAAGATGGAAGGAGAAAGAAAGAAAAGACTGAGTGACAGAGTGAAAGAGAAAGAGAGAGGTGAATTTAGAGGAGAGTTGTTTATTTTCTCTAGAGAGAGAGAGAGGTAACAAACTAACCAGCCAAAGGTGGTCAAAATGTAGGTTTTTCAGGAGATCGAAATCGCGCGTTTCGCTTCTCTTTCTTTTTACCTTCTCCCTTAGATTTATATTAAACAAATTATACTTTTATTTTCTCACATTCATTTTTTAATTTTAAAAATTGCATTTATTAATTTTAGGCAATGTACTAATAACGATAATATTAAAACAAAGACTATTATTTATGACGACTTAGTCAACATATTAATATCAACAATGTCAAAATAAAACATTAATACAACAACAATAACAACAAAATTAATAATATACGCCTTATTCTTAAAACTTTAATAGAAGCTTTTGTCAAGATGCAAATTTTTTTAAAGAACTTTTCTAAGAAACTAATTAACTGCTTGACTATTATTGTAAAAGAGCTTTTCAAAATAATTTTATATAATAAATTATTTGACAATATAAAAAGTACTTTTAATTTTAATTATATTTTATTTTATAATAAAATTATTTATACATATAAATATTATTTAAAATGTAAAAACATAATATATTAATTATTATATAATTTTAAACCATATGAAACATAAATAAAAAATATCTAACTAAATTTTTTATAGTTAGATATGTTGTAATATCTGCATGTGGGTCTACTGGAAATAACCTCTTTACAATGTAGGGGTAAGGTTGAGTACTATCAAGCCCCTCGGACCCCGCTTCACTGCGAGACTTCGGGGTATGATGATAATCTAACTAAATCTTTTATATGAATTATAACATAAGTAAAACTAATATAAAAAATAAATATTAAAACATATAAAAAAGTCAAATAATATTATATAAATTTTAAAATAAGCATGAAGATATGTTTGTGGGTATTGTGGGAATTATATGTAAATCATAAGAACAAAAGGGACTAAAAATTAGACTCATTAATTGATCTAAAAAATCTATCTGAGAAGGTAATTTTTTAAGAAGCTTTAGGGTGCGTTTACTTTATGAAAATTCTCTAATTTTCTAGAAATTTTTTCATAAAATAGAAAATAATTAGAAAACATGTTTATTAATAAAAAAATAGATCAATTTTTCAAAAAAAGCGTGTTTTCTATTTTTCCAATTTTCTAGGAAATTAGAAAACTACTTTTAATAGGTTTCCATATTTTCATCTCTAATTTTTAGGAAACTAGAAAACACGCTTTTCCATAATTTCATCTCTAATTTTTAGGAAACTAGAAAACACGCTTCTCAAAATGAGAGAAGCGTGTTTTCAACAATCAAAAGAAAAAAAATTGGCGGGTCATCAAAAACAAGAGACGGGCTTCCAATAAAACAAGAGCAGGATATTCTTCTATATATATATATATAAATAAAAGGTTAACAGTGGGTTGTCATCATTCCAAAACCCATTCGTTTCCTTTCAGCTTTTGCTTCTGATTTGCAGATTTATGCTCTAATACCTAAGGTATGTTCTTGATCACTTTTTGGGCTTTTTAATACCTTTCTATGAGTTTAGATTTAATTTTTTTCTCAACGCAATTGATAATTGAATTTTGTTATTTTTTAATTAGATTTGTTTCTTAATCGTTGATTCAATTTGATTAGGTTTAAACAATTGACAAATCCCTTTCTCTATCTGTTCTATATGTATTGATTTTTATGATTTCGATTTGCGATTGCTTGCTGTATTTACACTACCAAGATATTTATGTGTTGCTATCAATGGACAATAGATGCCTTAATTCTCAAGTTGCAAAACATTTGATGCGATCGGAGTCCCTTGTCTCTTCTTTGTAGTTTTCACCGCATTGTCATTTTTTTTATTTTGCCATTGTCCCAACATCACGAGGTTACTTGTGCTTTTGCTTGTTATAATTACTTGCATTAATATTTTGCTTTAACATCTGCAGCTTGTCGTTAATGCATCTATTCGCCATAATAAAGTGGACCATATTTACTGCTATGGCATCACAATATATCATGTAAATTGGAGAGTAGTTGATTTGCGAAGTCAGGCTTTAGCATAGTTTTGAAAATAACTCTAAACTGCTTTAGTTCATTATCTCATGATTCCTTTTGCTGTTGAAAATAATCGAATTGTACGATTTTTTACTGTTAAATGTTTGACTTGTATTTTCATGAGATTTCATGAATTGATTTGCTATTACACGGTGGCTTTACAAGCAGGACCTGAAAACATGTCTAGGATAATTTATGTGTATAATAATTTTATTTATTATTTGATTGGTCATTAGATGGGAGGTAAAGGTATAGAGGTCGATGATTCAAAAGACTGGCCAGAGAAAAATTAGTATGCTTTCCTACTTATCTTATATGAGAGAGTGAAAAATGATCCCAAGCATGCACCTACCTTTAAACCATCTGATTGGGAGGCACTGGATAAAGAATTAACCAAAGTTATTATGGAAAGTTATGGTATCGAGAAGTTGAAAGGAAAATATAATCGACTCCATACCAAACATCGACAATTTTCAGAATTGTTTAACCACACTAGAGTTACTTATGAAAGTGAATCTAACATCGCTCATGCTCCCAAGAAGTGTGGCAAATGTTTTTCAGTAACAATTTCAATTAAAATTTAAAATAATAATTATATAATTTTAATCTAGTTAAAGTCATTAACAACTTAAATTTTTTATTTACGTAAAACAAAGTTTTCAAGACTTTTCAGAAGAAAGGTCAGAGCCATTATGAATTATTAGATGATTTTAATAATTCAACTGCCATCGGTCACCTTCATCATGCTTCCACTCAATTGCCTCCTACATCGATGAAGAGCGTGAGGTCGAGACTGAATTTTTAAACAAAGGAGTCCATGTCAATGAAAGTGAAAAGTCCTCTGCTGATAGTAAGAAACGTGTTATTGATTATCCCGGAGAGCGTCGTGCAAAAAAGAAGCTAAAATGGAAATGTTGAATGGGTGTCTAGAAATGTGGGCATCATCCTTGATCGCTAGATCGTAATATATCAAAGCTAAAACTGAAAAACTACAATCAAGCTTTAGTGATGGTGTTGGCATCACTTTTGATCCATATTCGATTTCTAATGTTATGGATGTATTAGAGAATACGGAAGGGGTCTCACCAACTGCTTACAATAAGGCCATTGAGAAGTTCATAAGTGCATATTGGAGGCAAATTTTCATGAAGATGTCGACTAATAGAAAAATGGAATTGCTGTTGAGTTTAGAATTAAATAGTATTTAGGAAGTTTGTTAGTGTCTTTAAAAAGTATCTTTTCGTCAATCATTTTTTGGTGATATATCTTGTTTCTTTTAAAAGACCTTGATAGATTACTTTAGTATTGGCATTTAATTTCTTAATTTCTATTTTATAAGTATAATATTTATTTAATTTTTATGTTTACATATATTGTGCAAATACAAAATGGTACACCATGGATATGATAATGATAGTTCAAGTTCTGACAGTGAGTTTGAAGATGATGATTTAAGTGATTTAATAATGGTCAGATATATGATAGAAGATATATGATAGAATGCAAATCCTTATTTAAAACAAAGAGGCCATGTAGAACATCCATGCTAAGTGGTAGAGAGTATATACTTGAAGTAATGGTAGGAAATCCTACTGTTTGTTATGAGAATTTTAGTATGAGGCCACATGTTTTTCGTAATTTATGTGACAAATTAAGAATAATGCACTTGTTACAAGACTTGAGAGGTGTTAGTGTGGAAGAAGGTGTTGCAATGGGTCTTTCTGTCTTATGTCACAACGATAGACAGAGAAAAATTACAGATCGATTTCAACATTCGACAAAAACAGTGCATGTCTGGGTTAAAAAGGTCATGAAGGCTTTAGTTGCTTTAGGCACACATTTAATAAAACCAGTCAATAGAGGTCCTATTAAACCTGAAATTTGTAACAATCCAAAGTGGTATCCATACTTTCAGGTACGATGGATTTTCTTTTTTAGCTTTGCTTATGAAATGGTTATATGTGCAAATTGATTGAAAGAATGACATCGTATTCATGAATTCTGTTTAAAAAATTGTTTTTGTTACTTCATCATTCTTGTGTTATTTTGAGGTAATTTGATTAAATTTATTTTTATATATGGCTTTAGAAATGCGTAGGTGCAATTGATGGAACTCATGTTGTTTGCACGGGCTCCGCTTCAAAGCAAAAACTTTTCGAGGTCGAAGACCGCTTTGGTCACACAAATGTTATGGCGACTTGTTCTCAAGATATGTTGTTTACCTTTGTTTATACTTGGATGGGAAGGAACAACAAATGGTGGACGTGTTTTCTTGATGCATTAAGTAGACCGGATAATAAATTTCCATTTCCAACTGACAGTGAGTCTTTTAGAATTTTATTTATAAATTATTAAATTATATATACATAGAATACAATAGAGGATTTTTTATTAACTATATTTACATTTATTTCATATCACTATTACGTTGTCGATGCTGGTTATCCAAATATTCCAAGATTTTTAGCTCCATATAGAAATGAAAGGTATCATCTTCAGGAATTTCGAGGAAGAAGAGGGCAAGGTTTCACAAGGAAATATGAATTATTTAATTATAGGCACTCCTCGTTACGTAATGTGATAGAAAGATGCTTTGGCTTATTGAAAGCACGTTTTCCTATTCTTAAGATTATACCAAACTATCCACTTAGATGACAAAAGCTCATTCCATTAGCATGCTGCACACTACATAATTTTATTATTATGGAAGATAGAGCCGATGAATTGTTCACTTTATATGGTTGAGAAGGAGTAATTATCCCAAATGAGCAAGACTTAGGTTTGCAACAAGAAGGTGGTCAGGTGGATATGTCACAACAAAGCCAAATGCTAGCAATTAGAGAGTCTATTGCCACTCAAATGTGGAATCATTATCAGCAGGGTATCCGACGACATTAGGATATGAATTTATCTTCTTTTTTTTTGCATTTAGGATATCAAAAACATTTTGACATGTTTGATATTTAAATTTTAATTTGTATTAGATTATGTTTTGAGATTTGATATTATGGTTATTTTGTTGTTGTTATTATTTAATTTATTAGCAATGAAAAACAATCCTTAATAAACATGTTTTCTAATTCTTTTGAAATCGTAACACAATTTTAGTAAACATGTTTTGCAATTTTCAATTTTAGAAAATAATTTTTCAATATTAATTAGTAAACATGTTTTCTACAATTTTCCACTGAAAATGAAAATTGAAAATATATGCAAAAAATCAAGATAGAAAACAAAAAACTGTTTCCTGAAAGTAAACGCACCCTTAAATTTGAGCTTCTTAAAAAGTTGTATTTTGGCTATCAAAAAAGTTATATCTACTAAAAAATTGTTTTTTAATTTTACATTCAAATACTCCTTTTTTTAAAACAGTTTTTGTGGTGAAAAAAATAAGTATCTACTCTAAAAAAAACTCAACCAAACATGCACGTAATTAGTAAAGAAATTGTTTTCAAACGGCGCTCGTGAAGCGAGACATAACAAATATATTAAATAAGAATAAATAACAAAATGTCGTTTATACACGATGATTTAATTATAAATTTTAAATCAAATTAATAATTTATTAAATTATCATATTGGTCGGGTCGGCCGTGTTAGACCCGAATCCAGTCAAAATGACCCGTGGGCCAATCGGTCAATTCTTCAGAGATCAGTTTTACGCCTAGGCCAAGCCCAAGTCCGGCTCGTGCCCTCCTTGGCCCATCCGTAGAAGGAAGTCTCCCATACAAACACGTAAAGACATAAACCTAGTTGCAAAACCATATATAAGGTATAATTCTCCCATAATGGAGGTACGCAATCATAACCTAGTTTTTTCTCTGCATTCATCAACCTCACCTTCACAAAAAGACTGACTTGAGCGTCGGAGGGGCTAATCGGGACACAACCCCCAATAAGCCTTCTTTGTTTTTTAGATATCTTCACGTCAGATTCATCACAGAAAGTAGCCGACTTATGGATCCGAACATCAACATACAGTTTAGCCAAAATCCAGCAGAACTAATTGGCGCCCACCGTGGGGCCCGACTTCTGGGCACCACGTCCAGAAACACACAGATCAGTCAGCCGGCGGCGACGAACCCTGATATAGCCGCTGTTGCGGCTCTGGCGATGCAACGCATGAGTTTGCAGCTACCTGCAACTCTGCCGCCTGCACCACATGTTTCCCGCACGGAATCCTCAGATCCTAACGATCAACCGCAACCTCAGAACTTGGAATAAAAAGAACATAGTGTCGCTTCAGAGGATAACGCTGCACTCAATATGCACCCGAATCTCCGACACCGATTGGATGCAGATCCTCTTCCACCTATGCACACCTCCCTCACCCGAAAACAAATTGAGGAAGCAGCTGATCTATTGATCCGCCGATTTTGTAATCCCACCAAGATAACGGCGATAAATCGATGGCAAGCCGCGCGACAGACCAACATGACGACCGATCACCACCCAACCGAAGCCCTAGAGAAAATCGTGAGTGATCAGATTAACGCAATGATGAAGCTTCACAAGATCGCCTCGACAAAGACAAGATCAGCCTCTCCTTTACTCCGTAATCTTGGATAACCTCCCGACGCCCGACACCAAAATATCGACCCCCGAGAAATACACTGGAAAGATCGACCCCTTGGATTACCTTCAGCACTTCCAGTCCATGATGAATCTGCATTGCGTCCCGGACGCCATCCAGTGTAAGGCTTTCTGTACGGCCTTTCAAGAGGGAGCCCGACAATGGTTCAATAGTCTACCTCCAGGTTGTATCACTTGCTTTGAGGATTTTAGGCTACTTTTCCTCAACCAGTTCGCCACAAGCAAGCGACCACAGGAAACTGCATTGGAAGTAATGCAACTGACCCAAGGAAGGAACGAAAGTTTACGGGAGTTCATCACTCGGTTTAATAATGAAGCGGTCGAGGTCCCCGACCTCACTTGCTCGTCCATGTTGGCAGCACTCATGAGCAACACAAGGGATGAGGAGTTCAAAAAGTCATTGACTCTCGATCAGTCCCGATCTATTCAGAGATCGACATCGGCGCATAAGTATATTCAAATCAAGAAGTACTAAAGAATACAAAACGCAGGACAGATGATCGCGGGCCGAGTAGTCGGACAGATGAGTCTCACAAGAGACAGAGGATCGATCGACCGGAGGAAGCCGATCGGTCAAGAATGGCATCACCAAGACTTTACCCCGCTTAACAAACGATATGCGGAAGTATTGGCGGCTATGAGAGCGGATGGGGAATCCATCCGAGAGTCCAATAAAATGAAGACCCCTTACAAGGATAGAAACTCGGATCTATATTGTCGTTTCCACAAAGAGGTCGGTCATGATATGGAAGATTGCTGGCAGTTGAAAAAAGAAATCGAATCCCTCATACAAAGGGGAAGGTTAGGACGATTCGTGAAGCACGAACAAAATGCCGATCGGAATAATCAGCGCAGGACAGGTCGGCCAAACAATAGGCGACCGCCCTGGAGGCGAAATGACAAGAATGATGAAGGGAGGCAGAATGCGAATACAGATAATCGACGAGAAGAGAGAGGACGATCGAGGGAAAGAAACGACGAAACATCGAAAGCAACCGACGAATCAATCGATCGGGTAATTAACATGATATTCGGTGGAAATGCAGCAGGGAGATCCACCGCTAAAGGGAGAAAAAGATATGCCAAACAGGTCGACAGAGACTCATCCACCAAAAAGCCGAGGGAGAACGACGGGGTGATATCATTCGATGAGTCCGACCTTGAGGGAGTAAGTTACCCTCATGATGACGCCCTCGTAGTAAATCTGAACATGGACGGTTACGAGGTGATGCGGGTGATGATTGATACGGGCAGCTCGGTCGACTTGTTGTATTATGAGGCCTTCAAGCAGATGAAGGGATCCGAAGATCGACTACTACCCATAGACGGCCCCATCAAAGGGGTAAACGGGGCATTAGCCTACCCGTTCGCCCAGGTGTATTTGAAACTGAAGTTCGGGCAGAAGCTGTGTCAGATAGAAAGGGACATTGAGTTCCTACTCGTCAAGTCTCAAGGGGCGTACAATGCAATAATCGGGCGAGCTACTCAAAATGCCCTCAGATCGGTCGTCTCCACCTACTATCAAGCTATGAAGTTCCCGACACCCCACAGAGTTGGTATTGTCAGGGGTCAGCAGAGAATCGCCAGGGAATGTTACTTAGCAGAAACGAAGACATTAGACGGGGCAGTAGTCCTGACGAGCTCTCTTGATGTGAGAGCCGACGAGGAGATGGATAGGATGAACCCAGTGGAAGAAACACAGCGGGTCGTACTGGACGAAGCCGACCCCTCTAAATTCACAAACTTAGGCTCCGAGCTGCAGGGCGACCTGGTTAAAGAAATCACAGATTGTTTGGTGGAAAATAGATGGGTCTTCTCTTGGGTACCGAGCGACATGCCTGGAATTTTTCGATCAGTCGCGTCGCACTCCCTCGGTATTCGGCATGACTATGTCCGATCGATGTAAGAAGCGATGACACAGCAAGGAGCGACAGGGGGTGATCGAGAAAGAAGTAGAAAAATTACTTGAGGCCGGGTTCATCTGAGAAGTCAAGTACCCTGAATGGCTCGCCAATGTGGTTTTAGTGAAAAAGAAGAACGGGAAGTGGAGAATGTGCATCGATTTCACCGACTTGAACAAAGCATGTCCAAAGGACAGTTTTCCCTTGCCCAAGATCCACCAGCTAGTAGACTCTACCTCAAGGCATGAACTTCTCAGCTTCCTGGATGCTTTCTCGGGCTATCATCAGATTCAAATGAGTCTGGAAGACGAAGAAAAGACCGCCTTCATAACCGACCAAGGCACATATTGCTACCAAGTAATGCCTTTTGGCTTAAAGAACGCAGGGGCGACCTATCAGCGACTCGTCATGGAGGTCTTTAAGAAACAGATCGGTCGGTCGGTGGAAGCTTATGTGGATGATATGGTGGTCAAAAGTAAGACGACCACGGAGCATGTGGAAGATCTCAAGGAAGTCTTCCAGACCCTGAATAAATTTCAGATGAAGCTGAACCCGAAAAAATACGTTTTTGGGGTGGCATCCGGAAAATTCATAGGATTTATGATCACTCAACGGGGGATTGAGGCTAATCCAGAGAAGATCGAGGCCATCACCCAAATGCCCTCGCCCCAATGCTTAAAAAAAGTGCAGATATTGATCGGTCGGATAGTCTCTCTAAGCAGGTTCATTTCCAGATTGGGAGACAAGTGCCTCCCATTTTTCAAAATCTCGAGGAAAGCGAACGTGACCCAATTCCAATGGCCGGACGAATGCGAGAAAGCTTTTCAACACTTAAAGCAATACTTGTCCAGCCCGCCTATCCTGCAAAGCCCCGTAGAGGGAGAGAACCTGATTTTATACTTGGCGGTTACGGAGGGGTCGATCAGCGCGGTCCTTATTCGATTGGAGGGAAGCGAACAACACCTTTTCTACTACGTCAGCAAAGTGTTGACCGGACCGGAAACGCGATATATGTCTATAGAAAAACTAGCCCTCTCCTTGATAATGGCAACTCGGAAGCTAAGGCTCTACTTTCAAAGTCATACCATTGAGGTATGGACCGATCAACCCCTCAGGCAGTGCCTTCAAAAGTCCGAAACTTCGGGTCGACTAATAAAGTGGCGGTAGAGCTGGGAGAGTTCGACATACAATACAAACCCCGCACGACCATTAAAGCGCATGTGTTGGCAGACTTCGTCGCAGAGATGAGCCAACCCAGCTCGAAGGACGAGTAGTTCCCTACCTGGAGCTTGTTCGTTGACGGGTCGTCCAACGCTGAAGGATGTGGAGCAGGGGTGATATTAATTGACCCATATGGAAGAAAAGGTGGAATACGTCATTCGGTTGGAATTCAAGGCCTCCAATAACGAGGCAGAATATGAAGCTCTGATAGCCGACCTCCAACTAGCCAAGGAGATGGGGGTGAAGCATCTAAAGATTTATAGCGATAGCCAAGTGGTGGTCGGCCAAGTCAATGGGCATTATGAAGCTAAGGGGAACAGCATGATCGAGTACTTGGAGCTGGCAAAGCGGGAGTTAAGTAATTTTGAGCAGTACTCAATCAACAGCATAGAACGAGCTCAAAATGCTAAGGCGGATGCACTCCCCAAAATGGCCTCAGATCGAGACGCCAAAAATAACATTATGGTCGAGCGACTAGACCGGCCTAACATTCAGAAAGTCAAGGAAGCTCTCGATGTAAGTACCAGTCGATCAAATTGGACGGAACCGATCACACAATACCTTTTGGAGGGAAAACAACCGGAAGACGCGTCGGAGGCCAAGAAACTAAGAATAAAGGCAGCCGACTACACGGTCGTTAACGGCACTCTATACAAGCGGTCTTACGACTGGCCGCTGCTTCGATGCTTGAATGAAGAAGAAGCCGAGCAGGCAATAGCCGAAGTCCATGAAGGGATGTGCGGAAACTATGTAGGAGGCAGAATGTTGGCTCACAGACTGATCAGACAAGGGTACTACTGGCCGACAATGAGAAGAGACTGTCAGGAGAAGGTCGACCGATGTGAGTCCTGCCAGAGAAACAGCAGTCTGTCTCACCAGCCGACCGAGAGGATGAAAATTGTGATCCATCCTATCCCGTTCGCTCAATGGGGAATGGATATACTGGGGCCCTTCCCTCTCGGTCATGGACAGAAGAAGTTCTTGATAGTGGCGGTGGAATACTTCACCACATGGGCAGAAGCGAAAGCGGTCGCTACAATTTCTGAGCAGAAGGTGGAGAACTTTCTGACGAAGAATATACTTACCCGCTTCGGGATGCCTATGGTGTTGGTTACGGATAATAGTCGGCAGTTCGACAACGACAAGTTCAGAGACTTTTGCGACCGACTAAAGATAAGATTACAATTAACCTCAGTAGCTCACCCTCAGAGCAACGGCCTTGCGGAGAATACCAACAAAAAAATAATGAGTGCTCTCAAGAAGCTCTTAGACGGTCGAAGGACTTGGGTGGAAGAAGTAGACGAAGTATTATGGGCGTACAGAACCACACCGAACGGAGCCACAGGGGAAACTCTGTTCAGGATGATCTTCGGGGCAGAAGCCCTGGTTCCAGTAGAAGTGACATTGCATAATCAAAGGGTGTCGGGCTATAAAGAAGAGCGGAATGATGAAGCCCGCAGAGCGGAACTCGTTCTCCTCAGTGAGGACAGAGAAAGGGCAGCCGCTCGCTCGGAAGCAATCAAGCAAAAAGCGACCAAATTCTACAACAGAAGGGTAAAGCCGAGCGACGTAAAGATAGGCGGGTACGTCCTGCAAAAGGCCGAGTCGGCTGGGAAGCACCCTGGAAAGCTCGGACAGACGTGGGAAGGACCCTATCAGGTGATTAAGCAAGTCGGGCATGGTTCTTACATCCTACGCGATGCGAAAGGGAAGGTTCTACCAAGACCTTGGAACTCTCAAAATTTGAAGGCGTTCTACCAATAGATAAGTTCTATTTAATTAATCTTTACTTATTACCGTTCTTGTACACATGTGAGAACCTTTTTTTTGTCCCTGTCAGACAGGTTTTTTAACGGCCCACACCCTCATAATCATCAATAAAGGGGTTTTCAGATTTTTTGGCAATAAAAAGCTCCATTATACATGGCAAAAAGTAAAAAATCCAATCAATCATCGCCCGGCATCTCCATAGATTGACTACGGTCGGTCGGGTCACAAGACAAGATCCTTGGGGCCCTCGTTCGCCATCGCCCGGTATCTCCATAGATCGACTACGGTAGGTCGGGTCGCCAAGACAAGATCCATGGGACCCTCGTTCGCCATCGCCCGACATCTCCATAGCTCGACTACGGTCGATCGGGTCGCCAAGACAAGATCCTTGGAACCCTCGTTCTCCATCGCCTGGCATCTCCATAGATCGACTACGGTCGGTCGGGTCGCCAAGATAAGATCCTTAGGACCCTAGTTCGCCATCGCTCGGCATCTCCATAGATCGACTACGGTCGGTCGGGTCGCCAAGACAAGATCCGTGGGACCCTCGCTCGTAATCACCAGGCATCTACATAGCTCGACTATCGATTGACCAGGTCGCTGAGACGAGGTCCTCGGGACCATCGATCGCCCTCGCCTATTGTTCGGCCAGGTCGTCAAGACAAGACTCTTGGGACCCTCGCTCGACATTTATATAAACCGACTACGATCGGTCGGGTCACCAAGACAAGACTCTTGAGACCCTCGCTCGGCATCGACACAGATCGACTGCGATCGATCGATCGTCAAGACGAGATCCTTGGGACCTCGGTTCGGACTCTACTATAAGTCGACCTCGAAGCCGGTCGACTATGAGCAACTTCATCAAAATTCACCATACATCGAAAGTAAAGAGCATAAACACGGAAAAGGACATCAGAAAAAATGAGGCAAAAGTAAAGATTGCATTAGTGTAAATTTGCTCTGGTCATAAGCCCGACCAGGTGAGCTTCAAAAATCTACAGAGGGAGAAGTGGGCGAATGCCCAGGGGACGCCTCGGAAGCAGGCGGAAAAGTCAAAAAGGGAGCAGGGTTCAAGGGAGCGGCCGGAGAAGTATCCTCACGAGGAAGCTCGTCCTCCTCAACCGAGCTAAGGTCCAGATCCTCAATCGGGACGGGGCCCCGGTCCTCCTCGACTCTCTCCTTTACTTCCTCCAGAGAGAGGCCAAGGCCGGTAGGAAGCAGCAGCTCGGCGAACCCCTCAAACGAAGGACCGTCCTACCCCTCAGGAACGCAGGCGTCATAGCAATTCTTCAAGATCATGAGGGCCAAGTAGCAGGAGTACTCCAAGCACTCCTCCTGCAAGAATCGCCTCTGCCATCGCATGATCGCCTCGATCCTTTGTTCCTTTACGGAGGCTCGCACCCTCCTCAGCGTATCCTCGGTTTGGGCTTGGTCCCGGAGGGATTTCTCCTTAAGCACTCTCTCCGACTCAAGCTGCCCTCGCAACACTGCAAATTCCTCGGACAACTTGTTCCTCGCTGCCATCGCCCTTACCCTCTCGACCTCCTCCCCGGTGAGTCGAGCCTTCAAGGAGCTCCTCTCCTCCTCTCCCGAAGCGAGCTGAGCTCTCAAGACGTCACGCTCCTCCTCCCAGAGTTTCTTCTCCTCCTCCAAGGAAGAGAGTTGAGCCCGGGAGAAGTCTCATTCCTCTCTGACCTCCGAGAGCTCAGTCTTCAAACCATCCACCTGCTCCAGGAGGGAATGGACCTCCCGATTCAGCAGTTCGATTCACTGATGCGTGGACAAAGTAAGAGCCACATCCCTCATGGAATTGCGGATGGCGCGGCTCATCAGCTCCTCAACACTTAACGTGTCAAAGCGCTCCTCGTCCGAAGGAGGAATGACCCTCTCAGCGAGATGAAGAGCCACTTCGGCATCGGCGATCGGGGCAGTCTTCTCGAGGCTAATCGCCGGCTCCCACTTGTCAGCACTCCCCGCTGGCTTCTTCCCTTTACCCTGGGTAGACGGGGCAGCACGATCTCCCACTTTCTCCTTCCCCTTGCTTGGGTCCAAGGGACGAGGAGGCCGGTCGACTACTTGAGAAGGCCGGTCGACTACTTGAGAAGATCGGTCGACTAGTTGAGCCCCCCTTCTCCTCTTCAGAGGTTGTTCGACCTCCTCCTCTTCCTCGATCACAACCAGGCACTCACCAGGCGGGACGACCACAGCAGGTGCTGCAGACGGCTCGGAGACGGTGGGAGGAACATACCGCTACCCGGAAGCAATGGGCTGAACAACAATCGAACTGGCATCTCCCCTATCCTCCTGACCTCTGGCCCCCGAAGGCCCCGCGACCTTGCGCTAACCCTTGGCAGACTTGGGAGGGCCGGTGAAAGCATTAACTTTGACCATTGCTGCACAAACAAAGAAAGCAGGTTAGAAATCGAACCAAAACCTACAAGCAAGGAAAATAATTCAACCATGAGGGGTCAACCAGGCGGGGCGGTTCCTTCTCCTAGCCCGCTAATTTGTGGCAGGGGAACAATCAGAAGAGAGTTGGCCGAGGCCCCCCCGCAGTATCCCGAAATAAGCCGAGCGAAGTTATACTGGCCGAGCTCCTTTATACGGCCGACCACCTCCCGCTCCTCCCTAGAAAGGAATAGACTTGACTAGTCATTCCATCACTCGGCTAGGGGATACCTCCACGGCTGGGACTCGGAGGAAGATGCCGGAGGCTTCACGAAGAAATATTTCATTCGCCAGCCGGTAATTTTGCCAGCCGTCCCGGCTGGGCGATACCGGGCATCTTTATACATCAGGGAAGGGATCCCACCCGCAGAGTTCGGGCTCTGACTCATTCTCAAGAAGTGACGCAAGATATTGACCGAAGGCAGACAGCCAAATTGGTGGCACAGCAAAGCAAGTCCATTAATGAACCTCCACCCATTCGGAGGAATCTGACTCGGCCTTAATTGATAGTCAGCGCACACTTCATCCACGATCGGCACGTACGGTAGCCTCAAGCCGCCGATCGAGAAGAAATACTCCGAGACGACAAACCACCCACCTGTGCTGTTGTCGATTCTTTCATCCCCCGAGGCCAGCCTAGGCTCCCAGGATCGAGGGATACCATTCCTAACAATCGACCGATTCAACTCCGCCGCAGACATCCTCGATTTGCCTTTGGGCAGTTCCCTTACTACCAGCCCATCTTTCCGCTCTCTTGTCGTAATCTCTTCAACATCTCCTAATCTCGACATCGCCATCGCCTCAGCCATAACTTTCGACGACCTCTCGTCAACATTATCTCTTGGAGAAACCCCACTCCGAGAACCGGTGGACGATATGCTCACTAAGAAGAAATTTAGAAGAGGAAAATGAGGAAAATGGACGTACTTATTTAGTGGTAAAGATCGGAAATTTGTGCAACGCCGAAGAAAACTTCCAGAAACTGAGAATAAGAAAAAGCAAGAATGAAACGAGCGTGAAGAAAACCAAACCGTCTGTCGACCCTGGACATTTATAAGGAAATGCTCGAATTTCGATCCAGCCAAAACTCGACGCGTGGAGAAAATCCGAGCTATGCCCGGACACGCGACATGATCTGAGCGGAGATAAATTAGGGTTAATCGATATCCGGAGTAGCGCGAACAGTTGAAAGGACGACGGAGACGGTACAACTGATTCTGAGGACGATCGTTTGATTTTGAAAAGTCGTCGTAGCACGCACCGTCAAATAATAAATGCTTCAAGTACCTTCACGCGCTCGCTAATGATGACCACCCGACCTGCTTTAGCCCGAGCTGTCACGCAATAAGTGCCGAGGCCGACCAGTTGGGGCACTCAGTCGACCGATCCCAAAGACGATCAATACGCACAACTAGTTTCAAGACGACCGACGGGACTACCCGGCCGTCCCATGACCGAGCTACAACAACAATGCCCGACCGATCGACTACTTCATTAGCTGACCTACAGACGAGCTACATCTCAATGCTCAACCGATCGCCCCAATCACGAGTCGTTCTATGTACGAGCTATAAAACCTCTACATACTCCTTCGACCCTTTTCTTCGCTCAGACTCGAGGAGTAGGGGGCTTATGGTCGGGTTGGTCGTGTTGGACCCGGATCCAGTCAAAACGACCCGTGGGCCAATCGGTCCATTCTTCAGAGATCAGTTTTACGCCTAAGCCAAGCCCAAGTCCGGCCCATGCCCTCCTTGGCCCATCCGTAAAAGGAAGTCTCCCATGCAAACACGTAAAGACATAAACCTAGCTGTAAAATCATATATAAGGTATAATTCTCCCATAATGGAGGTACGCAATCATAACCTAGTTTTTTCTCTGCATTCATCAACCTCACCTTCACAAAAAGACTAACTTGAGCATCGGATGGGCTAATCGGGACACAATCCCTGACAAGCCTTCTTTCTTTTGCAGGTATTTTCACGTCGGATTCATCACATAAAGTAGCCGACTTATGGATCCGAACGGCAACGTACAGTTCAGCCAAAATCCGGCAGAACCACATATTATTTACATTGGTGTGATTTTATTTTTAGCTGAATTTTTTTAAAAATTGAAAATCTTAACAAATTCAAAATATTTAAAGATTAGACAAAATTTTAATTTCTTAAATTATAGGAAAGTTTATCTGTTTTACTCTTTATTTAATTAACTAATCTTAACTAAAAAACATATTTCTTTTATAATTAATGTAATGAATTTACATTTTCTTTAATTTTTTAAAATTTCAAATTTTCTCTTATAAACACTTAAATTTTTAATTCCTTCTCTTGCCGACCGCACTAACAAGTAACAATACACTTGTGTACGTCCCACGCCCCCCCCCCCCCCCTTGGCCCAGCTCGCCACCAAACCTGGTGTGACGTGTGAATTTTTGGCACGTGTCTATAACCTCTTTAAAATACTTTAGACTTTTTCCCTGTGGATGCACATGCACTGTTCTTGTTTCTCTTATACAATTATTTATTTCCTATTAAATATATAATTTCTAAAACAAGAGTCAACGTAAATGATTAACAAATTGCTTAATAATTTTATTATTAAAATATATTAATTTAATAACCAAATAGATAATTTTATAATTTAACTGAATTCCATAAAGTAAAATAAATAAGTTAATTACTATTTAATAACTTATTTAATTTTTTACGACCGAAGATAATTTCTTTTATTATTTAAAATTTTTATTTTATTAAATTTTTATTAATTTTTTGAATTAACATATTAATAATGAAACAAAGAGGCACTCAACAGTGGAAGTAAGAAGGATTAAGCTTGCCTTTGCGTGCACGATTAGTGTTTAATTTACTCCTAATAATTAACTCATTCCCTTTGTTGAATGCTAAATGAAGTTCTTCTTAAAGAGATGGCAATTTAACCCCAAGGTGCAGGTGAATTGATAAAAGACTCTCTTGATTTAAGTGAAGTTGGAGGTTCGAATTCTTCTCATGTATGTAGTCATTTAAAATTTGAGGTTAGAGGTTTGCTTCTTGCAAGGGACCTAACTGATTCGAGCGGAGATTAACCTACGTGTAAATGATTTAAATATGTCTTTTTATACTTAGGACCCTCCTAAAAATTGGTAAGGAAAAAAAAAAAAAAGAGATAACAATTTTAGCTTGGCTTGGGTCGATTGGGTCATGAGTTAAAATGGTTTGGCCCAATTGATCCCATGACTCAACTTGAACAACAAAAGTAGCGTCGTTTTGTAAATTTTTTATAAAAAAATAAAGGTAGGTTGTTCAGTCCGATTCATTGACATTCCTAAACAATATATGTTAAGTCCCGGTGCATTTATATCCCCAACTAATAAATGTCAAGTCTATATTGTTTTTCAAATATAAAGGTGTATTAAAGATGAAAATATAGCAATATTGGACAAAATTTTAAAAATTGAGTTTAAGTTAAAATTTAAACACAGAATATATTACAATTGAAATATAAATTAAAGTAATTTATTATCTAATTAAAATATGCTAAATGAATTTTTGTTATTTTCAAATTTAACAACGTATTAAAGATTTAAAAAGGAATAATCTCAGTTAAATTTTTAATGAAAAGTACAAAATATATTCTAATACAAGTAAATTGGTATATAAAGTTATTGTTCAATTTTATCAATATTTAAACGAAATAAAATTTAAACTCATATTTTAAACTTTTCGTTAACAAATATATTAATTTACATATTTTGATTAAATAACTTAATAAATCATCAATTTAATTTAGTATTTAACTTTGACAAATTCTTGGTATAAAACCCTTGCTTTCATTATTGGTAATATCTAATAATATATACACTACAAAGAGAAGTTTGAGTTTAGGAAAGAAGGAAACTACTTCCTGACTAAAACCCAATAATATAATATCATACATTCGGATGTAAATATTACAAATATGGATAGAATACCAATATCTCCCTGTACTTTCTCTTAAGTTTTTTTTTTTAAAAGAGAATAGCTATTATCTCTAGAAATAATGATAATGATATAAGACATAATCAGGCATATCAACTCACATCTGAAAGTGACTATAAAGAACAGACGCCCGAACAAGAGAATGGGCTCTCCTATTCCGCGAACTCTTAATCCAAGATATATAAATATTGTCCCTAGTGCATAAAATATCCTTATAGTCCAAAATTATAAGACCAAAATAGGAATAATCTAAAGATCTGGAGTTCGAAGCATGAATAAAGAGCTGACTATCGGTAAAAATAGAACCTGCTTGTAGCATATCATCACGAGCAAATAACAAGCGTTGTCAATGTAGGACCTCTGCCTCTCGGGCCTTGCGTCCACCCGCTTGCAGATGTTGTTCGTTTTGGGCCTCGGTCTCTAGGGCTTCGCAGTCGAAAAACAAGCGCCTCTGCCATCGCAGGACCTCCATTGCCTTCCTTGTAGCCAGAAAATGATAATGAAAAGGAGCCTTCTCCTTCTTCAAATAGAATGCCAAACCTAAGACGACCAGCATCTGCAAAGATCGAGTCATCAATAAAAGCCAACCAACTAGAGGACGACATCATTACGACTACCATTCGAAAACACAAAGGTAGCCTAGGAGCAACAGTCAGGGGAGCGCCGACAGGCATCAACGCTTGAAGTCCGAATAGTAGAAATTAGCTTGAGTATGAATATGGCGTGGCTTAACTCGTTTATCATGCTATAGTTTTTCATTCCGTGTCAACCATAACTTCCATGCCTAAATGTCAATTCTAGCAACACGATCCCTTCCTGCTGTCTTAAGGATATAGGCAAAAAAATATGAAAAGATGACAAAGAGGATGTTATAACTAAGTCCGTTAACCTCCTTAACCCCTTAGCCATAGGACATTCAAGGAACACATGCTTCATGGATCCTTAATCATGGCAAAACAAGCAATGCAAGTCAACGTTCACTCATCGGTGTTGAAAATTATCTTTAGTTAGTAACACAGCACGATAATATCGTCATAAGAAGTCGCGTACTTTTAGATGTACATCAAGAAATCATATTTGTTTCCATACAATGCCTTGCACCTGTTGGTTACGATTTACTAAATCTACAAGCACCTCATAATAAGTAGTTTTAACTGAGTAAATCCCTTTTTTGTCACAAGTCCAAATGATCTTATCCTGTGTGGGGCTAATGCTCAAAGGGATACTCTTAAGTTGAAACATGTAAATTACAAATGCCTAACTTGTGAATGAGATAAGTGAACTTTCGTTGACCCAATGCTCCTAGGAATGAACATGACAAGTAGCGATCTCACTTGATTTCAATTTGTCACAAATGAAAAAACAATCAACTTCAATGTGTTTCGTACTTTCATATATAAAATACCGCTTTGTTGTCACGTAACAAATGCATGGGTCATGAATGGCTGGCCGCAAGATCTGGAAGTAAGGCCTTTAGTCAGGTGAGTTCATAATTAGTGATAATCATGGAACAATACTCCGCTTTTAAGTGAGGACAATGTTACAAATATCGTATTAAATTTGGTATAGTATTATATTGATATCGGTTAATATCGGGTATCATTTGAGTAATTTTTCAAATTTATAAAATAGTTCTTGATTTTTTAAAATTATAAAATAGTCAATTATCATATTGTATAGTGTTGTACTGTATATTTTAACCATGTCTCTAAATATTATAATAATAAATAAAATTTAATTTAATTTAATTTAATAATTATTAATAAATATAATTAAATTTAAAAATATATTTTAAAATATACAAATTTCAAATAAATTTTGATATGATAATTAAAAATATATAAAATAAATATTAGTTTATAAATAATAATTTTTAATTTTTAATTTAAAAATAAAATATTTTATTAATACTTTATTGATAAATATTATATAAAATATTAAAATAAAAAATTATTTTAAAGTTTAATTTAATTTATAATTATTATTAGTAATAAAATTTTATTTGAAAATAAAATTAAAATTCACAATAATTATAAAATTTGAAGTAAATAAAATAACTAATTTAAAAACTTTGAAAAAGAGGAGAGAAGGAGAGCTGGAAGGAGGAAGGGAGAATTTAAAAAAATTTGTAAAATTTGCAAAAAAGTTTTCTATTTTTTAAAATTTTCAGTACCGATCTATATTTAACTTGTATCTTGAATATCAACCGGTGCCAATCAGTATTTAAATTCGGTATAATCGATATCTATTTTATACCGATCTTAGTAATGAAAGCAACGTTTTCACATCAAGGATTTCTCAAATTTTGTAATGTTAAGAGAGTTGAATTTACGATCTCCACTTTAATTTTTTAAACTCAAAATTCAAAAGACAGGACCACTTTTGCACTACTTTGAAAGTTGCTTTTATTTATAACTATAATAATGGACCATTTGGTCCATTCCTTCGGAATAAGGCATTTGAACAAAGGGGACGACAATAGGCGTGGACTTCTTGCTTAGATCCCACGAGTCATTTAAGTCGGCTGGAGCAGCATATTTTTTCTATTGAATGCTTCTGATACACTCTCGAACTATTGTTAAAGAACAAGACCGCAAATGGAATCAAAAGCAAATTTAGGATTTCCACTTCTAATTTTTAATTATAATTTTATTTTAATTTATCTTCTTCTTTAAATAAAATAAAATTTTATTTAACTTTTAATATTATATTCTATTATTGATAATAACTATATATTAAATAAAACTTAAAATAAAAATTTTAATTAACTAAAATTATTTTAATCCTATATAATATTTATTAATATTTTATCAATCAAAATTATTAATAAATGATTAAATAATTAATATTTATTTTAAATATATTAAACTATTAAATCAAATTTATTTGAAATTTATATATTTTGAAGATGTTTTAAATTTAAGTATATTAATTAATAATAATTAAATAACATTTAATTTAATTATCCATAAATTTATTAATTAAATATATAGTATTAAATTAATTGTTTATAATTCTTATTAATAATTAATATTTTAATTATAAATAAGATTATAGAAAACATAAATAATTAAAATTATTTTGTAGTTTTATAAATTTCAAAATTGGAAACCAAAAAAAAAATCAAACAGGTTTTTCTACTAAATTATAAAAATTAAAACATAAATATAAACAAACCGACCCTTAATTATTCTAAATTTAACTATTATGGGAACCAGATTCCATTTAAAGTAGTTTTAACCATTGATTAATGGTAATAAGTTTAATTATTCTATAATAATTAGATTCAATTTAGAGTCTGAAACACCTGCAGGATATTTTAGTATATAATCTATGATAATGGCGCGTTAAAATAGTCACTATAATCACTTAAGATGACATCGTCTATCTTTATTCTCAAGGTACTAAAGACTCTCTACTAACTCCTACAGATCTTAAGCTAGCTGATTGTCCCACTTGATCACCTATAGCGGATGACTTATAATAAACAATAACTTCAATCATTATTTACATTTCTCATGACATTTCGTGCTTAATATTTCTATATATTTTATGGATATCAAACTATGCTTTGATATTACCAATGTAGTGCATCGTTATCATAAGATACGTACCGAAATATTCAGAGGACGTTCCAGTACATAATTTAAGGTATCGGTGTGCTAGATCAAGTCATCCTAAACAAAAAGATTGAACTCAATTTTGATCAAGTTCAGATATTTAAATCTTAACTTTTCGTTAAATTAACTTTATTGTGTAAATTTATAGTTTATTAAATTTTGATTAATTTGATCACATTAAATTAAATTAGTTAATTATTATTGGATCAAAATAATTTATCATTCCTAATTTAGAGTTTATGTACAATTCCTTACACATCTCATCGCTTTAAAAGTCAAAAATTGGGTACTGCCTAGCTTAGTTATGGACTCTTTGGTACGCCTGAAAGCCTATGATACCTAAGATACCAATTGCCCAATAACATGTCCAATTCCAAAACATTCCATCATGTGTGGGCTTTACCGTAGCATTATTGCTAAGAATTCCAAAACATTCCATCGTGTGTGGGCTTTACCCTAGCATTATTGCTAAGAATAGTAATGGGTCATATCCAATTTAAATTATAAGACCAAAAAGAAAATTGTTGGAGAAATCAAGCCATCTTCGACGCCTCCTTCTCCTGGCCGACCTCACCAGAACATCCTGTTTTAACCTATGTTCACCATATCCACTTGGCTGTTACCTGGTAACATCGGACCCAACTGGTCGCGGTTATCTAACGAGTCATTCCTGTAGGATGGAGCAAACCTGCTCCAGGCTGGGTAACACTTAATACTAATAGTGCAGTCAAGGGTTCCAGTAGCTTTGCCATTGCAGGAGGGCTACTGTGCCACAACTTCGACAACTGGCTGAGAGGTTTTGGCCAGAATATTGGCAGATGTTCCCCGTTGACAACATAATTTTAGGGGGTGCTTTCGGGCCTTCAGCTTGCCTGGTCTCTGGACTACCGCCACATAGTATTGGAAGTAGATTCGTGCACTGTGAGGCGCGGGCTAATTCTTTAAACCCTCTAGTGTTGGGCATCTATGAACTACTTTCCCGCAGCTGGGTTGTTCTGATCTGTCATATTTACCGCGAAGGTAATCATAGTGTCGATTGACTCGCAAATTTTACAGGTAAGCTCTTTTTATGAATCACTACTTTTGAGCACCCACTTTGGAGTTGTATCCCTCTTTTAATAGAGGATGAGTCGGAGTTAAGTCACCTACAATATGTTATGTAACTTGTCTTTTTATTACCTTTATATATATATATATATAAAATTGTTATTCAATTCGTTTTAACTCACACGAGATGGTTGACTTACACTAAATCAATTCACGAGACATCTATAAGATGGATCGGAAATGCACTTAAGTCAATGGACTTAATGCTTTGTCTGTCACTGCTTTAAATTGGAGTTGGTGTGGTGGGGAGGTGAAAATAACCATTGATTGACTTGCAACAGCCACACATTTTTCTTCGTGATTCGAATCAATTTGAATTTAACGAAACATAGATTAGATTGAATTGATTTTAGGTTAGGATTAACTTTGTCGAACCGATTTAATAACCCGATTCATCCAACAAAATAATGTTATTTAGTATTTGTTTGGTCGAGTTTTTAGAAAGTGAATAAGTATGTTTTTTTGCAAAACAAACTTTTTTAAAATTAGTGTTTTACTGTAAAATAAGAAAGTACTTTTTAAATAAATATAATTTTTTGACAGTCAAAATACAACTTTTAAAAATTTAAATTTGAATCTTCTTAAAAAGTATTTTTTAGATAAATTTTCGATCAATTAACTAGTCTATTTTAGTATAATTTTTATAATACCCACAAACTCATTTTCATGTTTATTTTGAGATTTATATAATATTATTTGACTTTTTATTTATGTTTAATATTTATTTTAATATTAGTTTTACTTATATTATAATCCATATAAATGATTTGGTTAGATGTATTTTCATTTATGTTTCATATGGTTTTAAATTATATAATAATTGATGTTTTGTGATTTGTATATTATTTAATATACTTTAAATAATATTTATATGTATAAATATTAAAATGAGTTAAAATTAATAAAATATTTTTATTTTTATATTACTAAACAGTATATTCTAAAAATTATGTTTTTTAATTTACAGTTAAACAATTAATTAACTTCTTAAAAAAATTATTCTAAAAAAATTCCACAAGCAAAAATTTTATTGATATAAATTCGTACAAACAGACAATTAATTTATAATTGTTGTCATCGGATTGACTTATGCACTCAAACTTGATTTATCGGTCCTATCTTATTGATTTCATGTCGAGACAGGATCTGAACTTCCTGCTAATAGACGTCGTAATGACCCAGCCTAATCTGAGTCCGACCCAGTCCAGTCGTCCCTGACAATGTAGCATTCAAACTTGACTGAAAGTTCGAGCAATCTCAGCACCATGCAGTCCAACATTAAAGGTTCAGATAGTCTGTTCCTTCCTGTTATTCCGTTACTGATCCCATTTAAACTCACTCATCAGAAAGTAATGGTCAGATCGCTCATCTTTTTCGAATCTAAACTCCACTTGAAATCCAATTAAACTCCTGCCTGTCCCATCCCTCTTGGCTCGTCAAATAGATTAAGAAAATCCGTAATCCACTACTTGGAATTGTGTCGATTATGAGAAATTTAGCATCACCACTTTGTTGGTTAGCTCAGTCCAGCAGAAATAATAGAAGGTTTTGTTGGATTAAGAACCAGCAAGCAACTCTTATTGGAATCTAGTTCAACAACACCTTGTTCATCCTTCATACACTGTTTAACAGATTACATCATTAAGCCTTCGAGGATTTGTTTTGGGCAGAAATCGAAATCATTTATTGGAGAAAAGCAATAAAAACGAAACTGAAGAGAAAATTACTCTTTCAATACTTGATTGCCTCAAATTTCTATATTTTTTTTCCTTTTTAAAAGATCATCATCATTACAAAATTTACCAAAAATCATCCCTTTTCCATCCTAATTGCTATGAACATCCACAACCCACCTATGGTTCAAGAAGCAAAAGTGGAGAAAAAAGAGAAAAAAGCAAAATCTGATTGATATGTGGTCATTTCCAAATGCCCCTTTTCCTTATACAGATCCAAGAAAAACTCAAATCTCTGCAGATATCTTTACGTGGGATTTTTCAGAACAAGTCTTCCCAGTCAACTCGCCATTAAAAATATCACTCAAGCAACAGCAACTGTGCCGGACTGTACGGTCTTGTTAGTGGACGATTCATCGGCGTCGGATTTTTGGAGAGATCTAGAAGACGAAGACGACATTTTCCAGCTCTTCTTCTCGTTAGCCTCATCGAAGTCGATTTGCTCTTGCCTGCACTCTTTACTACAAAAAGGAGTGTTCCCTCTGCACCAAGTAAATTTATCAGCCAGGTACCAGAAAAGTTAAAGAATTCAACCCAAAAAAGGGGGAAAAAAAAAAGACAACACGGATCAGAACCAGATACTAAGATTATGAACTAACCTGTACATAAAAATGTCAGAGTTGCGTCCGAGGGGTTTCCGACAAAGGAAACACGCCTCAAGGAAGTGAGGCATGTCGTGATCGAAATAACCACCGTAACAAGACATAACGTAGCTTTGATGTTGCGCGCAGAGATGCGTGGGTTTAGGTGTAGAAGAGACGAGTGACCGAGCGCTTTTACGGGAAGAGACGGGAGACTTGGTGGGTAGCTTATAAAGAGTAGGAGAGTGGTGAGTGGACTTGGGAAAAAGATAGAGTGTGGCGCGGACTATCATAGGCATGTAATTTTGGGAATCATGATTGGGTCATATGATGTGAACAACGATAAAGCCATTTCTTTTAAAACCAACGGCGGGCTTCCGGTTTACCGTGAGGTCGGGTGGTATTGAATCTGATTGGCTCCGGGCGTAAGCATTGTTTAACAAATTGTACTTTTTTATATATTATTTAGCTTTTCGGTACTTGTTTTGTTTGGTATTTCTAATACATCCCTGACCCCTTTTTGTTTTGCATTCATGACCGAATCTATAATAAATATAAAAAATATGAATACGTGTGAAGTAAATGTTGGTGTTACACTCCTAAAAGTCCACTTTTTTCTGTCTAAAATTAGAGAGATACATATGACACATTTATTAAAAAATTAGTAAAATATTTGATATATCCTAATTAATTGTATGTTGAATTATCTTGAAAATATAATCAGATAATTAGGACGTGAGAGAAATTAAAGGGTAATTTTAGAAATAAAATTATAAACATGAATGAAAAATAGTAAACGATACTTATTCTCTAAAATTATACTTATTTTGATTAGAAAGAAATATGTATTAATGAAGCGGTTTAGGTGGATCCATAATGTACGGTGTTTATGTGTTCTTGAGGGACTTGATTATAAATAAACAATTAATGTGGGGACTCGTGATTTTTCTGGAGTCGTTGGGACCAAAGGCCCCATCATGGGCTTGATTACAAGTAGGCCCCAGTGGTCCGTAGACAAACAATAAAAACGAACTTGGAGCTGAGTCGACGGTGGGGCCAGTGGACCCCACAAGGAATCCGACAAAAAAAGCTATTATAAGCGGGACCCACCCTGACGGAACATCTAGCTGGCTCCAAATTTTAGGTCCATGTTTCTCGGGCCCACAGGCACTGCCCGTGTGCCACGGGCAGCTGTCCATCGAACGGTCTCCTCCGACACGTGCGTCCCGATAGGGCATTACCCCGAGCTTACGTGGCTCTTCATCAGAGCTGTTTGCCTTTTGTCTTCGCGTTCCTGGAATTCAACGGTCAGGATTCCCGGAGACCAGTTCGACGGACGGTGGAGATGGCGTGGTGGATCGTTTTCGTTGCTTACACCACTTGACATCTCCCCACTCGTTGGAGGAGTGGGTACGCGAAAGCTGAGTCTCGAATTAATTAGTGTTTTGGGCGTTTGTGCTGTATTTAAAACGACCTGTCGGAGCAGTGATCGGGAGCACCCATATTCACAGACATACGTCCTTGGATTTCACATTCACCGTTGCGTAGATGAGCTATTTATTTGTCTAACTTGAGCTGATTCTCCCACGTGGACGGTTGATTTAAAAAATGTTTTAATTGTTAAAAAACTGAGGAAGAAGGATCGTGACGTAATAATTCATAAACAAAGACCTGTGTGCTAGTCAAGTTCATTGATGCCAGTCGATGTCTCCAAGTCTTCTTCCTTAAGGTATAAGAACAGTGAAAAGAGAAAAGGAAAAGGTACCATAAATGGTTTCTTTGTTTTAAAAAAGAATTAATGCTTTCGATTCTTGTCGGGAAAAGATTGTAACATACTTTTGTGGACCATGTGACATTGGTCTAATTGCAACCATTAGTTTGATGTTGCCTTTTTGGCTTTTGATTAAACAAAGTTTAGTTCGAACTTCAATATTTAAATTTGAGCAAAAGACAGATGCGAAAATAGTCCATTTGCAGCTACTAATTTAATGTTAATTAAGTGTCTGTTTGGATGAATTTTTGAAAGGTAAATAACTACTTTTTCTACTATAAAATTATTTTTAAGAAAATAAATATTTGGTATAAAATAAAAAACACTTCTTTAATAGATATAACTTTTTGGCAGTGAAAATATAACTTTTAAGAAGTTTAAATTTGAAGCTTATAAAAAATAATTTTAGGTAAATTTTAAGATCAATTAATAAACCTATTTTAATCTTTTTGTCCTTATATTTTACAAATAATTCTCACAACACCCACAAACTCATTTTCAAGTTTTTTTTAATAATTATATAATATTATTAAGTTTTTTTTAACATTTAAATATTTATTTTTAATATTAATTTTACTTACGTTATAATCAATGTTTTAAAAACCAGTTTGGACCGTCCGGTCCGACCGAAAAATCTCTGAACCGGTTATTGGTTCGGTTCGGTTTTACCTACTAACCTCTCTGTATAAAAACTGGCCAATTTAACCTTTTTCGGTCGGATCGGACGGTCCGATCCGGTCCGATTTTTATTTATACCTCCATTGAACGGCGACTGAGGCTCGGGAGCTGAGGTGAGCGTGTCCGTCAACTCGATGATGGAGTTGGATTGGCCGGGGGAGGAGAAGAAGAAGCGTTGGGAGGCGAAGATGGTGGCGAGATCAGGAGGAGAGTCGATTTCGAAGTCGGAGTCGGTGTCGGTGTCGGAGGAGAAGGAGGAGTTGGTTGAGTGAGTACTGAGGGACTTAGAGGTGGAGGTAGAGGAGAGGTCATAGACAGTGTTAAAGTTCTTGGTCATGGTTGAGGTTTCATCTTTTTCTTTAGTGGGCAATGGATGTGAGGATGAGATTGTTGTAGGCAGGCATTTGAGGAAGCTCTTCTAAAAGATGGTAGACATCTAAGCTCTTGGTAGTTGTCTTGGTTAGTCTTTGTGCATTTGAGGAGCTAAGGAGAGTAATAACATTTTCTTTTTAATTTTGATTTGTTTAGTGAAGAGCGGCGAAAGAAGAAATGGAAGGATCCAGAATCCGTGAGCTTAAATTTTGTGTGGTTCAGAAATATAATTTTAATTATTATTTTTATTTTAATATTTATATTAAACTTATATTTATTTATTATTAATTCATTATATAATAATAGACATTGATGTATTTTTGTTTCAATAATATATTTTATTTTACTTATTCTTATAAGTTTTACTTTATTTATTATATCTTTGGTTTTATAGCGGTTCA
Source organism: Erythroxylum novogranatense (assembly GCA_029891385.1). Classification (NCBI taxonomy): domain Eukaryota; kingdom Viridiplantae; phylum Streptophyta; class Magnoliopsida; order Malpighiales; family Erythroxylaceae; genus Erythroxylum; species Erythroxylum novogranatense. Next base: position 1,923,066 of record CM057231.1, read on the forward strand.
CTCTGGGTTGAGCTCTAAACCTTAAGCCTTCCTTCAATCGATTTAATGTCTATTCAGCTTTTTAAAACATTGGTTATAATCTATGTAAAAGATCTTGTTAAATATATTTTTCATTTACGTTTCATATGATTTAAAATTATATAATAATTAATATATTATGATTTGTATATTATTTAATATATTTTAAATAATATTTATATACATAAATAATTTTTAATGCAAAATAAAATAAAGTTAAAATTAAAATTGATTTTTTTTAATATATTGCCAAACAATCGGCTGCATAAAGCTCATTCAAAAAAACTCGTTTTTAAATGACAAGCAGCCAACTAGCTTCTTAGAAATATTCTCAGAAAAGCTCAATAGGAAAAAGTTCTGCTGATAAAGACTCTCTACTCTTATAAGTCTAACCAAACATAGTATAAATTAATTTGATCCATAGGTTTAAATTAATTCAATTTATCTAAAATCAACGTGCCTAATTATCCAATTTGATCAAATTTAAATCTGATAAACATTTTTAAACTAACCAAACATAACAAATTAGTCGAACTAATCTATAATTAACGAATTAAATCAATTTCTTGATTTTGATTTTTTTTTTGGTTTACTCCAGCTCGGCCTTGAGAGACTCCAACCTTAAGACCAAAGGAGATAGGTACACCTCAGTTTCTGGATGAACTCGTTCAAAACAAGAGAATTCCATTGGGAAAAATTATTTATGCCAATCTCAAGTTCATGGAAGTACGGGAACAAAAGCTACTAAGACGATATAGCTTCTTTCTGGCAAGTTTAAGTGTAAATGGCGCAGACTTTCATGAGACCAAAATGACCAAACTAAGGTGCTTAAGGAAGAAGAAAACTTAGCCTGTTAGGGCGGAATTGAGAGCACTATGGACATCAACACCAATCTGGGCTTCAGCTTTTTCCAGATCAGTTGAGGCTGAGCTTAGCTTCTGGGTGAACTCTGAAAGTCCTTTCTGGACCAGGCTAACATCAATTTGATCAAGAGGTACAGCTTCAACAGCTATTACATCTGCAACAGAGTTGGCATGGATGAACGCAAAGCCACTGCTAATGAAGTACTTCACCACATCATTTCCTTCATGCACCGATAGCACACCAGGTTTCAACTCTGCAATGGTTGGTACATGTCCGGGGAGAACACCCATTTGCCCGGTTGTAGCTGGAATTATGACCATGTCAACCTAGATGGAGGATTTGAAAAAGGTAAGACCATCCAGTCATATCTAAAGCAGTTTTGTTATGTTCTTCATCGTATTTGAACAAATCTACCCCCAATTATCAATAACGATCCATGAACAGATTTGAACTGTTGACTATCATCATCAAGATAATTACTGCTTGCAGCATATAAGCCGGAAAAGGAAAAGATTGTTTAAAACAAGGCTGAATGCCACAAAGATGTGAAAGAAATGATACAATTTTCCTGCAAGGGTGTTGTCATTTTGGCAAGCAATCTCATAGACATCCACACAACAAGAGTGCCAACAAAAACCCCCTCAGGAACCATTGATTTGTGACAATGTTTATCTGTCTCCACATGCATTAATATGGACATCGTTAATGCATGAACATTGGACTTTATTTCTCCCTGGTCCTCTTCCCCAACCATTTCATTCTTTACCCAACTCTAAAAACAATGTAACAGCCACAGGAAGGCATGAAAAAAAGATGAACTGAAATATTGGCGCAAAATGTTGTCCCTGCATGATATAATGCAAAAGTACGAATGATAAAATAACTATAATGCTGTAAAATTACATGTTAGTTTATATAGAAGTTGCACAAATGCTACCGATCCATGAAGCTGTTCAAGCTCATTCGCGAGTCAGAAACTCACTCTTAACCACCAAAAATCTTTAAAACAAGAGTCTGCAATCAACACAAGGTCTATAGCAGCATGGTTTACCAATGCAAGGTAAAAAACTAAAACATCTTCAAAGATCCCATTAATGGGACTTTTGCTAGATCGATCAGCAACCTGCTAAGAAAAAGGATATTCCAAATGATGACAGCATAGAAGAAGGAGAATGCAAATGCTTAGCTCAAAGAATTGAAAGAACTTGTTAAAGGAGGGACTCATTCTATGCTCTCTCTCGCAATTCCGTGTGGATTATTCTATCCAACAATATCCAAGTGAAAATTTTATATGTACTTCATCCATAAAAAAGAATGTGGGACCAGGGAATCAACACAAATTTGTGATGGCTAATGAGCCAATTTGTTAAGGTGCTATGTTATGTGCCCGTCCTTGGGATCGAGTCCAAGGACGATTCCCAGGAAAGTTAATCTCTTTCCCCTTATTTACATTGGTTCCTTTCCTTGCAAAACCTATTTTTGGTGATGAAAAATTGGCATCACTTGTCAAAGACAAGATCTGCCGAGATTGGGCTAAATTATTCTACTCCTAATTAGCTAATTTTTATGATAACTTCTTCCTTACTTTATTGCAAAACGTAATAGCCTTATTTAGGCAAAGAAACATAAAAGTTCCACCTAAACTAGGACTCCTAGAAAGACTCCTATTCAAGCTGTTTTAGGACTCTTAGAAAGGCTTCTATCCAAGCTGTTTTTATTAACATAACTATAACAGAAACTAGTGCAGAAATAATAGGGAAATAATAGAGTTCTATTAAAAATAAAATACTCCTCTAATAGACTCCTAATAAAACACTCATAGTCCTCTAATAGACTCCTAATAAAACACTCATCCATATCATGCTAACATGCTGCCACAGTAATTTTAAATGATAGATACTCCACCACAAACAAAATTTTGAAAAGAAGTTCAAAATGCCTTGTTGATTATCAAGTATCGGGAACTTAAGCTAGCTCAGAGCTAAAATCAACAGGCATCAACATATCCATTGGTAGATTCTCGTGCAATCAAGAAAAGTCATTGATATAGCTAGCAAACCAGAAGACATAAGAAGTGAAAAGTGGCTTAGTTGATCATAGCATGGTGACTTACCAATGCAGATACTCCACTGCTTCAAGCTTGGAAAAAAATTGATAAATTCCATAAGTAGTTACATGTTAACTACAGTTAAACCCCACACACAAAACCTCCAATGCCCAAAAAGTTTCTGGCAAAGTTCAACCTTACGGAACTAGTACCAGCAAGCAGGATCAGTCCTAAATCACCCCTCGAACCCAGAGGAAGGAACAGTCACATTTTTAACAAAATTCTTTTGTCATGCACAACGATTGCACACAAAAGACCCATCTTTACAACTAAAGATCTGAACATTGATTTTGAATGGGGCTTACAAAATGTCACATATACTAAAATCAAGCCCTAATTGGAGAACTATATTCCCAGCATTATCAATTAGAAAAATAAGAGACATTTCCAAACCCGTATCAGATATGTTAAAACAAAAACATAACGGAAAAGTAAACCTAAAATAGACACGCACGGACGCACCTCTTTGCCAGACAGCTCGGAGGCATATGGAAGCACGAAGTTGACAGTGAGCTTAGTGGGGATTGTAGATGGAGTAGGAGGACGAGGCTTCATAAAGGAGAGAGGTGTCCTTGGAGGGTCCAGATTCGGCACCACTTTTTTCCACGCCTCCACGAAACCGGACTGAGCCGATTCCGCTGCAGGCAAGTCGGTGGAGAAGTGCCTAACCCTAGACGCCATGACGGGTCTGGATAGGAGTCGTGTGACTTGTCGGAACATTGTCAGAACAGTTCGATCGCTCGGCTCTCGCAAGGTCGGAGTTAGGGGGAGGAAATCTGACGCACTAACCCCTGAAAATTTGGAAATGAAAGTTGATGGGTCGTAACTCATAACCAGTCGAATTTCTTTGCTAAATGGCTTATCTGAAACGGCCCCGTTTAGTAAAATATTAATAAGCACAATTTTTTTAAATATAATCGGCCAGAGTTGAAATAAACTAATATTTAAAATTGACTTATTCGATTTTAAAAAATTAAGATAACTTTAAAATGTTAGATAAAAAGTAAGAAAAATTCAAAATTCAAAATTTTGATTACGTATCAATTTCTCTCAAACGGCCTCGTTTAAGGTTAAAAGAAGTCAATTTTAATGTATTTGGGCTTTATCTTGATCTGTCTTCTTATTGAATTACTAAAATAAATATATTTTATATAATATTAAATTATATTGAATATGCACAATAAGTCACTATTTATAAAAGAATAAATATTTATAATAAAAAATTCAATTTTCTAAAAAATTATTTTGATCTCGAAATTCACTCAATATTATATTTTTGTTGTTGACCAATCATAATATTGAACGATATTATCAAGAAAATCCTTAAAATGAATATAATTGAAATTAATTACTTTAGAATAATATAACAATTCTATATAATATCAAATAAAAATAACTTATTATAGAGAAAAAGTCTAAAATCAATAAATTATAAAAATAAAAATTAAGTGATAACTTCTATGATGCTTTTGTATCACATATCCACTTCAATAATACTTAAAACAAAATTATAATAATTTTAATAAATAATAATTATTCATATCAGTGGTTGTATTTTTGTCTATTTTTAAGATATTATCTTATCTTATATTATTTTAAATTTTAATATTAATATAATCACAGGTATCAAGCTAGAGGTGATGAATCATTCAACTAAAAATATTTCAATAAAATACACGATAATGAAGATATATTTAATTACTTATTCATTAATATCATATGCTTGATATTTATTTAATGCAATTATTATAATACTATATATATTTTATATAATAATGTTTCATCTTTTGAATTACTTATTTTTTTATGTGATTGCATTAATTTTTGTAATTGAAGATATAGTTATTTACTCTCTCTTTTGCGGATTCTCAGTTTCAGTATTTGCTTATTCTACTCTGAGTCTCCAAGACCACAACATTAGTTAATAATTTTATCTTTACCTTTTGTAAATTGTATTATTAATTTAATCGATGTTGCGTTTCTTGTATATAATCTTTTTTTGTTAACTTCTTATTAAAAAAATTAGTTTCAACTTGTTCTTTTTATCATTTTGAGCATTTAGGTCAGACAACTACTCACCGAGACCCCTTCGGTGACTTAACGTACGCCCGTGTGTACTTGCATGGGCTAGTTATTTTATAACTTTATCTTTGGTTACTTTAATTAAAAATAAACACCACGCACATTATTTCATTTCATTCATTATCTTATTCATAAAGTTATATCTACAAACTACTTATATTATTTATAAATTATTTTGCAATTCTTTTCATATTCTGTTTTGGGAAATGGTAAATTTGACTATCTTAGTACTTTTCTTAACCCTTAGACTGCTCAAATCCTTTCATTAAACCTTACAATAATTGAAAAATTGCGTCCCTTTTTATTTTCATAGTCTAGTTAGGGATGTTAATAGGTCGGGTTGGCTCTGGATGAACCGATTGTTAAAATTGAAAGGCTTAGTAAACTCAAAAGAAATGAGAAGGAATCACACAGCTTTCGTTGATCAGAAACAATGGCTTTATAGCCTTTACAGAACAAAGAGACTTTGGAAGATCCCATAAAATTTTCCAACTTTCCTAAGAACAAGGAAACAAACTGACTTTCCAAACATACGGGATATTATTGAACGGCAAAAACAACTTATTTAGATAAAAACAACTAACAATTCCTCCCTTAAACTGAACACTGCAAACATTCAGTTTACTCAAGTGTTGCTGCACACATTTAGAGCTTCACGTAACTTCAAAAAAATTTCATGTCTGAGAGGCTTTGTCATTATGTCAGCCAGCTGATCTTTTGTCGCGCAATACACCATTTTAATTGTTCCGTTATTTGCCAGCTCTCTCAAAAAATGAAACTGCACATCAATATGTTTACTTCTCCCATGCAGCACCGGATTCTTTGAAAGCTTGACACGCAATAGTCTTTTTAACCAAACTGTTATCACAATAAATAGTCGAAGCATCTGGTTGACTTGGATCAAGAGACTGCAATAGTCTTTTTAACCAAACTGCTTGACACGCACAAGATGCAGCAGCAATAAACTCTGCTTCAGTGGTAGAAAGACTCACAACAGGTTGCTTCTTTGACGACCATGCCACAGCTCTTGAGCCAAAAAGAAAAATGTAGCCTGAAGTATTTTTCCTGTCATTCAAGTCCCCTGCATAATCGCTGTCTGTGTAAGCAACGAGTTCATCACCTCCTCCCTTGCTGTAGAAGAAGCCAAAATCAGTGGTGCCTCTAATATAGCGTAGAACCCGTTTTGTTGCTTGCAGATGTTCTTCCGTTGGATTCTACATGTACCTACTAATGAGACTAACCACATACATAATGTCAGGCCGTGTAGCTGTCAAGTACATAAGACTGCCAATAATTTGCTTATAGTGAATCTTATTCACATAAACATGTCCTTCACTTGTCAGTTTGGTACCCAGAACTATTGGACTGCGCACTGCCTTGCTCATTTCCATTTCAAATTTCTGCAAAATTTCTGAAGCAAATTTCTTCTGAGAAATAAACATGCCATCAGACCTCTGGCACACTTCTAAGCCAATAAAATATTTCTTTTTACCAAGATCAGTCATGTCAAATTCACGTTTCATTGACTCTTTGAATTCTGTAAACAGCTTCTCATCATTGCCAGTGAAAATAAGATCATCGACATAAAGACTGACAATCAACAACTTTCCATCATCATTCCTTCTAAAAAATAAAGTTGGCTCAAAAACACATTTTTCAAAACCTTCCCTGAGAAAATAGGCTTCGATCTTACTATACCAGGCACGCGGTGCTTGTTTGAGTCCGTATAATGCCTTTCTTAGTTTGTACATCTTATGCTCTGCTCCCTTCTATTCATAGCCGAGAGGCTGATCAACAAAAACATTCTCCTGTAATTCACCATATAAAAATGCAGATTTTACATCTAATTGAAAGATAGGCCAACCTTTTTGAGCAGCAAAGGCAATGACCAGTCTGATTGTCTCCATTCGTGCCACAGGCGCAAAAACTTCTGTATAGTCAACACCGAACTGTTGAGCATATCCTTTCACCACCAACCGAGCTTTATATTTATTCACCTCACCATTTTCATTTAGCTTGGTCTTGCAAACCCATTTTATTCCAATCTTCTTTGCTCCCTTTGGTAACTTGACAAGTTCCCATGTGCCATTTTTTGTAATGGCCTCGATCTCGGCATCCATGGCTTGCCTCCATTTTTCTTCTTTCACTGCTTCTTCAAAAACCATAGGATCAGAAATCGCAGTTTCAATAAACATGGCCATATCACCTTCTTCTTCTGAGAATTCTTCTCCTGTGACATAATCTTCCATCCATGCTGGTGGCCCTCGATACCGTCCAGATGGTGCATTAGTTGAAGGCTCTGGCTGTCTAGATGCAACAGAGGACGGGCTAGATGCAGCAGAAAAATCTCCATAATCATTTTCAACTCTAACTGCTTCATCTGCTAATGTGTTAGTAACTGCTGAAGAATGTTCTACAAGCTCCTCCTCATCCCACTCTAGTTCATGCTGAGTAGTTCCCTTATCTTCTTTCCAATCCCAGAACCTACCTTCTTCAAAAATAACATCCCTGCTTACAATTATTTTCTGTGAAATAGGATCATACAATCTATAGGCCTTCGATTCTTCACTCACCCCCAATAAGATACAACAAACACTTTTGTCATCTAACTTTGTTCTGTTTTTATCAGAAACGTGTACATGTGATATGCAGCCAAAGACACGAAAATACTTAACTGAAGGTTTGACACCGCTCCAAGCTTCCTCTGGTGTTTTATCTTTGACTGCTAGAGTTGGACTCCTGTTTAGAACATGCACTGTCCAGTTCACTGCTTCAGGCCAGAAGGCTTTGGGTATCTTTTTCTCTGACATCATGCTTCTTACTAAATTCATGATTGTTCTGTTCTTCCTTTCTGCGATGCTGTTCTGTTGAGGGGTGTATGCTGCAGTGAGTTGCCTTTTGATTCCAATGGAGTTACAGAATTTTTGGAATTCATTTGAAGTGAACTCCCCTCCTCTATCAGTACGCAGCATCTTTATGGAGGACTCCGCTTCTTTCTCAACCTCAGCTTTGAACTTCTTAAAAAATTCAAAAGCTTCTGCCTTCTCTGTTAGGAAATAAACCCACAGCTTCCTACTAAAATCGTCAATAAAGGTAAGCAGATACCTCTTGTTACTATTTGAAGTTGGTTTGATCGGACCACAGATGTCAGCATGGACAAGCTGCAAACTTTGAGTCGCCCTCCAATTTGTTGTTGTTGGAATTGAGGCTCGATGTTGCTTCCCAATAAGATAAGATCTGCACAACTTTGATGGTGTCTTGAGCTGTGGCAGATCTCTCACCATCTCCTTCTGTTGCAATGTTTGTAAACCTTTGTAGCTGAGATAACCATATCTATTATGCCAGAGTTGTGAGATGTCTTCTGTGACTGTACTAAAACAAGCAGTAACAATAGGTTGAAATTTTGCATGTACAAAAAACATGCGTTTTGTGGCCATGGGTGTCTCTATAATGAGACCTCTATCAGGATGATAAATCCTGCATTGATTTCTCTGAAACAGAACTGCCAGACCCTTCTCCTGTAGCTGTCCTATACTCAACAAATTGTTCCTTAACTTTGGCACAAAGAACACGTTAGTGATAACCTGAATAACATCCTTCAATTGCAGCCTGACATTGCCTTTTCCAATAACGTTCAAACTTGTGTTGTTTCCAAGCTTAACTGAATCTCTAAAATTCTCATCAAAATAAAAGAAATACTCTCTTCTGCCACACATATGATTACTGCAGCCAGAATCAAGAAACCAAACATCACATTTGCTATCACTGTCCAGATTTGGTTCGAGTAGAGCCATCAACAACATCTCTTCATGCTCAAATTCTGCAAAATTCGCCTTCTTCTCAGTACACTCCCATTGAAAATGACCAAGCCTGTGACAGTTATAGCATTCCACGAGAGCTTTGTCAAAGGACCTCCCTCTTCCTCTGCCTCTATTTCCTCGTCCAGAACCACGACCCCTACCACTGTTCTAACCAGTAGAAACTTTCAGTGCTTGTTCCTCCTCACTGTCAGGACCCATGCGCTGTTCATGAACTAGAAGATTGCTTTGTAATTCGTCAATAGTCATAGTGCTCGTATCCTTAGACTCCTCAATAGAACACACAATATAATTAAATTTAGGAGTCATTGATCTCAGAATCTTTTCAACAACTCCAGTATTGCCTTTATCTTCACCATTTGCTTTCAGCTTATTAACAAAAGTTAAGGTACGAGCAAAGTAATCACTTACAGATTCTCCATGCTTCATCTGTAAAATTTCGAACTCCTTGCGAAGAGCCTGCAGTTGGGCACGCTTCACTCTCGTGTTCCCCTGGTATTTCACCTTCATTGAGTCCCAGATGTCTTTGGCAGAATCCTTCTTTAGGATTGTCTCCAGAATTGACTGGTCCAAAGCTTGGAACAGATAGTTCTTAGCTTTCAAATCCTCCAGCTGTTGGTCCGAGACTGCTTTCCTTTGTGCGTCTGTCATACCATCTGCTACCGCAGGGATGCCATTCTCCACCAAACTCCAATACTCCTTCGACCTCAAGAAGTTCTCCATCAACATAACCCAGTGATCATAGTAACCATCGAATTTGGGCACTGCAGGTTGAACAAATGAACTTTCTTTTTTAATAGACATTGGATTCGAAGGAATCACATAGAAGATTGCAACTTCTAACCCTAGAACATGGCTCTGAAACCAAATCTTAAAATTTAAAAGCTTAGTAAACTCAAAAGAAATGGGAAGGAATCACACAGCTTTCATTGATCAGAAACAATGGCTTTATAGCCTTTACAGAACAAAGAGACGTTGGAAGATCCCATAAAATTTTCTAACTTTCTTAAGAAAAAGGAAACAAACTGACTTTCCAAACATACGGGATATTATTGAACGGCAAAAACAACTTATTTAGATAAAAACAACTAACACCGACCCCTATTCTCTTGAGCTCAATCGAGCCTTGAGATAGTCTTGTGAGAGCTCAGACTCGATTATTATTATTTAAAAACAATGACATGTAACAAAATGGTTATTATTTGTCGGGTCTCAAGTCAAATCGGGCCCTGACAAACCGGGTTTAGTTGACTGAGTTTTAAAGAGTTATCTAGATTTTAAAGTAAAAAAGAATAAACAATGAAAATAATTTTTGGCTGCATTTTCTATTTTAAGTGGAGCTATTTAGATTTAAAAGTTTCAGTTAGATATTTAAATTAAATAAAAATTTTAATTTTTCACGTATATTTAATTTGTGCTGATTGTGGCTAAAAGAAGTAAATTATATTTCAATGTGTTGGGCTTTATCTGGATCTACGTTTCTTCTAGAAGACCAAAGTCCAGAATATTCTGTAAATTCAAGCTCACACTAGAAGCTTCGCTAATGGAAGCCCAACGCGAAAGGACGAGAATGTGCCAGATTCTGTCCTCTACTCAACTATAAATATACCTGAACTATGCCCAGCTCGCCATCGATGTGAGAAAGAAGCAATTCGTATTAGTTCTTCCGCTACTAACCTGTCAACTCTCTTACCATAACCTACGAATAGTTCATATTCTTGAAGCTCAGTTAGAGAAAATGTCGTTGATTCCGAGCATCTTCGGTAACCGACGAAGCGGTGTCTTCGATCCATTCTCAGCAGTGGATTCGTGGGATCCATTCAGGGACTTTACTTTTCCTTCTTCTTCTTCGCTCATTCCTCGGGAGAACTCTGCTTTCGTTAACTCTCGCATAGACTGGAAGGAGACACCTGAGGCTCACGTGTTCAAGGCGGACCTCCCAGGCCTGAAGAAAGAGGAAGTGAAAGTGGAGATCGAGGACGACAGAGTGCTCCAAATCAGTGGGGAGAGGAAGGTGGAGAAGGAAGACAAGAACGACACGTGGCATCGCGTGGAGCGAAGCAGTGGGACGTTCTTGAGGAGGTTCAGGCTTCCGGAGAACGCCAAGATGGAGGAGGTGAAAGCGTGTATGGAGAATGGTGTTCTTACCGTCACTGTTCCTAAGGAGGGAGTGAAGAAACCTGAAGTCAAAGCCATTACGATCTCTGGTTAAAGCTAGTTGTTGTTGCTGTTGATGAGTGAAATTCGGTTTCTTTTTGTGTCTATGATGTTTTATAATTATTAGCAAATAACCCCCTAAAATGTAGTGTTTTGGGGACAGAATATTATGTTTAATATTACGATATTTTATTCTATTTTATAAATTTTAGTTATTTATTTATATAAATCTTCCGTTTATTTATGTGAAATGTAAGTTAGATTTACAAAAAGTTAGAATGAAATTTATCAAATAAAATAAAATATTATAAAATTAGACAGAAGATCACTCGTATTAATATATGAAATTAATTTTTAAAAAGAACGTTTAAGCCAAATGCTGTACTCCGGAGTTAGTCAAATTCTTTGGAATTGTTAATGTGTGTAATCAAGCGGAAATAATTTATTTAAGGCTTCATTTTAAGCTTAATTATAGGTTTAAGTTTAAGTTTAAGCTAAAGTTTTTTTTTCTTAAATAAGATATTAGCCTTGTGTATAAATAGGCCTCTTTATATTTAATACAAGATGTAATATTACATACAATTTCTCTTAATTCTCTCAATATGGTATTAAAGTCATAGAATTTTTTTTGGACGTTAGTCTTCCTTCAAAGATTTGTTTATGAGTTTGCTCTATTTTTTTTACATTCCCTATTTTTATTTCTTTTACGTTCTCTATTTTTTGTGCCGTGCTGTCAATTTATATTGAAATTTTATTTCAATTATATTTTTGGATTCCTCTCTTCCAGATAAGTTCAACGCCAACAATCACACATCGGACGAAGCATCCATGTGCCCCCATGCACCACCAAAGATTTTGTTTGTTGGATCACTTGCTTAAACCGCATGAGAATAGGCGAGTAATTCAAAGGGGTGAAGTATTGGAGAAATGAAGGTCATGAAATAAGATATCTTTGACATAATGAATAATACGAAGAATTGCTGCAAAATGAGTTGCACGAGGAGCAGATTGTTGTTTCTCGCTCAAGCATTGAAGCAGAATATCGAACACTTGTTGACACTACATCTGAGCTTCTTTGGCTTCAGTAACTTTTACAAGACATTGGGGTCTCTCATTCATCTGCTACTACACTCCATTGTGATAACCGAAGTACAATCCGGATAGCACACAATGATGGTTTTCATGAACGCATTAAACATATAGAAAATAATTGTCATTTTATTCGTCATTATGTGCTCTAAGAAACTCTCACGTTTGTTTCAGTCATCTTTTAATAACAAACAACAGATATGTTCACCAAAGTTCATGTGCTACACAAATTTTGTTTGTAAACTCTAAATGACAGACTCTCTACCACCTTGAGTTTGAAGAGGGACGTTAATGTTGGGTCCCAAATTTGTTTTTCTTGATGTTATTAAGCATGAATTTATTTGATTTATGATTTATGGCATAGTTTGATTTTATTTGAGAATTCATGGAAAATTTTGGATTTAATTGAGTTTAGTATGAAATAATGGTTTTGGAAGGGTAAATATGTGTAAGGGCAAAATGGTCAAGGTACTTAAGTTATGAGATTTTAGACTAAGTAAGGAAGGGTATTTTGGTACATGTGCTCATTAGGTTTAAGGTATTAGAGGAAAGAAGATAGAAAGAAAGAAGAAATAGAAAGGAGAAGGAATCGGCGGTGAGAGGAGAAGAAGAAGAAGAAAAGAGGAAAGCTTTCGTTTGAGGATTTTCGACAGATTTCAAGCATTCTTAAGGTAAGTTATACTCTTTTACTCTTGTTTAGGTTGAATCAAACCCTAGATTGGCATGGATTGAGTAGAAATCGTTGGTTTAGGGTTTATGGGAAAACTTTGGTAGTTTTGCATGGGTTGTTGAGTTGTTGATGTTTTTGGTGTTAGAATAAGTGTAGAATGGAAGTATATGACTTGATTTATGGCTTAGATGTGTTGTAGTTGAAAAAAGGGAAGGATTTAGGGTTGAAAATGTCGGAGATCTGGATTCGGGAGTCGACCCTCCCGTCCGCACGTCGCGACGTGCAAGCAAGCACGCCGCGGCGTGCGTGATTTTTGCTCGACGCGCGAGAGGTCGGCCTCGCCATGGCGTCGTGGCGTCTGTGACCTTGCCATGCATGGCAGTCGTTCGCCATGGCGAACTCAAAATGTTTATGTTGTTTTGTTTTTAGTGTTTTACGCATATCTTTTGATACAAAAGTCCTTTTGGGGTGATTTTAGAGGCGTTGTGAACTAGAGAGATAGATCTACAAGTCTTATGAAGTGATAAAATTATGAATTAGTTTCTAAGAATATGAAATTTCGGATGGAAGTTAAGAATGGAATTTAAGGTTTCAACATGAGTTTTGAATAAGATTTTGGTTCTTATTTTAGGAGACCAAGAGAGGCAAGAGGATCAAGAGGTTTGAGAGGAAACTCATTCCTAGGCAAGACAAGTAAGGAATTCAGGTGGGTTCATGTTTATAATAAAGTAACTAAGTACTCATTGTTTAGTTCAAATCAAGCAAGATCTCATGCATTTATATTACATCATTCACGATCGCATTGCATACTACCATGAATGATTATTTTTCGCTATGTGTTTTGCATTCATGATTATTATCAAGATTTTTCACAAAGGAGTGTTCTCCTTTTACGAATACAAGTACATGAATTCAAGTATTACGAAATACATGACCAAAGAAGTTTACAAGCAAGATTACAAGCAAGTGCCGCTTTAGCAAACAAGTTTACAAGAACATGAATTATACATACTTATGTGGGTTTGTGGTGTCCTCACGATAGTCAAGTGCACATTGACTCACGAAAAGGCTTCTCCCACCGCCTGACGTGGTGCACGGGTTATCCCACAAGGATTCCCTCATAAAACTACGCCTACACATCAACATTTCGATGGCATGTGTAGACGTCATTTAACCCGGACACCCAAACCATCATGTTATGTGCTATGTTTTGTTATGTGACATGCATAATGAATTATTTCAAGAATCAAGTATTTTTCAAGAAATGACCCATACATGCTCAAGTATCATGATTTCAGCAAGTATTACGGAATGAGATAGTTTTGAATATTTTTGCTTATTACGATATTATAAATATGTTCGCATTTAGCTTTATAGCTCACCCTCCAATCTCCCCATACAGTGGCGGCTAGAGATCGAGTGAGTCACGAGTTTAAGAAGACTCCGTTTTCATTTCATATGTTTGATTATGTTCCAAGACTTTAGTTTCATTTCAAGTATCATTGGTTCAAGAGTGTTTTATACTTTTGACTCTTGAACTCAAAGTTGTAATTTGATTTGAGATAATTCGTAAGGCTTTATGAAACTCTTCTTTGGAGCATAAATTATGAATATGTTTAAAAGTATGAAAGTTTCACGATGGGTCCATTGAACTTCCAATGGTCTCTTTTTCTAAATCGTTAAATTGCATGTTTGGATGTGATTGTTTAAATTATGCATGAAGCGGGTTTCAAGCTTACTTTCCAGCAGGCTCATTAACCTTCCGCGGGCTTTTCTTTTTCTTTTAAATGTATGAATCTCACGTTTTTCCGCCACGCTCTCATGTCAGACGTTGGGCTCCGGCAGCGGGGTCCATCAGTTAATGTATATAATTAAGCTGTAAATAATATATTTAAGGTTTCATTTTATGCTTAATTATAGGCTTAGCTTGAGGCTTAAGCCAAGCTTCTTTTTTAAATAGGATGTTAGTCTTATGTATAAATAGGCCTCTTTATATTCAATATAAGATTCAATAATACATACAATTTATCTCAATTCTTTAAAGAGGATCGTTGAAACTTACTGTAGGGGACAAGAACCAAATTAGGTCATAGAAACAATAATCTGATCTCTAGCAGCGAGAACCTCCACCGTGTACTATGCTATTGTGATTCATTTGTAACGAAACAACCAAAATCATCCTGACCTTTGTTTTCAATGCTGAACTTGTCCAACCGAAGTACAACTTCCTCATCCTGCAAAACTACTATCTGTGATTGTTTTCACAGCCAAAGTTGCCCTTGCAGTTGCCTAAGATTTGATAATTGGTCGAGCCTGTGAGTTCCATTATCAACTATCCTTCTTTTAGTTATCTTCTCTCAGTGCTATAGAAGTTGGCCTATGAATAATGAATGTTGTGTGCTAGTGCTACTTGAAACGGACGCTCTCTTGTACGTCACCTTCTATAAAAATTACAATTTAACCCATCATAAGATCATCTCCTTCGACCCCCATACCTGATTGGTCATAATCCTTCGACCCCATACCTGACTGGTCATAATGGCTACACCTAAATCGCCAAGCTCAGGAACTGATTGGTCATAATGGCAACACCTGATGAGAATTTCATCCACAGATTTCTAGAACTAGGGAAATGAGGATCTCATCTGGAAACGCCAAGCTCTATCTACAGTGGAATCTCCAACCCTCCATTCTTTTCAATCGTTGGGAAAGTATGGAATGAGTAATCATTTATTCATCACCGCCCAAGCAAATTCCTATACAAATACCTATCCCTTCCCTTCCATTAAAAGAGTTGTCAAAAAAGTGCCACTTATGTACATGTTCATAATTATCCTCCAAAAATAATGATGGTTAACTGTAAGAGCTCACAGCCAAAAAATTCCCATCCCTTACAGACTTTGTGTACCAAAAAAGAAAGCAAAAAGAATTAGGTATGACTATTTGATAGCATAAGAGCGGGTGCATACCAGTTCAAATGCCTCTGTGAACAAGGTGGAAAAACTGGTTAATGCCTGAAAAACTCCTGGCAAGCCTGTCTGAAGATTATTAAGTGTCATTGCTCTAGTCACCTCCACTGCCTTGGCATGCCTCAACATCTCATCTTCCACTCTTCTTTGGCAAGTTGCAAGCTCGGATTTCTTCTCGGACAAAGGATCTCGAGCATCCAATGCATGTCCGTTATCTGGCCCTGTATCTGGAAGCCCAATCCCGACCATAGAGTACGACTGGTAGAATTTCCTTTCTATATTTCGAAGAGAGGAAGCCTTCTTCTCCAGCTCCTTTGATGCAGTGTCAGTCCGCTTTTTCATTTTGAGCTCCTCGGTTTGTTTTACTAATATCACATGGACAACATTGATAAAGCTCTTAATGGCTTCCGAAGCAACTGTGTCCGGAACACGGTCCAGGGCAAGTTTCCACTCATCCAAGAATGCAAACACATCAGAGTGCTCTGTTCTGCCACCTACATCGTCATTACTTACTGGAAGAAGGGTAAGTTTGAACCATCCATGGATGGAGAGAATGAAGTCCCTTTGGAACTTTATTAAGCGGCAGAAGCTGGAATGCCAGGCAGAGACAGCAGACTCGAGGTCGCGTGTTGCCTGCCTATGAAGTTCACAAGTTGATTCACCCTTTGTTGATCTGTTCACAAGGCCACGGACTTGCTGAACAATGTGGTTTTGAATTTCATGGTACTGGTGCATTGACCTCCACATGTACATTAATCTGCAGCAACTACGCTTTTAAAAAACAGATTGGAAACAACGGGCAGAACATAATTGGCAAGCCAAAGCTTTCACCTCTAAATGCAACATAAACAAGGTGGATAGCAACTAAAATTGTTTACCATGCAATCTCCGTGTGATGCAAATGAACCCCATAGAATCTCCATAGGACATATATTGGTTTCACTAATTACTTTCACCTCACAAAACACAGATCACTCACTCTCACAGGAAATCAGGTTTTAAGACATTTAAAGGTGTTTATGAAGATACTCAAATGATTACCTAAAAGTTTTAATGAAGAGAGACTCCATTTTTTAGCAGACTCTAGTCTAAAACAAGTTGAATTCTGACAATTAAAGAACATGACAAGAATAAGCTCCTAGTTTGAACACAGATTGTATGTGGAGTCAAGTTGGGAATCATTCGATGGGAAAGGCTGTCAATTACAATTCCGCAAGATAAGACTAGAAGTTTGAGAAGACAAGTTCAGAGTCGTTATGGTTCATACTTTGTGTGCACACACATGGACAATGATCAGAAAAGAAGTGGCATACCCGTGACACAGTTCAACTAGCTGAGGAACAAGATCAGAGTCCCTAAGGCCTATGATAGCAGTCGAGGTGGTAGAAACAGCTTGAGAAGTGACTATAATCAAAGACTGCAATCTTGTTATTGCAGTCTTGGTCTTGACTAGCTTAGAATCATCCTCACCCTTGTACTCCTGACTCTGCAGTGTCGATAGCTTCTTCTCATGCTCAATCTTAACACCTTCTCTAGCCTACATAATTTGAGAACAGTTTTATTCATCAAGGTCGGCATCTACCAATCAAAAACCACAAAAATTAAAGACGGTTATGTGATTCAATGCCAACATAATAAGTAATCCTTTCCAAGGTTTCATTGAGGTTAACACATCTCCTCTTTCTTAGAGTTTCTACTTCAACAATAAACTTCAGAGACAGCATAATCCTAAAGTGTATAATGTACTATAAAAAGATAAATGCTAGAAAAGGGTAAAGGGTCGTTACAAATGTATCCAAAGCTGAATAGCAGGGATTTTGAGCCGACCATACCCACACACACACACACAAACACAAACGCACGCATCCCTAGGACAAAAAAGGATTAGGTCATGCTTGCCAATCCGGTGGGTTAAGACTTGAAACTCGAAATTGAAAAAGGAAAACAGACAAAAAGATAAATCTATCACCCTATAATATCCACCGTCCAAATCAAGATGATGCAAGCAATTGACACATTCCACAAGAGAAATCTATCAGCTAGAGGGGGTATCCTGTCCCATGAAAGTCCAAAAACGACAAAAGGGTCCAAAATCCGGTCATAGTCAAGCCCGACGGTGGACTTACGCGGCCAGTAACTGCAACACTAGTGTGTATGTACAGACTTTTCACTTTGCCCACAATTCTTTTTCATTTTCAGAAGATAAAATGTAAAAAAAGCAAAGTACCTTCACTTCCTCGTAAAGCTTCTTTTCCCAAGCCAAGAGGCGTTCCATAGTAGAACAAAGACTTCTCGGTCCACCAGGTTGATTGAGCAAACCCGGGTCGAGCCGGTACTTCACGGCCAACGGCGGTTTTGAGGTCCAACTAGAGCTCAAGGTACTCAATACACTAGTTGAATGATACACCGTTTCTGCAAGGAATCAACAGAAATTTGAATTGAGTTTTATTTATTTTTGAAAAATTTTGAATAATAATAATAATAACAGACTTACTCTTCAGTTGTCTAAAACTCCGATCAAGTTGAGCTCTCCCAATCTCAAGCATCTCCGATACCTGGTCGCCCGCGGCCGCCGCGTTATCGAAGTTCTCCTTAATAGCCTCCACAATCTCCTTCAAGTCCTTATGCCTAACTACCATCTTCATGTCGGAGATCTCTCCAGTTCTGAAACTAGTCGACGACAACTTGTCGGATTTACTTGCATTCCGATACATCGGTTGCTGCTTAAACGACGAACCGAAATTCGACCGTGTACCAATCTCGGATCTGGACCTCACGTCCTCTTCCTCTTCCTCCTCCTCCTCCTCTTCCTTTTCGTTGCGGTTTTGGTCCGAAGAGGTTGTAGTGCTGTAATGGTCGTGGTGATCTCCCCACTCGCTGCACTGAACTTCCTCTCGCTCGGCCTCTTCGTCAACAACTGACTGCTGTTTCATGTTCAAGTGATTACTGTCGCTGTACTTCTTGCTGAAGAAGTCATACTCCGACCTTTCGGTTTCGGTCTCGGTCTCGGTCTCGACGTCATCGTCGGCATCTGAATAATGATGAGGTCGATTCGCGTTGTTTTGAGCCTGCGCTTTGCGATTAAAGAACTCTGAGTCTGGTGGTGAGGGAGGGTAGAATTTCTCCCAGTTCCACACAGACGAGGCTTGTGAAGGCGTCCTAGAATACGTCGAGTTCGCCTGGTAAGCCGTCGGATATTCGAAATCCGTCGTGAAATTCGACTTCTGGCTCCTCGGCGACGTCGATTCGGAGAGTATATGAGGGAGTTTCGGCGGTTTGCGGCGGCGGCGATTGGCGGTTGACTCGAGACTCGGAGCGGAGAGGATGTGAGGGAGCTTGGAGCTTGCTATGGTCGGAGAAGGAGGAGAGAAATGTGGCGGCTGCGGCGGAGGCGGTGGCATGGTGGACGGGCGGAGAGACGGGGAGGGACGTACAGGGACACGTGGAGGAACCAAATTGGAGTTGACGGAGGGAGGAGGGTCTGGAGTGTGAAGGAACACGGCAGGTGTTTGTTCGGAGACGGAGAGAGGTTCGCCGGCGGCGAAGGAGCAGAGTGCCGAGCCGGTGACGCGCAGCGAGCGGCAGTAATCGGCATGAGCCGAAGCGAGGTGGTGGCGAGCATATACGGCTTCTTTGATGAGGCGGCGCCGATCCTTGCACCGCCGCACCGTGTCTTCATTATCTAGCTTCGACGCCGTACATCCCATCTCGGACTGGAACCAAACAGAAACAGAAGACTGTTTGTTAAAATAAGCGGAGTAGTAGTAGTAGTAATTGTAATAAGCGGAGAAGAAGTAGTAGTTGTAGTTAGATTGATAGTGGCGCGTAGCTTAAGTGAGTTGGTTTGAGTACTTGTGAGTGAGAAAGCAAACGCTTTACGTTTTCTTTCCCTCTCTTTTCCCTTTCTTTTCTCTCGCATGTTTTCGTTGTTGTTTTTTTTTAATATAAAAACTCCAATCTATTAAACTTTATTATTTAATAAATACTAAATTCAGTAAATTGAGTTTTTCGTTCTTCCAATATTATATTATGATCAGAAGTGTATTCTAAATTATATATATATATATATAATCTCAACATTAAATTAGAAATGACTTAAATATTATAATAAAATTGTCATATATATTAATTATTATTTATAAATTAAATTTTTTATTTTTATATGTAAAATATTAATATTTAAAAATTAGACAAAAATTAAACTAGAAAAATTTAAAACTTTAATTGATATTAGGCTATTATAAAATTAACATATAATAAAAATAAATTTGAATTTTAAAAAATGGAAGTTTAATTAAAGAAGAAAAATATTAATAAAAGAATTTATAAAATAAGTTATTTTAATTGATTAATTAATAATTTTAATAATAACAAATATTTAAATAAAATTTATAATTTTAAAATTAAATGATGTTTTTAATGATTTTTGATCATTAATATGATTAAATCTTGCTGTCTCTATCTCTCCTATTCTACAAAAGACAACCAATGCGCCCAACACAAGTCATATATATATATATATATATATATTGGTTATTTATGAGGTGTTTTAGGAGGATCTTAATTATAGGAAGATACATTTAAGTCATTTATATTCAGGTTAATCTCTGCTCAGGTCAGATAGATTTCTTAAAAAAGAAAAACTTTAACCTCAAATTTTAAACGATTGTATACATAATAACAGTTCGAACACAAGTCATATATTTAATATTATACATAAATTGCTGTCAAAATGTCTGATTAATTGGTGACCTTTCTGATATAGTTGTTTTTTTTAGATCATAATTACGAGTTATTTTGAAAGAGTCTCAATTATGAAAACGATATTTTGAAGTTATCCGTATCGAAACTAATTGTCGTTCCTATCGAACCCTGTTTTAGCTTAATGGTGCACTTTTGGAGTGTTCTGGTGGAAGATAAGGAAGGCGTGGCCCCTACTTGTTGATCATTAAGTCTACGGTTCTAAGCAATTGCAAGATTGGGATTTGTTTCTTTCCTCCAACTAGACTCTCTTGTGTTCTTGTTCCCATTTGTGAGCAGAAAGAAGTAGATGGATGGAAAGTCGAAACACTAAACTCATTTTTAACTTTAAAGTCATTATAATTTATTATCACTTCTTCTTCTTCTTTTTTCACCTCCCAATACCAACCTCCTATGTTGTGTTTGTCTGACTGGACACACGATAAAAGAAAGCTTCTTTTACATACATACACATTGAGACACTGAACACTGCGCACCGGCAAATGCAATGACTTTAAGAAAGGACCTTTCTTTAGTGCTTTGGCGCTTTTTCTAATTCTAAACAACGCCTCTGTTGTGAACCGTTTCTTTCAAGGTATTCCATGTCCTTTTTAAAAAAATTTTATTTTAGGGCAGCCAGAATTGAACCAAGGCAAGAGAAGATTGGAAAGAGTAAAGATGGCAGCTTCATCCCAAAATTAACATATTAAATATTATTTAATTAAATTCAAGTTTAGGAATTTGACAATTTCTTTTCTGAGTTTAAAAATCATAACAAATCAACTAAGACTTGAACCTAATCATAACAAATCAACTAAGGCTTGAACCTAATCAAACAACTAATCTAAATTTAATCAAATTCAGAGTTCAAATATTCAGACTTAATTTGTCTTAAGCTCAGATTCAAGCTTTTTGAAAGAAACATCATTTTACATCGAAAGGTTTGGCATTGTTTGATATTAAAATAACAAAATAATTTTAAAAAAAAGTAAAACCCAAAGAAATGAATACTTTTTCATACCGACCGGTATATACTATACTAGACCAAAACTAATACAAAACACAAGGTCGATCATACCTGATTGAAATACTAATCAATACCAGTCGATAGGGGTGAGCATTATTCGGGTCGGCCCGATTACCCGACCCGGCCCGAATTAATTCGGGTAAAGAAATTACCTAATTCGGATAATTCGGGCCGGCTCGGATATTACCCGAATTTTTTTCGGACCGGGACGGGTAATTTCGAAAAATTTCGGACTGGCCCGATTACCCGAATTAGTTTTAAAAAAATTATGAAATAAGATAATTAGGATAATTCGGATAAATCGGATAAAATCAGACTGGGTAAACAAGCAATTCGGGTAAATCGAGCCGAGAAAATTCGGGTAATTGAAAATTCGGATTCGGCCGGGTAAGAGAAAAAAAATTTCGGATAATTCGGGCCAAGCCCGAACGGTGAAAATTCAGCCCGAACTACCCGAATGCTCACCCCTACCAGTCGATAACGATCCGTTTTTTATGATACCGAAAATTTTAAAAAATAGGCAAATTTTTTTGTAAAATTTTTTAAAAATTTTAAAATCTCCCTCCCTCCTTTTTTAAAAGTTTTTTAATTAGTTATTATCATTATAAATTTTAAAGACAGTTAAAATATACAATATGCTAATAAATTATTTTGTAATTTTTTAAAAAATCAACGACTATTTGATAAATTTAAAAATTACCTGAAACGATACTCAATATTAACTGGTACCGATATAGTACCGTAATCAAATTAAATCTAGTACTAAGTCCTGTATGGTACAATAGTAAAACCTTGTCTTTTACCGGTATTTTAACTATCCGACAACAATTGGGACTTAATACCATCTAGAGATGGGCAGTTGCAGCAAGTACTAGTATTTCCCAAGAACAAGAAGACAAAAGCAAACGAGGTAAGCATATAGCCTCCAATGCAAGTTCTTATACTAGTGTAAAAGCAGACAAGCTCCAAAATTCCTGCTCCGAGCAGTAAATATCACCAAAAAGCTGCAACCATTAATTGTTTTTTCCCCGGAATTCGGTGTTCCAAGCATCCAAGCAGAACACAAAAAACCGAGATAAAAACAGGAGTAATGCCACGGTGGGCGGCAATCCAAAGAAAATGATGGAACTGTCCTCTTCCCCAAAAGCTAAACCAACAGTGGACCATTGATCCTGGAGTGGACCCAACACAAAAAAAAAAAGCAAAAACTTGCAATTCCTTTTATTTTATATAATATATTTCTTTCGACTTTTTGGAAAAGGGCAAATTTTCTAGATTCTAGTCACGCAGAGGCCTTGTGGTTCTAGACCTCTAGTACAATCTCTAGCTCTTGTGGGCCAAAACACATTACTTTCTACGTCTAATTGAGTGTTGGTTGAAATGCCATAAGTGACTCATAATGAGAAATGCATCGCATGATAACTTGCAACCTAACACCCCATCTTTCCTATTCTCAGCAGATATCTACACAGTCGATTCAACTAAAAGACAATCTTCTATACTAGCATTTACGCTTTTATCATGACTACAGTTTTGGGTCACTCGCGCACGGTCCTAACCAGAAACCATATTCCCACATGTGCATCATTCCATGTCCAAGAAAAGTCAAGAAAAGTCACTAGTAATGCAATGGACAACAGAAATGGCAAAACTTGTTAGAAAAATTAGGGAGGTACAATGCAAGTAAAAGCAAAACCAGAGTTGTTGGTTCTTCACACGGTCAGGATTTTAGTAAACTCTCTGCTTCTGACTATCTACCAAGATGAAGTATCAAATTTTTCACAAATTCAATTTCTTAACCTAAGTAATCCAAGAAAAAGAATGACATTGTTATTGCAGGAGGCAGTTTAGTATCAAGCATCTACCAGTCCACTTCTCTTGGTCGTCCAAAGGAAGGGAATTGGGAGCTCACAAGGAAACACAAGGGCCAGAGAAGAAGAAAACACAAACATGCAGATACATTTTCACATGACAGGGACCCCACAAACCAGTGGTACACAGCACAATCTTTTCGCTACTGGGTCCCCCCACCAATTCTTTATGGTCAAACAGTTCATAGAGAGGCACCCCATACCCATTGCAGTAATTTCTGTATAGAATTATACCCTAAAGACTAACCAATACCTTGTGAGACCCCTTTTAACTGAAAACTTCACCAACCTGGTTGATTGGCACATGTCAAGCACATGTAATCCCGTTTAACCCGAATTGGTAAGACAGCCTTATAACGGTTTAGCGCCTGGAACCTCATGCTTTTATGGGGTTGATGCTGGAGGAGGGTTGGCCACGTGCTGCTGGTGAGCTGGAAAACCGAAATTCCCAAACAACCCCTGCAAAAGGAAACCATGATGCAACCGTGGAGACTTATCCCTTAGGAATCAAAAGACCACATATTCAATATCAGTACCACAAACATGACTTGTATCTTTTATCATGCTTATCACAAAGAATTATAAAAAAAAGAAACTACTATATGGACATTAAAAAGCGATCTAAAATGACTTCTCTAGTTCTATCTAAATATTACATTTCTTGTATAAAAAGAACATCAGATAAGAGTCTTAAGGAAGGAGGGGGGAGATAAATTGCTGAAATAGAATACTTTGCAGCGTCAGACGAATCTAGCACATTACACTAAAACTTTGACCCTAAATCACATAAAATCATGAGAAGGAAAACGCTGCCACTTTGGAAGGAAATGACATTGCTAAGCAAAACAGAAAGGACAAGATACGATTCAAAATATGGGATTAAATTCACAAATGGACATACCAAGGCATCATTGATTGCATAAGCCACACAGTAGTGCTCCTGAAAAGTAGAGGGTTGGGAAAAAATTTAGTAATGTCAACCGCAAGAACTGAATAAAGCTCATAGGAACTAGGATCACTCAGCATAGTCACAAGTCAAGATTGCCTTTTTAACGCATGCATGAGTGTTCATTTTGCTCCTACTCACATCAAGAAAACCAATTTATGTACAAATAAAGTTTCACACATTAAAAGTCAGTGTAATCATAAAGAAAGAATCCAAGAACTTTTCACAATCTTTTAGAAACAACTGAAATTTACTTGCCTGCATCATGTACCATTCTTCAAACTCATCAAATAATTCCAGCCGTTCAATCCTAATCACAAAATTAGCAGCTGATTAACCTCCAAAGTATGCATATCAGGGACCAAAAAAGGAATAAGGATGCATAACATACTGTAAACGATACTTTTTGATCAGAAAAGCATATGCTTTCAAAAGGAACAATTACCATACTGGGCTATGCCAGCTAGCCCTAAGATGAAGGTACATACATCACATCAGAGAACAAAAATTACTGCAACAGCATCTAATGTGAAGACCAATGCCAATGACTGTTTTGGTGATTCAGAATAAACCAAAGTAACAGATAAAGTATGAAAAGAATCTAAAGCAGAATAACATAAACGATGAATGTGAAGTTTCAATTATTGACCACAGTTGGAAGTGTATACCTGCGCCTTTCTCGAGCTTCAACAAAATCACTGTAAACTCTCAGCATATCCCAAGCAACAGCCCTCTGAAACCTCACATAGTTTTCATAATAAAGATATTTAGATTTAAGTATGAATTAATTAACAAAAAGAGAGGCGAAAAGACTTGCCCAAGACTAAAAGCCTAGTTTTAAAGTAGAATAAGTTATAAAATCATAACGCCTACACATCAAACTAATATAGTATCATTCAAAACATCCATCGTAACTAGTTGTCTACTCTCCAGCCATCAAGAATATATTTCCTATTACTTAGCCAGGATGTATGCAAATATGATAAAGAAGTGTAATCGCTACGTGTATGGGGTAACTACTTTTTTCCTTTAGATCATAATTACCTTCACCACAAATAGTTTTTTTTGAAATAGGATAAACTATACATTACACAAGTATTTTACCTGCCATCCCTGATCAATAAAAAGCTTCTGCTTTGCAGGTAAAGTTGGTGTTGCATAAATACCAAGTAATGCACAGCCGCGACTCTGACAGACCCAAAAAAAAAAGTTACATATCTTATTTAGCACATTTCATCCATGTTAATAGAGAAAAGAGTGAGTACTTTTAGAATAATTTCTGTTCCAGTAATGGACAATAATTGATGCACTAACCAAGGAAACATGAGACAACAAAAAACAAACCTCCAAATTTCTTATCATTTGCTGCCCAAAAGCATCATCCGGGTGGATCTGTGAACAACCACTGTCAAAATTAAAGAGCTCTACTTTTCATGTATAAAACATTTAAAAGTACACTAACAAAGAAGGCCAGACCAAAGGAAAAAAATACAAATAGACAAAATAAAGACCTTCAAGAGAGAATGCTTAAGACCTGCTCATACAAGAAAAATACTGCAGTTGAGAAGGTTTTTGCAGCCCAACCAACTATAGCTTGGGTTGAATCTGGATCCAAGTATATCAAAACGCATTCCGCAATTATAAACGTCGGCAAGCTGATAACAGCATCAAAACAACTTAAATATTCTCTCACAATAAGATTTAGAAAGTAAAAAGAGTAACTCAAAGGGGGAACAAGTTTCCAGCAAATCTAAAGAGAAGATGCATATGGAGCAAAAAGCATTAGATGAACCTCTGAAGCAAAAGTACAGGTATAACCTTCTTTGACAAGTTGGGGTAGCAAACTACATTCTTGACGTACTTAAGGAGAAAAAAAAAAACTCTTAGATTTTCCTTAATTTCAAAACCATAGGATTTCTTAAAATTCCTAATAAGTAATAGTATATTCAGATGTTAGCTCACTGGGAACCTATTTTAAGCAATTTCTACTGCTTGATGGTGGAATACCACGGTTGGAATGCGGAATGCTCCTGGTCCTTCCTATTTTCTAATTTCTTTCAACTTCTTCGCTTTCCTTGCTTGCTGCAATTTATCCTGCTACCCTTTTGTTACTTCCTCTTCTTTCCCCAATTTTCTCTAACATCTTCCCATTCTTCAATCCTTTCGCTGAATTTTCTCATTTCTAGTCAGTGTTATGTATAACTGGAGGGTGAGTCTTAGAACAACAGGTAAAGTTGCTCATTTGTGACCATAAGATCACAAATTCAAGTTACGGAAATAGCTTCTTTGTAAAAATACAAATTAAAGGCTGCATATATTATGACCCTTCCCAAACTCCTACAAAGTAGGGAGCCTTGTTCATTGGGTATGTTGATTTTTTTTGAATTTTTTGTTATGTATAAGTACTGCATGAAAAGCAACTCAAAACAACAAAAGAACTATCCAACTTCCCAGTAACATAATTTATAATATACGAATCTAAGCTCATAGCAATGATGTGATATACTGTCGAATAATTTTTCAAAAAAAAATATTGTAGAATAAGGGAATGGAAACTTCAATAAGAAGGAAGACAATGACTCTGCAAGCACACCTGGGGTCCATACCAGCCAAAGCAATAACATCATCTAGTTCCTGTACATTCCGCAAGTCAACAGGAAGTAACTTGTAATGATCTCCAAGCACTACACCTTTCTCTGCAAGTGAAGAATGACACAAATTTGGGAATTGGTATCAAAGTTGAAATAATAAAAGAAGATTTCAAATTCCTATGTATTAAACATAGAATAGAGGAACTGTCAAACCAACAAAGAACACTGATTTGATACTACCATAAAGGAGAAGTTTGTACATAGCCAGACTTACCTCGTGAGATTGAGGCTGTAGCTCCAATTTTATCCCTTAACTGACTATGGGTCTCAATGATAGCTGCTTTTTTACCAGTTACCTAGCAAAAACAAATTCATTGCAGGTTAATTGTAGAGAGCAGACCTTGGGTTCAGAAAGCATAAACAGGTTAAAGTAACTTCCCTCAATGGGAAGTATCCCTTTATTTTAGCTTGTAAGCAATAACATCATTACAAAGAAAATAACATAGTGAATTACCAACTAAAACTACATGTACGTTTATGAATGTTTGAAGGTTATACCTCTGCAAAATCAAGCTCAACATATAAAAGAGGGGCTTTTCCCTCATCCTGTCATGGAAAAAGAATAATGGTCACATTCACTTTTACACTAATTAACTAATTACGTTCTACACTACCACACAAACTCACAAAATAAACCAAGGAACCTGCAACTGGAAAAAAGTAGTATCAAAGCCTGCTCCAAGTGATAATATCTGCTTATTCCTACAACCCGTTTCGCCATTGCTCATTTCACAATCAAGAAACTGAAAGAGCAGCTTCCGAAGAGCAGCCCATCGAGCAAAGTACCCTCAAAACAATCAAAGTACAAGGCAGACAGGTTAGGCTATAAACGAGACTTGAAATGAAACTTCATTAATTGACGTATTGAATTTCTTACCACGGTTGATTATTGGAGACCTCCTCACGGGTCTTCTAACAAAGAAATGAACGTAGTCATCTTTCATGTATCCTTCACGAACACATGACCTTTGAGACAAATAATAGTATTAAGCATCATTCAATAGCATCACATTCATGCTGCATGAATGCATAAGAAGCCGAACAGATGTATATAAATGCAAGGCAGTACATGAAAACAATTATGAACTATTAAGACAAAACCTGCCCTTTAAACATTTCCAGTTTCTTGTATCATTCTTGTTCTGTGCCCTAAAACACCATTACCATAACTGGATACCACAAATGAAAACAAATTTAACCCTTAAAAGTAACTTCACAAAATGATATCATTTATGCGTAGCCACAAATCGACAACCAATCCTCCCCTAACACAATAATCTTCTAAGTTTTTCCTTCTAAAAGCGAGAATGTTTTCTTATTCACTTCTTCATTTTCTCGGCAACCAAACAGCGGAGAAAGAAACATCACGAAACAGGAAGAAATTTGAATCGAGGGAAAGCGAGAGCAAAGAAACGCACAGCTTACTGGCCGAAGCGTCGTCGTTTGTTGCTTGAACCGCCGATCTATTGCTCTGCGAATCAGCCACCGGATTTGACATTCAGAGAAGTGTTTGATTTCCGACTCGCACAGCTAAATGGATTAGAGGGAATTTTTGGTAATTGGCGGTACTTTATACATGCCTAACTGAAAATCCAGATAAGAAGTTTCTATAGACGGCAAGTCGTTCGTAACAAGTTACGGAAAGACCTTTCTTTTTGACCTTTTCTATTTTTTTAAGTTGAGGGATAGTAAAAGGATCAAATCTTCCGATGTTTTCATCATTTTATATTAAATTTTATTTATATATTTATGTAAATTTTATATAAATATATGAATAATTTTTTAATAGAATAAAATTAGAATAGACTAATTAAACAAATAATTTAATGTGTAATAAAAGGCTACTTTAATAGATTTATTGCGAATTATTAAGTTATGAGATGAGTTAAAAACTTTTTTTTAGTTGAAAATTTTGTTTTGAATTTTAATTCAACTTTAAATTTAAGGATTACAATGAGAATGAGTTATTAATTTTTTAAAATTAAAAAAAGGCATCATTTTAATTAAAAAAATATTTTTTATTACTCTCAGTTAAGTTTGGACAATTCTAACCCAAATCCGGCCTATAGCTTAGTTGAACCAATAAATCCCAACTAATGACTCCACCCATGGGCTGGTCAACTCAGATTAGGCCCATTGACTTCAGGTCGAACCGGATTGAATTGTTATCTTTAATCGAGTTTTAAATTAGACTTGAAATTTAATTTCTATAGCTTAATTTTTAACTCAAAACTCAAATTATTTTACATATAAAATAATATTATTTATATATTTAACAAAATGACGTTATTTTCATTAAATTCAAATTGAATTGAATATTTTAGACGTAATTGAATTTTATTTCAAACTCTGTAATGTGTAAAAAATTTTGCTAAAATGTTTGAGCAATATATTATTTTGCATTTACATTCAATCCGACGCGTTGTCGTATTTAAAAGTTTATCTTATTGTTTAAAAGTTTAAAATTATTTAATATCTCTCATGTTTAACTATTTTAAATTACTTCAAAGAATTATTTATTGTTTATTTTCTACTTAGTTAATTTGTAATTTACTATATTATTCCATACCTTTTATTACAAATGTTGTTTAGTAGTGTGGCTAATAACAAAACATTTGATATTTTTAATTTAAAAAGTTAAATTGTAATATAATAACATAAAAGTGCTTATTTTTATTTATTAATTATTGTAAATTGATAATAATTATCAAAATTAGAAATTGGGTATTTTTAAATGTGAAAATGGGAGGGAATGTTAATTATAATTTGTGAATAAGAATGCTACGTATTACGTAATAAGGCAAAATCTTCAGAACTCCATGTTATAACGTCCACGGACCGAAAGAGGAAGTCCCCAATCTAAAGCCAGACATCTTCGGAGAAGCTGTAACTGCTGTTTCTGGTGCCAATTCCCGAATCACAGCAATCCTTCTCATAGCTGCAAACCCTGAAAACCTAATTTCGGGATTCACCCGAAGAAATCTTAATCCGAAGAGAGAAACCCTAATTTCTACGACCCTATCTGTAAATGCCCTGAGTCTCGCTTCGCGACCATAAGCGGTTCTGTCTTATAGCTACAGATGGATATCGAACAAAGGCAAGCAGAGCTGATCGATCACTTCGTGAAGCAAGCATCGGCTTTGGAGGGCTCAGCCCTTGTGCCCGTTGTCGTTGAGGCCACTTCGCATCCTTCTCTCTTCGCTTTCTCTGAGATTCTCGATATACCTGCAATTGCCCAGGTCAGAATTGGACACTCATTCTTGCGTTTTCCGTAGTTTAGTTCCATTTCCAAATCCGTTCCTTTTTTGTTACTTATTCTATTGTTCGTATGATTTTTCGCATTTTGTTAGTGAGGAGGTAGGAAAAAGGACGATTTTTTTTTAATGCAAAATTGTAACTTTTCATTTTTTGCTATTTATATGCTCTTGTGTATTAACTCGTAAACTATATGCAGCTTGAAGGAACTGAGAATTCTTCTTATCTGAATGTGCTTCGGTTGTTTGCACAAGGCACTTGGACTGATTACAAGAGTAAGTTTATAGCTTCCGTCTTTGTTTCCTGTTCAATTCCTTATTCCGCTTGTAGTTGACGTATTTGTAGTCCTAGCCATTTTTAAAGAACTGAGAATCATATCACATCCGCCCAGCTCGCTTATTTTGGCCTGCAAGGGTTTGGTGAGTAATGAGGGAGAAACACTAAAAAATTAGATATTTTACAGTTTTAGTGGAATATTATTTTAGAGTATAGCATATGCTCCTGAAATCCAGATGTATTACTCAAAAGAGAAGAAGTGCAAGAAGGTTGATAACTTGCAAGAGTTCTGCTGAATGGTGCTGTGCTATGATCATTTTGTTGTTGCTGCTAGATGTGAAAAGAGCTTACCTTACTTACTTTATTTATGTCAGCCTTTTTCTTTTATTCAGTTGGATGGCATAGATCTCGATTCATTTCCCTTATTGTTTTGAGCGTTAAGTCCATTTATTTACAGATAATGCAAGCAGTCTCCCACAACTGGTTCCTGATCAAGTCCTTAAACTAAAGCAACTTACTGTGCTAACACTTGCTGAAACAAATAAGGTGTTCTTCAAACTTTCCAACTATTGGTTATTTTCTTGATGTCTTGTCAAAATAAATCCTGCTAAGCTTAAGCAGACAGAAAAGCATATATATTAAGTTGAAATATGGTCTAATATTGGTTAGTTACTCAAATTTGAGGGGAAAATATATTTGCTAATTGTTGTAAATCTAACAATTGTGAAGAATTTTCCAACAACATGATAAATTGGTAAGCTTTTCTTGTGATAAGCTGTTAAAAATATGAGACCATGGAGCTGTATTCTACATATCAAATAATGAATGTTGTTTCACGTTTCATAACATGGTCCTTTTAAGAGTGAATAATTCAATTTTTCTTTCCACTCATCTCCCTGAGTCTTGACTTCTGCATTTCAATCAGGTATTACCCTATGATGAGCTAATGCAGGAGTTAGATGTCACAAATGTTCGTGAACTTGAAGATTTTCTTATTAATGAGTGCATGTATTCGGTACGTGTTTTTTCCAGATGGATTTTGTTCCTGATAGTGAATTCTGTGTGTGCTTTAGTTTTGTTTTTGAGAATAACCGTTATATAGAAATGAATAAGATACAGAAATTGCTTTTTCTATATGGATTGGTTTGTTTTTTAAAGGAATTTGGTGTTTAATGGTGTAAATTCAAAGGGAAGAGATATGATGAGTTCTGATTGTTATTCTTCTCCTTTCTTTTGTTAGGGAATAGTTAGAGGAAAGCTGGATCAGTTGCGCAGGTGCTTTGAGGTCTGTGATAATCTCAGTCACATTACCTTATGATATTGGCGTTTGTTCTTTTCTTTTTCATCATCTCACAGTTACGCTGAAGCTTAATAATATTTTTTGCGGAGTACAGGTCCAATTTGCTGCTGGGAGGGATCTCAGACCTGGACAACTTAATAATATGATACAAACACTGTCTAGCTGGTAAGAATGAATTTATTTCTTTTCTCGCCATGTCTTGTAACATGCACTACTGAAGTACATACTATTAGCAAGATCAAATCTTAAGAGGACAAGTTACACTGTAGGAGTTTTTGAAGTTATGCTTCTCACCTTTGCCAATCTATCATCTTCAATCTACCTGTTTTATTACAATCCGCTAGTTTCTCTATCTTGCTCAAAAATTTGAAACTCTTCCCCTTGCGTTATCTTCCATATGCTTGTACCATATCTAACCTTGTTCCTGTGGTTAGGTTGGCTACATCTGACAATTTACTTGCCTCAATTCAAGAAAAGATAAAATGGGCTGATCATATGAGTGATTCGGACAAGAAGCATCGAAAAGATGTTGAAGACAGGGTGGAAGAAGTGAAGAAGTCACTCGCCCTCAAGGTCTGTTGAACT
Organism: Erythroxylum novogranatense; assembly: GCA_029891385.1. NCBI lineage: Eukaryota > Viridiplantae > Streptophyta > Magnoliopsida > Malpighiales > Erythroxylaceae > Erythroxylum > Erythroxylum novogranatense. The sequence continues at coordinate 1,955,491 of CM057231.1, forward strand.
CAATTTTATTTTCTGCAGTAGATAGTTAACCATCCCCAAGTTGATGGAAACAGCTTTATACTCCAAAAGCTCTAGTACTCCTCTTTTCTTTTTATTTTTCTTGGTTGTAACTTGTGAGATATAAAGGTGCACAGCCTCAAGACATACTGAAACTTGGGTTTTTACAACCACATTTTTAGTGTAGCATTCAATGATCCAACTTGGTAACTTTGAACTGTTGCATTTAATCTGAATTTAGCCGGAGTATTTAGGATTAAGCAAGTGATAGCTACAATATAATAAACAAAACTCTTGTTACTGGGATATGTTGGTCGATGTGTCTTACTTACGTTGTGGCAGAAGTTACACAATCTAAGCAGGGGGACATCGAGTTCCGAGGGCACGAGGAGGTCTACTCTGAACCTAGTGGAGTGATGGATTACGAGGAAGAACGAAGCCGACCGAAAAGGTATTGTTGTCGTTCTACTTCTTTTCTTGTTTAAACATCCACAAAGCCCTCCGCTAAACCTGCTACTACATGTGGGATGAAATGCAGGAGGCGGCAACCATTGTCTTGAAGTTTGTAACAGCTCAGTTCATGATATTGGAGTGGATGGGTGTTCCGGCAAACTTGACCGATTTTTTCAGTCACAGCGTTCTGACCAGAAGATTATATATGCTTTTGGGTACAATGGTGCCGCTCCGACAGTGTCACATTCAGACTCTGATACGTTCCAATTGTTACCTTTGTATTGGACTTGAACTTGTTTTTGTTGGTTCATTGGTTGAGTTGGAAAGACCAATACCATATTTGGTGATGCGGCAAAGGTTCTAAAAGGGTCACAGAAAAGATTTCCTCTCTCTCGCGCTCTATATATAAATATGTATGATTTCTGCTATTTTAATAGCATTTCGGGTAAATTATATTTAAATTTTATAGTTTTGTCAAATTTCATAATATTAATTAGAAGTTTAAAAGATAAATTGACTACTAAAATTGCAATTTGTTATAATTATAAATTATATAAGTTGAATCTATTCAAATATATTAAAATTTTACAATGTTACTAATATTAGTAAGTGGCATTTAGTAGATGTTTTAATCATTTAGTTTATTTATTTTAACTTTTAATTTTCAATTTGATTTATTTTAATAATTTTTGTTAGAAAACATTGTTCAATTAATTAATTAATCAGTCAATTTTTATAAATTAACATATTTTTATATATTAAAATAAATCAATTAATTTTTATTTAACAAGTTTTATTTCAATTAAAATTTAAATTTTTCAATAAATTAAGTATATTTTTAATTATATTTTAAATTCTTTAATTTTATTTAATCCTTAATCAGTTTTATAACGATCTAATATCAATTAAACTTTTAAATTTTAAATTTCTTAATTTTATATAGTTTAACTTTCAGTCCGCTTTTAAAACATTAGTTTTCAGTCCTTAATCTTATATTATTGGGCTTTTAATTACAATATAGGAATTTAAATTTATACAATGATTAGTTTATGTAACCATCTAAATTTATATTTATAATATTTAATAAGTTTTATTTCAATTAAAATTTAAATTTTTAATAAATAAATATTATTTTTAATCATATTTTAAATTCTTTAACTTTATTTAATCTTTAGCTGATTTTATAACGATCAAATATCAATTAAACCTTTTAAATTTTAAATTCTTTATTTTTACATTGTTTAATTTTTGGAGTTTTCGGTCCTTAATCTTATATTCTTAGGTTTTAATTACAAGACAGGAATTTAAATTTATACAATGTTTAGTTTATGTAACCTTCTAAAATCATATTTATAATAAATTAAAACAATACTTAATTACCATTTTAAATATTTTAATTAGTATTATAAGATTAATCAAATTTTAAATTTAAAAGGTGCTTGACTCTCATCTTTCCGAGTTTCCACATCAGTGCTTTATTTTTTAATAATAAATGAATAATACTTTCTCTTTGTTGACAAACATAAAACGTCAAAGTGATGACTGATAAGGTGCATAATTGGTTAGTGTAGTGCCTCAGTAGGTGTACATTTTCCTATCTGGGAAACTTTATTCAACCACGTGCTTTGACTTGTTAACATAGACTAGTAAGTCCTTAAAAGTAAGAGAAAGACCCCTCACTTAAGCCGCTTACTAGATCCTGCGGCGTCCAACTGCAGAGCAGCGATCTCAGGCAAGCGTCCTCGTTTCGGGCTCACTCTGACAGGTTCATAATCGCTAGAACCTATCAGATGAGGAAAATTAAGCTTCGCCTTAGACCCGCGCATTTTAAAAGCAGCTTGGTCATAGGCCACAGCTGCATCCTCCGGCGTCTCGTAAGTTCCGAGCCAGATCCTAGCCCCATTCCTCGTCGGGTCTCTAATCTCCGCCGCGTACTTCCCCCACGGCCTCCTCCTCACCCCCTTGTACTGCCAACCCCTCGGCTGCACGCTCGCCTCATTCACCACCTCCTCTGTAGTGTTCTTCTTCTCTTCCGCTTCACTTGTCGGTCCCGTGAAAGTGGGTTTCACGTCTTCTTCTGAACTGGGAGCGTCACCGCAGGAACCAGTCGAAGTCTCGCCGTAGTCCATTGTTGTGAGGTTACTGTTCAGGAGAGTATCTAAATCGTCGGCGAGAATATTCTGCTGAATCCATCCCAAGAAAGCCAAGTCTTCCCACTCTCCCAACATCGCTTCAGGTTCGGCTCAGGATGGTTACTTCAGCTGCGTGAATTGTGTTAAGCTTTTGAATACTTGCCTTGGACAGCGATGTATATGTAACCATGTATATATATATAGCTATTCAGAGATTGAACATATTGAATACTTTTCAGTTTCCAGGAAACGTCATTGATTGAGGAGCTATTTTCACGTGGCTTATTCATTTGCTTCGTCTTCTTCAGATTTATTTATTGCGTGTGATTTAGTGAGTTGTGTCGGCCGTCAGTCTAATAGGGACAACTCTGTATATATATATATATATATATATATTAATGTAGAACCTACGTAAGCCTTGTATGTTAAAGCTTATCTGGTTCAATAATACAATGTAGATAAAAGATGCCAATGGACATATCCAAAAAAAAAAAATTCAATCTCGATTCCAAGTTTGATATAATTTGGAACATTTAATTTAAAATCAATAAAATTTAATGTTGTGCAATTTTGTCCTTTTTTATAAAGTTTGACAACTATTAATTGCATTTTTCAAATTTTCAATAAATTATGGATTAAGTTACGTAATTTGATCCAGATAAAGATAATAAAGTAACCAAATAAATGATCTAAATTAATGAATCAAAGTTTTGGTGAAAATGGATCCCAATTAGTATGGACCAGACTCATATCAGCCTTGTGATTAGGAAGTCCAATATGAAAGCTATATAAAGGTTAAAGTCTTTTGCAGTTACTTATATCAATCGTAAATATAAGGATTTTTTGACTTATTAGAAGAACTTACGTATTGAGAAAACTGTAGAAATGCCTAAATCTCACGTTAGAAAACACTTTTCATAAAGATCTTAGGAGATTTGTGATCGTTTGGAGCTCAGAAACTACATCGGAATAAGAGATGAAACTAAAATCAGGTATTTCAAATTATATTTGTTTTTAATCATTTCATATTTGATCATAGATACGTAATAAGGTCTCTGTACTACATATTACATTTAAATCTTAATTTTGAAATATTTAACTTGAAATTGAGTCAGCATAAATATAGATGTTATCAATCAAATTTGAAATATTTAACTTATAAATTTAGCCAACATAAATTTAAAAGAGTTAAAATTAATCATTTATAATTGTGTGTGTTTTGAATGGATATGTCTATCAATTATTTCTGCTAATATAAAATCTACAGACATATAAATTTACACGCATCTCACGATGATGTATATAATAAATAATGAGGTTGCAGAATAAAAGGGCATGTGAAATTCATGATGCTCTTGTACAATATTATTATTTTTTGAAAATATTCCACTGTGAAGAACAAAAACAAGAACTAAGGGCATCTCCAACCATTACACCAAATTTTTACATCAAATTTGGTATAAAATGGAATATTCTCAGTATCTTTTTACACCAAATTTAGTGTTGCTCCAACCATTTACACCAAATTTTTACACCAAATTTTTACACCAAGATTTTTACAAAGAATATACCACAATAATTGTGGTTATATTAATTTATATTTATATAACCACAATAATTTTGTTATTAACTAAATTAATTTATATTTATATAACCACAATAATTTATTTATTAAATAAATTAATTTATATTTATACAATAATATTTATTTATTTATTTATTAAAATAAAATAAAATAATTATTCTTAATTAATTAATATATACTTTATATTAAATTAATATTATTTACAAAATATATTTAAATTTATGTACTTTTTATTTCAAATTTACTTTTTATTCTTACATATTTTATTAATGAATTTATAACACTTATAAATAAGAATTATAAATAAATATTAAAATAAATTTATTATTATATTCAATATTAGTCTCGCTTTTAAAAGTCTCAATGAGATCTTTGTAACGATATATTTTATGTAAAGTAATAAATAAGTTAAATTTAATTATTTAGTCAATTATGAAAATAAATCAATTTATAAAAGGGATATAAAAGGAAAAGCATAAAAAGTACATGGGTTAAGTTGTCTTTTACCAAATTTGGTGCAATGAATAGTATCACACCAAATTTGGTGTGATACTATTCATTGAACCAAATTTGGTGATACTTTTGGTGTCTTGGTTGGAGTAGAATTCTTGCACCAAAACACCAAATTTGATGTTTTGGTGTCTTGGTTGGAGATGCCCTAAGGTCAGGACATGGCTGAGATGTTGCAACGGGGCATCTTTATTTTCTTTTGTTCAAACTTGAAATACACGCGTGAACAAAAGCAAACTAACAAGAATACTTCAATCAAAAGATATGGATTAGTTCGTTGTCAAGAATATACACGGTGTCTATCTCAGCTATTCGCTTCTTCGCTTTAGGACATAAATCATCAGATTCCGACGAAGAAGAGGATGAAGACGACGACGGCGAAGAAGTTGGCTCCGGCCAGCGACGCTTATTAGTAACCCTAATGGGCTCATAGGCACCGGAACCGATCAAATGCGGAAAGTTAAGCTTAGCTTTGGAGCCACGCATCTTAAATGCAGCTTTGTCAAAAGCCAAAGCCGCGTCCTCCGGAGTCTCGTATGTCCCCAGCCAAATTCTCGCTCCATTTTTCTTAGGATCTCTTATCTCCGCCGCGTACTTGCCCCACGGCCGCCTCCTCACTCCCATGTACCGCCTCCCGCTAGGCGGCGGCGGGGAAGGAGATCCAACCGTCGCACTTGTGATCGTTGAATCAACTTGTGGACCAGTGGACGACGTTGATGTACTGAACTCTCCGTACGGCGTAGTTTCGATAGCATTATCAGTTCGTGAAAAGAGATCGCTCAGGTTGATCTCCAGCAGGTCATCTTCGAGAAGGAACCGGCGGATGGACTCTAGAAGAGCGAAGTCGGACTCGGATGGACTTTGTCCGTACATTTTCTTGCGATACTTTGAAGTTCGTAAAGAGCTATGTACTACGGTAGACTGATGCTCTCTTGTCTGTTCATCTCCAAGAGACTAGAAAGTATTTATAGGATGGGAAGCTCCATTAAGCTTTAAACTCAAAGCATTTTATTTATTTCTTCGAAGCTTCTGTCGGGATATGGTTTTAGGCACGTGTTTCTTATGCTTCTTACATTGTATTTTATATATACACACATATATATATATATATATATATACGCGAATATCAAAATCATATCGAGGCCTGAGTAAATTAAAAATAGTTTTAAATATTCCTAGTATTATTCTATAACATAAAATTTATGATCATTAGCTACATTTTCTATAATGTAGTCAAATATTTTTAAATACGATTTTGTAATGTTGTTATCGTTATTTTATTGTTGTTTCTGTAATGTAACCAAATGTTTATACTACATTTGTAACAAAGTAGTCAAATTTTATTTGCTACTTTTTTATAATTTTGCGATGTGTTATTTGTATCTTGCATGTAATGTGTAGATATATTTTATTGTGAATTTGTTATAAAATCAAATCATATAAAATATTTTTAATTTAAAATATCAAGCTTATATATAAAAAGTAAAATTATATAAATATCATTAAGTTATGTCAAAAATTAATATAACATTAAAGTAATCATTTATTACCATACAAGATTTTAATGACAACTTAAAAATCTTAATGACAATACAATAAAACAATAAATCAGTTTACAAATTATAAGATGTCAAGCTCATATTATAAAATATTATAGCACATCTCCATTGACTTCCTAATTTATTTATGAACGTCGATGAGCTTGATATCATAAAAAAAGCTTATTTAAAATTAATTGGAAATATTGTGAGTATTGATACAATAAGTGTTTCATTTTAATACTAAATCAAACATCACATAATTTTAGCATTCACGACATAATCACTCATCAGTTACATTTTCATCTATTATGTATATGAGACAAAAAATACTAAATTTAAATTATTAGTAGAAATGAAAGAAAAAAGTATAAGAAATATAATTAATATTCTTTACTTTCTTTATCATTTCTATCACATAGACCGAGTAATATTTTTAATATCCTGTCATGTTTTGCTAGTTTTACTCAAGTTTCTTATCACCTCGTTACTTTAGGTTGTAATGTAGCCTTGAGCTTGTTATTTTCCTCTTGAAGTTGCTCAACAACTGTTTTATATGTTGAGGTTGAAACATTTAACTTAGGGTCATACCAAAGACCCTTCACAAAAGTAGGACGAGTACAAGTACCATATCATAAATGTCTTCCCTTATAGCTTATTTCCCTTAAACATAGTCTTCTTTAATATCTCTAGCATCTTATTCTAAAATTAAAATAAATCAATATTCAATCCAAAATTACTACTAACTATTACATTAATAAATGAACAAAAATATTGAACAAACTTTTGTACTTATATAGTTGTTTTCTCCTTCTTTTGACACCCATCGCCTATTATTCTTATAGTAAGTGACATTATATAGTGTGATCGATCACACTTTTATTTGTGTAATTCCTTCTCACTATATTTTATGAAACAAAATAACAATGTGCAATAAATAATATAGTGTTTATTGATTTAAGTTTAACTTGCAAACAAACATTTTACATATTCATTTCGGACAATTACAAACAACTTAACCCTTGGTTAAAGGATGTTTTTACTTTTGATCTACTGGCCTTTGCATTTTCACAATTTTCCTAAATCAAGAAGAAAAAAAACATAGTTGTTAAATCATCTAACAAGATTATTGCAAGCAAACGTTAAGGAAAATAAAACAAACCCAAACTTTCGGATCAACCCAATAATCACATAAATTATTCTATTTTTTTAAATTCGTTCAAGAACATGTCTTTGTACCTTTAAATCAAAAGAAAAAATTATAATACTAATGTAACTTGAAACAATGATCTCTAGTCCTTTTTTAATATCAAGTAACATAATTTGAAACATATGAGTTTTCAATATTCACAATATTCAATTTCAATTGTGAATAATAAATGAAAGTGTATTAATCTTAAAACCATTGAAACAATATTGCGTATGGTTAAAGATTTTAAAAATTACCGTAATTTTATCCAAAGTATTTTCAAATTAGTTGTCTTCCTTTTCTTAACATGTTTCAGACAAGATATTTATGTTATCGCAATAATCTCCAACTCATTTGATAATTTTACAGATTGAATCTTATCTACAAAATAATCTTGCAGAGTATCAATCTATATTGATAACTTGCAATTTATTACAATATTTATTCGTTACAATTTACAGCTTATAGTTTTACCTCAACCTCTTTTCTATTACAAACATTGGAAGCTTATAATAAATTAATAATTATAAGAAAATATTAGTTATTAATCATTTGCTTCGTTGTTGTTTGAGGCATAATAAAGTTATGTATGACTTGAAATAAAATATTTTTGTTATTTTATCATGACAATGTATTATGCTTGTAGATTATGTGTAGAGCTTTTATATTTAAATAATAAATGAATGTTGTTGGGAACTAAAAGGTTTTGAAGCAAATAAAAAAGAAACATAATGAAGTGCATTGAAAATGTAATTTGCAATAATTACCATGTGAGAGAATTTACTTTGAAATTGTAATTGTATAATTAAGATGGGAGAGAAATGAAAGGTTAATTTTGGAAGAAAAGTTATAAATATACATATAAAGTTAAGAATGACACTTATTTTAAATAATTAAAATGTACCTAAAATGACTCTTATTATAAAACAGAGGGAGTAATAAATAACGAGATTGCAGAATAAAAGGGCATGTGAAATTCATGAGTGACGCTCTTGTATAATATTATTATTATTTGAAAATATTCCGTTGTGGAGTACAAAAACAAGAACTAAGGTCAGAATATGGTTGAGCTGTTGCAACAGGGAATCTTTATTTTCTTTTGTTGAAATACACGTGTGATTAAACGGAATTAATGTATTGATCTAAACCAGCCCCAATGATCCAATCAAGAGATACGGATTCGCTCATTGTCTGAATCTATTAGTATTTTATTTACATATATAAATATTTTAAAGGGGCATTAGTGATTAGACCCTAAGAATATATAAATCCAATCCCCTCATTCCTTTATTATTATTATTATATTTTTAACTTTGAAAAACATAATCATAGAACATGTTCAATACGATTTTCTTATATTTAATCAATTGTTTTAGACCTGGTGATTATTTGGACGGACTTTTAGGAGGCCAATAAATAATTTTTCAATGATAAAAGCCTTTTTTTAATGAATACTTGGCTGTAAAATAAAAGCTTTTAAAATATATGAGTTTTTGGCAACCAAAATAAATCTTTCTAAGAAGTTTATATTTGGGTAAATTTTCATATAAATTAATGAGTCTATTTTTAGTTTCTTTTGTCCTTATATTTTACATACAATTCTTACAATACTCACAAACTCATCTTTACATTTATCTTGCAAATTCATTGTTTGGCTTTTTATTTTGTTTAATATTTATTTTGTTTATTAATTTTACTTATATTATAATCCATATAAAAGATTTGGTTAGATATATTTTTATTTATGTTTTATATGGTTTAAAATTATATAATAATTAATATATTGTGCTTTGCATATTTAATATACTTCATATAATATTTATATGCATAAATAATTTTGTTATAAAATAAAATATAGTTAAAATTAAAAATAATTTTATTTTATGTAATCAAGCAGTCTATTATATGAAATTTTAAAATTTTAAAATAATAATCAAACAATTAACTTACTTAAAAGAAAAGCCCTTCTTAACCTAATTTAAGTTTTTTAAGAAAATATAGTTTTGCGATATCCAATTGTATCGTTATGAAGTTAGCCTAAGTGTATAAAAGAAAATGAATAAATTTAAATTATCGTTAATTGAAAAAATACGAAATATTTAAATTAATCAAGTCCTTAAAAATAAAAGATTTATATTAACAATTAATTGACCAAAAATTGGCTGACAAACTCATCATCAAAGTACACGGTGTCTATCTCAGCTATTCGCTTCTTCGGTTTAGGACATACATCCTCAGATTCCGACGAAGAAGAAGACGAATACGATGGCGACGAAGAAGTTGGCTCTGGCGATCGACGCTTATTAGTAACCCTAATGGGCTCATAGCCACCGGAGCCAATCAAATGCGGAAAGTTAAGCTTAGCTTTGGAGCCACGCATCTTAAATGCAGCTTTGTCAAAAGCCAAAGCCGCGTCCTCCGGCGTCTCGTATGTCCCCAGCCAAATTCTCGCGCCATTTTTCTTAGGATCTCTTATCTCCGCCGCGTACTTGCCCCACGGCCGCCTCCTCACTCCCATGTACCGCCTCCCGCTAGGCGGCGGCGGGGAAGGAGATCCAACCGTCGCACTCGTGATCGTTGAATCAACTTGTGGACCAGTAGGCGACGTTGATGCACTGAAGTCTCCGTACGGCGTAGTTTCGACATCATTATTGGTTGGTGAAAAGAGATCGCTCAGGTTGATCTCCAGCAGGTCGTCTTCGAGAAGGAACCGGCGGATGGACTCTAGAAGAGCGAAGTCGGACTGGGATGGACTTTGTCCGTACATTTTCTTGCGATACTATGAAGTTCGTAAAGAGCTGTGTAGTAGTGTAGACTGATGCTCTCTGGTCTGTTGATCTCCGAGAGACTAGAAAGTATTTATAGGATGGGAAGCTCCATTAAGCTTTGAACTCAAAGCAGTTTATTTATTAATATCTTCGAAGCATCCTTCGGGATGTGGTTTTAGGCACATGTTTCTTATGCTTCTTACAATGTATGTCTATATGTGTCTATATATATGTACGCGCATATTAGAAGTTTCTTGTTTACTTTCAATCAAAGTCATATCGATACCCAAGCATAAAATTTATAAATATTTTAATATTTATTAAATAAATAAATAATTTATAAATTTACTTATTTAAAATATATTATTTAACAATTTAATAATTCAAAATTAAATAACAATATCCAGCAACTCCCTTTTATAAATCTTAATTAATATTTTCATTTCAGATTAATGATAATCTTAAAGTTTTATAATTTTAGTCGAGTTAATTTATCACCATTATTTTTATTTAATAATTTGATAATGAGAAATATTCTTTATCATGCATGGTCATGGATTACAAGTTAAATCATATTACTAAAGTAAAATATGATGACTAAGAATATATTTAATATCCTTTAATTATCACCTTCACGTGTGGACAGTGTGGATGACAGTAATGTTTATTTTGCCATTGCACAAATTTGTATATTATTATATTTTTGGGTACATAATATGTAATATAAATTAGTTAGCATGAAAACAACATGTAGCCTTTAATATATTATTCCATTTGTATAATATAATTTATTTTGAGTTTAGAACCTTTGTCTAAAATAATCATGTATAGTTCTATCTAATGTTCAAAACGACGTTATTTTTGCTATTTAATGTGAGTTTAGAGACTATTAAATTATGTCCGGTGACTACAACAATGTCATTTTAGGCATTAAATAAAATTAAACAGGGTTATCTTAAACAGAATATCCAGACATAATTCACCACTCTTCTTTCTCTATTATGACGAGTATGGATAAGAGTTGTTAGGATAGATGTGTTGCACTGCTATTCTTTTTAGCAAAGACTAATAAAGAAGTTAATTTTGCAGATAATATGAAATGCAAAAAAGTAAAGAACTCAAAGATTTTTACTTTGTTCGATAGCTTCAATGTTATCTACATCAAAGGTCCCACAAATGTGGTTTCGACTAGTATGAAGAAGAAGAGTACAGTTTACAGAGCTTGAGTGTTTTTCAGAAACACTTGCAAGAGTCTCTAACTCTCCTAGTACTCACTGGTAAATAAACTTTTTCACTCTTAATTCTTACACTCACAGATGCTGAATACAATGAATATGAGAATAATGAAGTCTCTCAGTTTTTGTTATATCTCTAATGATTGTGATCTGTTCCTCTTTATAGGTGTTGAATGGAGCAGCTTTCGGAGCAGTTTGCACGAATCAGACAAGGATCATGTGCCTCTCACGTGAGTTACTTATTCTCCTGCTTCTGTCTGCGTATTATATCGTTTGAAGCTGCGTTTTGTCTTCTATGTATGTAATATGACAGTGCTGTAAGTTGAGACTTCATAATTAAGTTGGAAACAAATGTGTACTGTATCCAGATGCTTCTGATTTACTCTTCTGAAGTGTGTCTCATATGGGTATGTCTTAAACTAAGTCATTTAGTTTCTGCTTGATTAGAACCTTCGAGAGCTTCTCTCCCTTTCTCTCTTCAACACCTTCAGACAAGTTCTTCTTCAATTCTTCATGTTTCTTTATTATTTTTTGTTTCTGAGTGTAAATTGGTGGAGTAACGTGATTACCATCACATTATTCCCTCTTACTCCATCAATTTTCAATCAGATAAAAAACTCGAGAGTGATTTTGAAATTTGAAACTTTTGCCACACTTGAGAGATCAGATGGAATGACCTTCGGTATCAAGGGGCTTCACTAATCTGTAAGTAATCCCTACAGAAAGTGAATTTCTTTTGCGTTAATACCTTAGTTCCAAAATTTGATGGATTTTTGTCTCCTGTTATTTTCTCCAAGTTGAAGGCTCCCTTTGCGATTCGGTCTTTGACAAAGTAGAGTCGCACATCTATATGCTTGGATCTTTCATAGAGGACTGGATCTCTACTAAGGTATTAAGCACTTTGACTATTCGTATATATAACTGGTTTTGTGATGTCTGTGTTGATTTCCTTTATTATACCTGATAGCCATGTTAGCTCCTTTACATCTTCAGTGATTGCAAAATACTCTACTTTTGTGGTTGATAAACTCATTACTGATTGCTGTTGTGATTTCCAACTGATTGTGTTTGCTGATAATGCGAAAATGTATGCTGAAATAGACTTTCTTGTGTCCTTATCTGCTACATAATCTGCATCTACATAGTCCGTAGTTAATTATTCCAGATAAGTATTTGAGAACACCTTTGAGCCATTGCCAATGTTCTAAACCTGAATTGGCCATAAATTTGCTTAGGATACTAATGGCATAAGCTAGGTCAGGCCTTGTGCATAGCATAAGGCATATGATACTTCTAACACCTACATCATAGGGATAGTGAGCCATTGCTCTCTATTCATCCTCAGCCTTAGGACTCTTGTCAAATACCATCCGTGTTGGATCGCTTACGGTCCAAGTATTCACAATACACTGCGAAAAAAGACCATACAATAATATGAGTATAATCGAGAATACCAAAGATGTACGAAAATACCTTATTTTCGTGGATAGGTTGCTTCTTTTTCGAATTCCAAGACACTGCGAATCGCTAATGCCCTCTACCGGTATCCACACGAGCATGCACGATCCGGGCTGCGGCTATAGTGTGCTAGCACGTCTTGAAACTCCTTTCTGAACGCCGCACGATCTTTCTCTTGGATGGCGGCTAGGGTTTTGTCTCTACTTGCTTAACCTAATGAGACCTAAGTTTCTCTATTTATAGAGAAACCCTAATCTCATTTAGGCCCTATTAAGTTTCGGCCCATTATATCATATATAATAAAAGCTCGACAACTTAATTCAATATAGCCCAATAAATATATCTAAATATATTTATTCAATACCTAATAAATTAGGCCCAAGAGAATAAGCCCAGATCACATTACTCTTTGTGTGCGACCCTGTAGGCTCATTTGATGTTGGCAATGGACTTGATCACACTTCAAGGCCCATAAGTCATAAGCGGCCTCTAGCAAGACATTATGACTACCCAAATCAAATGAGTATCGATAATCCGATTTAACCTGTAACTATGGTTATAGGTTCAGTCCTTTTGTAACACGATATCAAGATTAATCATAAGGCATGGTACATGTCAACCTTTGATTAATCATAGTTTCTTGATCCCCAAGTTGCTGATTATAACAAATGACATTGATGACTCTTCATTAATTCATTTGAGCACGACCATGCATTTCTTCAGTCACACTTGTCAAGAGGCCCAAATGATATCTCTCTCATTTAAGAGAGGTACAAATCTCATCTACGTCATTCACATCCCTCCGCATGATTCATTTAGTATCCAACATAAGACTATATGTTATTCGGTAAAAATAACTTAGTCTAATATCAAAACACTAAATTCCTCATGAGGGAACCATGATGAATTCAGTCAAAGGACTAAAGTCAAACCATATAAAGAATCACTAATGACATGAAACCATGTAGTATTCTTTATGTGGTCGGTCCAATATATGTTCTCTAACATATATCTATGTTTCGATTTGATATCTCATATCCATGATCAAGAAAACGTGATCATCAATCGTAACACATACTAGTCTTAATTCATTATTGTTCCACCAATAATGATCGACCAGGGACAGTCTAGAATAGTGTTATAACGCTTATGGTTTTACTATCAAGTCACATACTTGATGACATAAGTCTAATACTATTCATGGAATGTAAATCACATTACATAAACAAATACATGCATATATAAAGGAATACCTCTTAATATATTATTAACAAGTCATAATGTTAATACATGAATCACAAATATCCATTGGCCTAGGGCACATTACTAACAATCTCCCACTTGCACTAGGCCTAATCGGTCAGATATCTAATACCCATAGACCTCGTATGACTCTCATGTTTAGGCTGTGGAAGAGGCTTAGTTAGTGGATCGGCAATGTTGTCATCTGTGCTCACTTTGCATATCTTCACGCCTCCTCTCCCATCGATCTCTAATCGATGGAAACGTCGAGTATGTGTTTGGATCTATGATGCGAGCTTGGTTCCTTAGCTCGTGCTATAGCCCCATTATTATCACAATAAAGGTCTATAGGACTTGCAATGCTAGAACAACTCCAAGTTTAGTAATGAACTTCCGATCCATATGACTTCCTTAGCGCATCCGATGCAAAGAATGTACTCACTTCGGTTGTAGAATCGAAGAATGTGTCTTGTTTTGAACTTTTCCACTCATCGCACCTCCATTCAAATGTAACACAAAACTTGATTATGATCTAAAATCATCTATGTCGATCGAAAACAAAGATCGCAGTAACCATTTACAACGAGCTCTCCTTCAAGTCCTCCATAGACTAGGAACATATCCTTAGTTCTTCTCAAGTACTTAAGGATATTCTTAATCGCTATCCAAAGACTCTCACCATAATTAGATTGGTATCTACTTGTTATGCTCAAAGAATATGAGACATCTGGTCGAGTACATAACATGGCATACATGATAGATCCAATTGTAGATGCATATGGAATCTAACTCATACGCTCAAGCTCTTTATCTGAAGTAGGACAATCCTTCTTGGAAAGCTTGATTCCATGTGACATAGGTAAGAATCCTCTCTTGGAATCTTGCATACTGAACCTTTTCAGTATCTTATCTATGTATGTACTCGACTTAGGCTTGTAAGCTTTCTTGATCTATTTCTATAGATCTTAATGCCTAAAACATAGGCAGCCTCACCTAAGTCTTTCATTGAGAAACGTTTCCTTAACCAAATCTTGACACTCTGTAAGGTTGGAATATCGTTTCCAATGAGCAATATGTCATCAACATATAAAGCTAAAAAGACAATAGCACTCCCACTAACCTTTTTGTAAACACAAGGTTCATCTTCATTCTTGATGAATCCAAACTCTTTGACAACTTTATCAAAACGAAGATTCCAGCTTCTTGATGCTTGCTTCAATCCATAAATGGATCTTTGAAGCTTGCACACCTTTCCTGAATTCTAAGGATGGACAAAACCCTCAGGTTGTATCATATATACATCCTCAAGTAAGTTTCCATTAAGGAAAGCTGTTTTGACATCCATTTGCCATATCTCATAATCGTAGTATGCAGCTATGGCAATAAGAATTCTAATGGATTTGATCATGACCACTGGAGAAAATGTCTCATCATAATCAATTCCATGAACTTGTCGATAACCTTTAGCAACAAGTCTTGCTTTATAAGTGTGCACATTTCCATCCATGTCGAGTTTTTTGAAACCCATTTGCATCCAATGGTCTTCAAGCCATCGGAAGGATCAATCAAAGTCCAAACTTGATTGTCATACATGGATTGCATCTCCGCTTTCATGGCCTCTAACCATTTAGCGATTCGGACTTTCCATAGCTTCGATAGGTCAGGGCTCATTATGATCAATGAGCATCACATTATCATCATCGAACGAGAAATCCATATCTCTCGAGCTCATGACGAATCCTATCGATCTACGTAGGCCTTGTGTTGTTGAAGGTCGCCATCAGCAGCCAGTGAGCTCGCTTCAATCTCCTTTTCGTGTTTAATGTCATTTTGTGAAACTTGAATTTCTTCTAGTTGTACTTTACTCCCACTGCTTCCTTTGGAAACAAATTCCTTCTCTAAGAAGAAACCATTTTGAGCAACTAACACTTTGTTCTCGATGGGATGTAAAAGTAATATCCTTTAGTTTCCTTAGATATCCCACAAAATAACATTTTTCAGATTTGGGTGCCAACTTGTCAAGAATTGGACGCTTCACGTAAGCCTCATAACCCCAATTCTTTAGAAAAGATAAATTAGGACACTTCCCACCATATCTCATAAGGTGTCTTTTCTACGGTACCGTTGAAGGAATACGGTTCAATATGAATGTCATGTTTCTAAAGTATAGCCCAGTATATTTTGGAAGATCATTTGACTCATCATTGATCGAATCATATCTAATAGAGTTCGATTTCTCCTTTCGTAAACACCATTCCATTGAGGAGTTCTGGAGGAGTCAATTGTGAAAAATTCCACAATCCTTAAGATAATCATCAAACTCTTGGCTTAAATATTCACCTCCTCGATCGATCAAGGATTTTAATATTCTTGCCAAGTTGATTTTGTACTTCATTCTTATACTCTTTGAACTTTTCAAAAGATTCAGATTTGTACTTCATTAAATAGACATACCCATATCTCTCAAGTCATCTGTAAAAGTAATGAAATACAAATAACCTCCTCTCGCTGATATGCTAAAAGGACCACATACATCGGTATGTATAAGGCCCAATAGCTCATTGGCCCTTTCCCCTTTAGTTGTGAAGGGGGCCTTTGTCATCTTACCCAGTAAACAAGAATCACATGTCTCAAAAGATTCAAAAGAATCAATGAATCCATCTTGATGGAGTTTTGAGATGTGTTTTTCGTTTACATGGCCTAAACGACAATGCCAGAGATAGGTTGGGTTCAAATCGTTAGATTTAAACTTCTTGGTATTTATGTTATAGATGGGCTCATTTGTAACAAACTCGGTTCAGAGTATAAATGCCATTTAATTGACGCAATGCCATATAAAATGTCATTCTTATAAATGGAAATACTTATATTCTCAATAGAAAATTTAAATCCATCATTCTCTAAACAAGCAAAAGAAATAATGTTCCTACTCATAGTAGGTACATAATAACAATTCTTGAGTTCCAAAATGAGTCCAGTAGGCAAAATAAGATCATACGTCCCCACGGATAAAGCAGTAACTCTTGCTCCATTTCCCACGCGCAGGTCGATCTCACCAGACATCAATCTTCTAGTCGTTTTAGACTCGCACATTAGTACAAATGTGAGTTGCAGCTCCAGATCTAATACCAAAGATGCGAAGGAGTAAATTTGATTTCTATAACAAACATACCAAGAAGTAGTCGACTATTCTTCTTTTCTTTCACTCTTTCAAATAGAGTTTGCAGTTCCTTTTCCAATGACCGTGTTCATTGCAATGAAAACAAACTCCTCCTCGGGTGCCTTAGTCTTAGCTTTAGGCTTGGGCTTGGGCTTGGACTTGGGTACTTTACCTTTGTCTTTTCTTGTGCCTTCTTCTTGAAAGCTTTTCCTTTTGAACCACAAGAACTTCATTGGTGGTCTTAACCTTTCCTTTAAGTTCTCTTCAGCTAGCTTTCAGATCCCATGCAATTCGTCAATGGACTTTTCCATATTATGCATGTTGAAGTTAGAATGAACTGATCATATTCATCACCAAAGATGCTAGAATAAGATCGATTGCCAATTCTTGACTAATGAGTTCACCTAATTTTTCAAGATGATGAATTTAACTCTTCATCTTGAGAACATGAGCACTCACTAAAAGTGCTAGGAGTCATCTTGCATGAATTCAATGCCTTAGTGGTTCTAAACCTCTCTTGGCGTGCTTGCTCTTGAAACATAGCTTTCAGTTGAGCAAGCATGTCATAGCCTCCATTTCCTCTAAATCCTTCCAAGGTCGAGATCATGGTGCCTAACATAAGGCATTACACATCCGTAGAGTCATTGATATGCTTCGTGTAAGCATCCTTTTGAGCCTTAGGTGCAATTGCTGGTGGTTCCTCAGGGATGGGATCTTCTAAGACATAAGGCTTTCTTTCTTGCTTGAGAACAATTCTCAAGTTCCTATATCAATCTAGGAAATTTGTTCCATTAAGTTTTTCTTTCTCTAAGACAGATCGCATAGAAAGGTTTGTGGATGGAGTAGCCATAATCTACAAGAATTATGCAATAAGGGTTAACATTCATATATTATGAGGTATTAGCTCCCACTCAAATAAATAACCCTCAATTGACGAATGGGAGAAGCAAGATCCATATTTCACTAAGTCCTAAGAAAGCTTTGGCTTAACACTCAAGACTTAGTTATTTAGGTAGAAAACTCTTTTCAATTACATCACATGTAACTCTTGATGGGCTTATGTTAAAATACATCTTATGTACTGCATGTATGTAAAAACCCAATCTTATGCCCTAAACCCAAAACCGTTTTGATAGCTTAGTCAAGTTTAACCATACTTTACCTATGAATAGCACCATTATTCAAATGTCTTCCCTAGATGATCCCTATATGCTTTGCTTTGGCAAAAACCCACATAAGGATAAGCTAGAGATAAACATTGGTAAAGATTTATGGAAGGCATATAAACTTGAAATTATGAAGAGGGTCGTTCTTAGTACATTATGAAGGCTACTAATCCTATTAGTAAGGGTGTTTGTACTATGTTATTTCTAATCCTATACTTCAACATACTTGAGTATATATATATTAGAAATATAGAATAGTAACTTACACATGAATATAAATATTCAAAAAATATAAATAAACACATGTAACATCACCCAGAATATATAACACATAACAAATAAACAAGCGTAGGAAAATCGCTTCTTTGGGCTTGCACAATGATCAAAAAACCGATAATGATCGAAAGGATTATAGTCGACTGGTGGACTTGTGCCAGTCGACTGGAACCAATTCCACTCGACTGGAACCAATTCTAGTCGACTGGAACAAACGTTTTTCACCAAAAACTCATCTCCGCCCTCCAACCAATGACCGAACACTTCTAATCACCGGAAGAGATGCTAATCGACTGGTCGACTTGTATTAGTCGATCGAACCATTTTCAGTCGACTGGAACGAACGTTTTTCGCTAAAACGCTCATCTCCGCTCTCCAACCAGTCGACTTAAACACTTCTAGTCGACTGGAAGAGATGCTAGTCGACTGGAATATCCTTGTCCAACATGAATACTTGCGGTTTCCCATTCCGGATCCATGTCTTACATGGTGGAAACCCTAACAGCCACCACTTGTCGGTCAAACCCTTCATGCTTGTCATATATTCTCATCAGTACCAAGATAATCAACAGATCCGAAAAGAACATGCATGAAATAAAAACACTTTCATATCACGCAACCAAAAACCGTGAACACATGTAATCCAAACATGCATATTTTTCATCTCTACAGAATCCAAATCTGTAAACACATGTAATGCAAACATGTATATATATTCGATTATATAGAAGCCAAAATCGTGAATACATGCAATCAAAAACACATATATTAACGATTTTACAGAAGAACCTGGCTCTAATACCACTGTTGGATCGCTTACGGTCCGAGTATTCACAATACACTGCGGAAAAAGAACATACAACAACATGAGTATAATCGAGAATACCAAAGATGTACAAAAATACCTTATTTTCGTGGATAGGTTGCTTCTTTTTCGAATTCCAAGACACTGCGAATCGCTAATGCCCTCTACCGGTATCCACACGAGCATGCACGATCCAGGCTGCAGCTGTAGTGTGCTAGCACGTCCTAAAACTCCTTTCTGAACGTCGCACGATCTTTCTCTGGGATGGCGGCTAGGGTTTTGTCTCTACTTGCTTAACCTAATGAGACCTAAGTTTCTCTATTTATAGAGAAACCCTGATCTCATTTAGGCCCTATTAAGTTTCGGCCCATTATATCATATATAATAAAAGCCCGACAACTTAATTCAATCTAGCTCAATAAATATATCTAAATATATTTATTCAATACCTAATAAATTAGGCCTAAGAGAATAAGCCCGATCACATTACTCTTTGTGTGCGACCACAGAGGCTCATTTGATGTTGGCAATGGGCTCGATCACACTTCAAGGCCCATAAGTCATAAGCGCCTCTAGTAAGACATTATGACTACCCAAATCAAATGAGGATCGATAATCCGATTTAACTCAGAATTATGGTTATAGGCTCATCCTTTTGTAACACGATATCAAGATTAATCACAAGGCATGGTACATGTCAACCTTTGATTAATCATAGTTTCTTGATCCCAAGTTGATCGATTATAACAAATGACATTGATGACTCTTCATCAATTCATTTGAGCACGCCATGCATTTCTTCACCACACTTGTCAAGAGGCCCAAATGATATCTCTCTCATTTAAGAGAGGTACAAATCCCATCTACGCCATTCACATCCTCCGCATGATTCATTTAATATCCAACATAAGACTATATGTTATTCGGTTAAAATAACTTAGTCTAATATCAAAACACTAAATTCCTCATGTAGGGAACCATGATGAATTCAGTCAAAGGACTAAAGTCAAACCATATAAAGAATCACTAATGACATGAAACCATGTAGTATTCTTTATGTGGGTCGGTCCAATATATGTTCTCTAACATATATCTATGTTTCGATTTGATATCTCATATCCATGATCAAGAAACGTGATCATCAATCGAACACATACTAGTCTTAATTCATTATTGTTCCACCAATAATGATCGACTGTGACGATCTAGAATAGTGTTATAATGCTTATGGTTTTACTATCAAGTCACATACTTGATGACATAAGTCTAATACTATTCATGGAATGTAAATCACATTACATAAACGAAATACATGCATATATAAAGGAATACATCTTAATATATTATTAACAAGTCATAATGTTAATACATGAATCACAAATATCCATTGGCCTAGGCACACTACTAACAATCTCCCACTTGCACTAGGCCTAATCGGTCGATATCTAATACCCATAGACCTCGTGATGACTCTCATGTTTAGGTCAGGAAGAGGCTTAGTTAGTGGATCGGCAATGTTGTCATCTGTGCCACTTTGCATATCTTCACGCCTCCTCTCCCATCGATCTCTAATCAGATGGAAACGTCTGAGTATGTGTTTGGATCTATGATGCGAGCTTGGTTCCTTAGCCTGTGCTATAGCCCCATTATTATCACAATAAAGGTCTATAGGACTTGCAATGCTAGGAACAACTCCAAGTTTAGTAATGAACTTCCTGATCCATACAGCTTCCTTAGCTGCATCCGATGCAGCAATGTACTCAGCTTCAGTTGTAGAATCAAAGAATGTTGTCTTGCTTTGAACTTTTCCACTCACTTGCACCTCCATTCAAATGTAACACAAAACTTGATTGCGATCTAAAATCATCTATGTCGATCGAAAACCAAAGATCATCGGTGTAACCATTTACAACGAGCTCTCCTTCAAGTCCTCCATAGACTAGAACATATCCTTAGTTCTTCTCAAGTACTTAAGGATATTCTTAATCGCTATCCAAAGGACTCTCACCATAATTAGATTGGTATCTACTTGTTATGCTCAAAGAATATGAGACATCCGGTCGAGTACATAACATGGCATACATGATAGATCCAATTGTAGATGCATATGGAATCTAACTCATGCGCTCAAGCTCTTTATCTGAAGTAGGACAATCCTTCTTGGAAAGCTTGATTCCATGTGACATAGGTAAGAATCCTCTCTTGAATCTTGCATACTTGAACCTTTTCAAGATCTTATCTATGTATGTACTTCGACTTAGGCTCGTAAGCTTTCTTGATCTATTTCTATAGATCTTAATGCCTAAAACATAAGCAGCCTCACCTAAGTCTTTCATTGAGAAACGTTTCCTTAACCAAATCTTGACACTCTGTAAGGTTGGAATATCGTTTCCAATGAGCAATATGTCATCAACATATAAAGCTAAAAAGACAATAGCACTCCCATTAACCTTTTTGTAAACACAAGGTTCATCTTCATTCTTGATGAATCCAAACTCTTTGACAACTTCATCAAAACGAAGATTCCAGCTTCTTGATGCTTGCTTCAATCCATAAATGGATCTTTGAAGCTTGCACACCTTTCCTGAATTCTAAGGATGGACAAAACCCTCAGGTTGTATCATATATACATCCTCAAGTAAGTTTCCATTAAGGAAAGCTGTTTTGACATCCATTTGCCATATCTCATAATCGTAGTATGCAGTTATGGCAATAAGAATTCTAATGGATTTGATCATGACCACTGGAGAAAATGTCTCATCATAATCAATTCCATGAACTTGTCGATAACCTTTAGCAACAAGTCTTGCTTTATAAGTGTGCACATTTCCATCCATGTCGAGTTTTTTTTTGAAAACCCATTTGCATCCAATGGTCTTCAAGCCATCAGAAGGATCAATCAAAGTCCAAACTTGATTGTCATACATGGATTGCATCTCTGCTTTCATGGCCTCTAACCATTTAGCAGATTCTCGACTTTCCATAGCTTCGATAGGTCAGGGGCTCATTATGATCAATGAGCATCACATTATCATCATCAGTAACGAGAAATCCATATCTCTCGGGCTCATGACGAATCCTATCAGATCTACGTAGGCCTTGTGTTGTTGAAGGCTGCTCATCAACAGTTTGTGAGCTCGCTTCAATCTCCTTTTTAGGTTTAATGTCATTTTGTGAAACTTGAATTTCTTCTAGTTGTACTTTACTCCCACTGTTTCCTTTGGAAACAAATTCCTTCTCTAAGAAGAAACCATTTTGAGCAACTAACACTTTGTTCTCTGATGGGATGTAAAAGTAATATCCTTTAGTTTCCTTAGGATATCCCACAAAATAACATTTTTCAGATTTGGGTGCCAACTTGTCAGCAATTGGACGCTTCACGTAAGCCTCATAACCCCAATTCTTTAGAAAAGATAAATTAGGACACTTCCCAGTCCATATCTCATAAGGTGTCTTTTCTACAGCCGTTGAAGGAATACGGTTCAATATGAATGCTGCGGTTTCTAAAGTATAGCCCCAGAAGTATTTTGGAAGATCAGTTTGACTCATCATTGATCGAATCATATCTAATAGAGTTCGATTTCTCCTTTCAGAAACACCATTCCATTGAGGAGTTCCTGGAGGAGTCAATTGTGAAAAAATTCCACAATCCTTAAGATAATCATCAAACTCTTGGCTTAAATATTCACCTCCTCGATCAGATCGAAGGATTTTAATATTCTTGCCAAGCTGATTTTGTACTTCATTCTTATACTCTTTGAACTTTTCAAAAGATTCAGATTTGTACTTCATTAAATAGACATACCCATATCTACTGAAGTCATCTGTAAAAGTAATGAAATACAAATAACCTCCTCTCGCTGATATGCTAAAAGGACCACATACATCGGTATGTATAAGGCCCAATAGCTCATTGGCCCTTTCCCCTTTAGTTGTGAAGGGGGCCTTTGTCATCTTACCCAGTAAACAAGAATCACATGTCTCAAAAGATTCAAAAGAATCAATGAATCCATCTTGATGGAGTTTTGAGATGTGTTTTCGCTTACATGGCCTAAACGACAATGCCGTAGATAGGTTGGGTTCAAATCGTTAGATTTAAACTTCTTGGTATTTATGTTATAGATGGGCTCATTTGTAACAAACTCAAAGGTTCAGAGTATAAATGCCATTTAATTGACGCTACAATGCCATATAAAATGTCATTCTTATAAATGGAAATACTTATATTCTCAATAGAAAATTTAAATCCATCATTCTCTAAACAAGAAAAGAAATAATGTTCCTACTATAAGTAGGTACATAATAACAATTCTTGAGTTCCAAATGAGTCCAAGAGGCAAAATAAGATCATACGTCCCCACGGATAAAGCAAGAACTCTTGCTCCATTTCCCACGCGCAGGTCGATCTCACCAGACATCAATCTTCTAGTCCTTCTTAAACTCTGCACATTAGTACAAATGTGAGTTGCAGCTCCGGTATCTAATACCAAAGATGCAGAAGGAGTAAATTTGATTTCTATAACAAACATACCTGAAGAAGTAGTCGACTATTCTTCTTCTCTTTCAGCTCTTCCAAATAGAGTTTGCAGTTCCTTTTCCAATGACCAGGTTCATTGCAATGAAAACAAACTCCCTCCTTGGGTGCCTTAGTCTTAGCTTTAGGCTTGGGCTTGGGTACTTTACCTTTGTCTTTTGCTGTGCCCTTCTTTTTGAAAGGTTTTCCCCTTTGAACCACAAGAACTTCATTGGTGGTCTTAACCTTTCCCTTTAAGTTCTCTTCAGCAGTTTTCAGCATCCCATGCAATTCGTCAATGGACTTCTCCATATTATGCATGTTGTAGTTAAGAATGAACTGATCATATTCATCAGTCAAAGATGCTAGAATAAGATCAGTTGCCAATTCTTGACTAACAGGTTCACCTAATTTTTCAAGATGATGAATTTAACTCTTCATCTTGAGAACATGAGCACTCACGGGTGTGCTAGGAGTCATCTTGCATGAATTCAATGCCTTAGTGGTTCTAAACCTCTCTTGGCGTGCTTGCTCTTGAAACATAGCTTTCAGTTGAGCAAGCATGTCATAGGCCTCCATTTCCTCTAAATCCTTCTGAAGGTCAGAGATCATGGTGCCTAACATAAGGCATTACACATCCGTAGAGTCATTGATATGCTTCGTGTAAGCATCCTTTTGAGCCTTTGGTGCAATTGCTGGTGGTTCCTCAGGGATGGGCTCTTCTAAGACATAAGGCTTTCTTTCTTGCTTGAGAACAATTCTCAAGTTCCTATACCAATCTAGGAAATTTGTTCCATTAAGTTTTTCTTTCTCTAAGACAGATCGCATAGAAAGGTTTGTGGATGGAGTAGCCATAATCTACAAGAATTATGCAATAAGGGTTAACATTCATATATTATGAGGTATTAGCTCCCACTCAAATAAATAACCCTCAATTGATGAATGGGAGAAGCAAGATCCATATTTCACTAAGTCCTAAGAAAGCTTTGGCTTAACACTCAAGACTTAGTTATTTAGGTAGAAAACTCTTTTCAATTACATCACATGTAACTCTTGATGGGCTTATGTTAAAATACATCTTATGTACTGCATGTATGTAAAAAACCCAATCTTATGCCCTAAGCCCAAAACCGTTTTGATAGCTTAGTCAAGTTTAACCATACTTTACCTATGAATAGCACCATTATTCAAATGTCTTCCCTAGATGATCCCTATATGCCTTGCTTTGGCAAAAACCCACATAAGGATAAGCTAGAGATAAACATTGGTAAAGATTTATGGAAGGCATATAAACTTGAAATTATGAAGAGGGTCGTTCTTAGTACATTATGAAGGCTACTAATCCTATTAGTAAGGGTATTTGTACTATGCTATTTCTAATCCTATACTTCAACATACTTGAGTATATATATATTAGAAATATAGAATAGTAACTTACACATGAATATAAATATTCAAAAATATAAATAAACACATGTAACATCACCGTAATATATAACACATAACAAATAAACAAGCGTAGGAAAATCGCCTCTTTGGGCTTGCCAATGATTGAAAGGATTATAGTCGACTGGTGGATTTGTGCCAGTCGACTGGAACCAATTCCACTCGACTGGAACCAATTATAGTCGACTGGAACAAACGTTTTTCACCAAAAACTCATCTCCGCCCTCCAACCAATCATTGAACACTTCTAATCATTGAAGAGATGTTAATCGACCGTCGACTTGTATTAGTCGACCGGAACGATTTTCAGTCGACTGGAACGAACGTTTTTCGCTAAAACGCTCATCTCCGCTCTCCAACCAGTCGACTTAAACACTTCTAGTCGACTGGAAGAGATGCTAGTCGACTGGAATATCCTTGTCCAACATGAATACTTGGTTTCCCATTCCGGATCCATGTCTTACATGGTGGAAACCCTAACGACCACCACCGCTTGGTCAAACCCTTCATGCTTGTCATATATTCTCATCAAGCATACAAGATAATCAACAGATCCGAAAAGAACATGCATGAAATAAAAACACTTTCATATCACGCAACCAAAAACTGTGAACACATGTAATCCAAACATGCATATTTTTCATCTCTACAGAATCCAAATCTGTAAACACATGTAATCCAAACATGTATATATATTCGATTATATAGAAGCCAAAATCGTGAATACATGCAATCAAAAACACGTATATTAACGATTTTACAGAAGAACCTGGCTCTGATACCACTGTTGGATCGCTTACGGTCTGAGTATTCACAATACACTGCGGAAAAAGAACATACAACAACATGAGTATAATCGAGAATACCAAAGATGTACGAAAATACCTTATTTTCGTGGATAGTTCTTTTTTTCAATTCCAAGACACTGCGAATCGCTAATGCCCTCTACCGGTATCCACACGAGCATGCACGATCCAGGCTGCAGCTGTAGTGTGCTAGCACGTCCTGAAACTCCTTTCTGAACGCCGCACGATCTTTCTCTTGGATGGCGGCTAGGGTTTTGTCTCTACTTGCTTAACCTAATGAGACATAAGTTTCTCTATTTATAGAGAAACCCTAATCTCATTTAGGCCCTATTAAGTTTCGGCCCATTATATCATATATAATAAAAGCCCGACAACTTAATTCAATCTAACTCAATAAATATATCTAAATATATTTATTCAATACCTAATAAATTAGGCCCAAGAGAATAAGCCCGCATCACATTACTCTTTGTGTGCGACCAGAGGCTCATTTGATGTTGGCAATGGGCTCGATCACACTTCAAGGCCCATAAGTCATAAGCGCCTCTAGCAAGACATTATGACTACCCAAATCAAATGAGGATCGATAATCCGATTTAACTCAGAATTATGGTTATAGGCTCATCCTTTGTAACACGATATCAAGATTAATCACAAGGCATGGTACATGTCAACCTTTGATTAATCATAGTTTCTTGATCCCCAAGTTGATCGATTATAACAAATGACATTGATGACTCTTCATCAATTCATTTGAGCACGGCCATGCATTTCTTCAGTCACACTTGTCAAGAGGCCCAAATGATATCTCTCTCATTTAAGAGAGGTACAAATCCCATCTACGTCATTCACATCCCTCCGCATGATTCATTTAGTATCCAACATAAGACTATATGTTATTCGGTTAAAAATAACTTAGTCTAATATCAAAACACTAAAATCCTCATGTAGGAAACCATGATGAATTCAGGTCAAAGGACTAAAGTCAAACCATATAAAGAATCACTAATGACATGAAACCATGTAGTATTCTTTATGTGGGTCGATCCAATAATCCGTAGATGAGATACTAGGGGAACAGAACCAGGTTTAGCTTGTTCCATGTTGAATTGAGCTAAGATCTTCCTTATATAATTTCTTTGAATAAGCTATAGCTTTCTTTCCCTCCTCTTTCTGATTATTTGCATTCCCAGAAGCTTCTGAGCTTCTCCAAAATCTTTCATTTCAAAATGAATGCATAGATCAGACTTCACTTCTTGAATTCTATTCAGATCCTTTCCTATAATGATAAGGTCATCTACATAGACCAACATAAAGACTGCTTTAGTCATTCATAGATCTTTAAAGTATAAGCAGTAATCGTATGAACTTCTAATGAAGTTCATACTAGCAGCAATCTTATGGAACTTCTTGTTCTATTGTCTAGGTGTCTGTATAAGCCCATGTAGGGATTTTTGTAATAGATAGACATAATCTAGCTTATTTTTGTCCTCAAATCCGACTGGTTGCTTAATGTAGATTGTCTCCTCAAGCTTTCCATATAGGAAGACTGTCTTGACATCCATTTGATGAATTTCCCAGTCATATAGTGTAGCTATAACTAAAAGAAGCCTAATTGTTTTGAATTTGACTACTAGGGAGAATATCTCCTTGTAGTCAATTCCTTCCTTCTGTCTAAACCCCTTAGCTACAAGCCTAACCTTGTAAATCCTAGGTTCTACTTCTGTCACTCTTTCTTTCAATTTAAATAACCATTTGTTCTCAATTAGTTTAACTTTGAGAGGTCTAAGTACTAAAGTCCAAGTCATGTTCTTCATCAATGAAGAATATTTTTTCTCACAAGTTGTTTTCCACTATTTTGCTTCTTTACTTCTCATGGCTTCTTCATAGGTTTCTGGGGCCTTATTTTCTATAGTCATAAAGCATGCAAATTCAACCAAGTTTGAGTCAATGTACCTCCTATTAAGGATTCTCTCTCTTGGCTGCCTATCCTTTATGAGTTGATAGTCTTGTAAGTTTCCTTATACATTAGCTAAAGTTGTGTGTAGGGTTTCTTCTTCACCCACCCCTTCAGTCTCTTTTATCCCTTGTTCATGATGTGTAATGCCTTGTATAGTCTCCACATTAGGAGGTTGAGTAATGCCACCTTCATTAGTTTCTGGTGGCACATAGAAATGGACTGATTAATTCAATGATCCTAAGTTCTCCAGAAATTTCCTTTGGAAGTCTGAATTTGAGGAGCACTTGTTCAGCAGAGAGAATTCATCTTCCTTGAAGATTACATCTCTGCTTATGATCATTTTGTAGCCTCCCTTTTGGAGTAATAAGATCTTGTATCCCTTAACCCCCTCTGGATAGCTTAGGAAAACTCCCTGCTTGATTGCTCTAGGATCCAAGTTTTCTTCTTTCTAATGTGCATAAGCTACGCATCCGAACGTCCTAAGGTGAGTAAGTTTAGGTTTCTTACTATTCCAAACCTCTTGTGGAGTCTTGTAATCATTAGCAAAGGTGAGGAGCCTATTAACTAGGTATGATGCAGTCATAATGGCTTCTCCCCATAGAGAATACGAGCAATCCGAAGAGAGAAGCATACACCTGGTCTTTTCTAGGAGAGTCCTATTAAGTCTCTTAGCTATACCATTCTGCTGAGGTGTAGCTCTCACTGTTTTGTGCCTTAGGATGCCTTTCCTGTTGCAATAGTCTTCAAATTCTTAATTGCAATATTCTAATCCATTGTCAGTCCTTAGGCATCTTAACTTCTTCCTAGTCTAATTTTCCATAAGTGTATGCCATCTTATGGAATTTTCCAGTGCTTCATCTTTCCTCTTCATTAGATAAACCCAACATTTTCTAGATTTGTCATGAAGTATAGATTCCCTTCTGCTGTAGGTACTTGAATTGGCCCCGAAAAATCACTATGAGCATATTCTATGATCTCTGTGGCCCTTTGTGCTCCCCCTTGAAAACTAGATCTGTGATGCTTTCCAAGCACACATGATGCACATAATTCTAGCTTCTGTAGGTCTTGATCAGGGATTAATCCTTGTTTAGAGAGGTGGAACAAACTTTTGTTCCCTGCATGACCTAACCTTGCATGTCATTGCTTAGTTGGTTCATCATTTTTCTTCTGAGTAACTTGATTAACTTCAGTTGAGTCTACACATAGTACAGCCCACCCCTTTTTATTCCTCTAATAATGACTCTATCATCCTTTAGGATTTCTTTTATTCCATATTTTGATCTGATTTGAAACCTTTGCTTATCAAACAAGCTTTCAAAAATCATATTTCTCCTTATTCCAGGCAAAAATCTAACATTACTGTGGATCCTTCTCTTTCCATCACACATATTGATGGAGATACTTCTAATCCCCTCTATTATTTGCTGCCCATACTCTACCATTTTGACCTCGGCAGTGGCTGGTTCAAAAATTGTGAACCAATCTCTGTGTGTTGTCACATGTATGGTACAACTTGAGTCAAAGATCCATTCTCTGCTCAGGTCTTCATTGTCCTCAGTGACAACCAGAATTTCATCACCACTTGAATCTTCTGATTTTTCTACATTTCTTGCATCTCCACTTTCTTCAGCTTTGTCCCTTTTCTTCTTTCTGTAGTCCCTTACAAAATGTCCCTCCTTATCACAGTAAAAACACTTTTTTCCTTTTTCTCTTTTTCTTCTTTTCATCACCTTCTTTGGTGTGCTTATCCTTTCCACTTCCCTTCTGCCACTTTCCTTTCTTGCTATTTTTCTTATGTGATTTCTTTTCATAATTGTTTTCTACAATCATTACTTTTGCCTTTTTCTTAAATGGATTAACATCCACTATTTCTTCTATTAGTAAGTCTAACACCCTCTTGACAGTGAGGGATTCTCCACTAGCATGCTTAATTACCTTCTTGAATGCATTAAATTCTGAAGGTAAAGCCTTTAGAATCGCCACAGCTTGATGCTCCTCAAATATCTTTTCATCTGTAGCTTCTAAGTCTTGAACTAACTTAAAGAAATACTCTAAGTTGTTATCTAAATAGACAGAGGTATTCATCTTGTAGTTAGCAAGATTATGGAAAAATGTCATCTTATTAGGAAGAGACCTCTTTGCATAAATTTCATCAAGTTTGATCCATGGCTTCTATTCAATGTTACAATTATGCACTTTTCTTATCACTGTTGGTGATAAGTGAAGCATTAACTTGCAGTGTGCAAGACTTTGTATTTTAAGTCTCTTTATTGGATCAGTATCAAGATCATACTGATCTTCAATAGCCCCATAGCAATCATAGGACTTAAGAAGAGCTTGCATTTGGAGTTTCCAGATTGTGAAGTCTTCTTTTCCAGTAATACATCCATTTCTTTTCCTACCATTGTGACTGTAGTTTAAGGAAATAAAAGACTATTTCTTACAAAATGTTCTTGATGATCTTTGCGCTTCCAGTAGTCAAGAAATGCCCCAGGAGTTTTGCGAATGCTCTGATGCCACTTCTATTAGGATAGATGTGTTGCACTGCTGTTCTTTTTAGCAAAGACTGATAAAGAATTAATTTTGCAGATAATATGAAATTAAGAAAACTAAAGAACTCAAAGATTTTTACTTAGTTCGATAGCTTCAATGCTTTTTACATCAAAGGTTCCCACATATGTGGTTTCAACTAGTATGAAGAAGAAGAGTACAGTTTACAGAGTTTGAGTGTTTTTTAGAAACACTTACAAGAGTCTTCGATACTCCTAGTACTCACTGGTAAGTACTATAGCACACTCTCAAACTTTTTCGCTTTTAGTTCTTACACTCACAGATGTTGAATACAATGAATATGAGAATAATGAAGTCTCTCAGTTTTTGTTATATCTTTGATGCTTATGATATGTACCTCTTTATAGGTGTTGAATGGAGCAACTTTCAGAGGAGTTTGAAGGAATGAGACAAGGATCATGTGCCTCTTATGTGAGTTATTTGTCTACGTATTATATTGTTTGAAGCTGTGTTTTGTCTTTTATGTATGTAATACGATAGTGCTTTGAGTTGAGGCTTCAGATTTAAGTTGAAAACGATTGTATATTGTATTCAGATGCTTTGGACTTACTCTTCTGAAGTGTGTCTCACGTGGGTATGTCTTTAACTAAGTCATTTAGTTTCTGTCTGATTAGAACCTTCGAGAGCTTCTCTCTCTTTCTCTCTTCAACACCTTCAGACAAGTTCTTCTTAGATTCTTCATGTTTCTCTATTGTTTGTTGTTTCTGAGTGTAAATTAGTAGAATAACGTGATTACCATCACAAGAGCAATGTTTTAAAATCGGACCAGACATTAAATCGGTCAAATGAAAGATATAGAGGTTTAACGAGTATTAAACGACTATAAAATTGGTATATAATAAATAAGAATGACTTTAATTTTATTATAACTTCTTTTTTAATGTTCTTTAAATATGCTTTTTATAATTTAAATATTATTTTAAACACATTCTTAAATTATTTTAAAGAAATTTGATGTTATTATTTATTCGTTTCTTTCTTCTTACCGACTATTAAATTGTCCTATTGTGAAAGAGGTTTCCACAATCCTTTGAATTGAGTTTGCTAAAACATTCGGCTACATGTCAACACAAACTGAAAATTTGAGGGCTGTTCTTGTTTCAAATTCTATGATTCGATGATTGAATTTCTTATCAAATGGACAGTGTAAATGGGAAATCTTTATTTTATGTGCTACTTAGATACACTGACTCTGAGTAAATCGTATCAGCTCCAAGATTTATTCCCCTGAAAAAGAAAAAGAAAGCCATGAAGTAGGAGCAAGACCACACAACAGCGGGCATGGAACCCCACACAACAACAAGCTCCCACTCGCTCTCTATTCACACAACGAAAACTGATCATCAAGCACCCAACGCCACGGGTTTATCTCGAAACCCATATCCAAACCTGCATTACCACCACCTACTCCACTTACTTCACCTACCTGACAACCTGCTCCACTCTTGCTCCGCTTCGACTTCGACGCCGTTTCCGGAGAACCCCGCTTATGGTTCGTCACCCGAACAGGTTCAACATCATCAGACCCAATCAAGTGAGGGAAGTTGAGTTTAGCTTTGGACCCCCGCATTTTAAACGCTGCTCTATCGAAAGCAACCGCAGCATCCTCAGCTGTCTCGTAAGTTCCAAGCCACAACCTCGCTCCGTTCCGTTTCGGGTCTCTTATCTCCGCCGCAAACTTCCCCCATGGCCTCCTCCTCACACCCCTGTATTGCAACCCTCTAATGTTCCTCGTCGGAACAACACTGGGCACCACCGACGGAGCAGCTATCGTCTGTCGCTCTTCTTTTACAACGACTCCCAGTGAGTCAGATTGCTTCGCCGGAGTCCATCCCACGTTGACCGCCTCTCTGAGAGCACCGTACACGATCATGTCCTCAGAGTCGTCAGGCCTTAACGGCAAGTCCCCCCAGTTCTCTGTTAAAAAAAGGCTACCAAAGCTTGAACTCCGACAATATAATGCCCCACCATTGTCTGAAACCGTAGAAAAAGTGTCGGTTTCTCCGAGCAGATGGCGGGTCATTGATTCCAGGATTACCAAGTCGGACTCCATGGAGCTTTTGTCATACATCATGAATGTCTAAACAAGCTAGTATTCGTTATTACAACCTAGGAGTGTTGAAGAAACTGTGTAAGAGGTCTGGTTTATATCTACAGACGAAGAACAGTACATGAATGTTGGACTTTCTTTGTACGTTCCCTGCATTGGAGTTTTGATCACATGCTAAAATATATATTTCTCTGTTATTATTTAATAAAGGAATATTATTGTGAGTAATTTAATAATTATCTAGAAGGGCATGGGTCGGTTGTGTATATTTAATTCTTAAAAATAAAATAATTTGTTTAGATTTCGAATCACATGAGCTATTGATAGTGCCAAAAGACGACACGTCACCAGATAGGTTTGTCGTTCAGTACACATAATAAATCGATAAATCACGTAATTAAAAAAAAAACGTGTTATGTAATTATTTTAGTGAAAAGTAAATTTTAAAATTTTGATTTCATAAATATGCAAAAGTACATATTCTAAGATCAATGGACGTATTAGGAACGAACTTTTGACTATTGAGTTCTTTTAACACGTGAATGGTGTGGCTAAAATATATGTAAATATTAATTTCGGGATGCTAAATTCATTAAATAAATACGCATGCGTTTTTGCTCCCATTTATTAAGAGATTTGTTGAAGTTGACGTGCCTAACTACTTGGCTATCAAATCAATTGCTACCTAAATAAAAACTATTTTAGGGAGATTTTAATTATTTAAAATAAGAGTCGTTTGTAACTTTTCATGCATGTTTATAATTTTATTTTTAAAATTATCCTTTAATTTTTTTCACATCTTAATTACACATATTATATTTTTAAAGCAGTTCAATTTGCAATTTTTTTCATATGAGTAGCACCATTAATAAGTGTATATCAAACATTTCATTAGCTTTTTTAATAAGTGCACATCTCTCTAAAACAACTTTTATTTTAAATAAGAAGGAGTATTTTTTAATGTCTGAGCTTTTATTAGAAGAGATTTTTAAAAAAGTTTGTTGATTATTTGATTGTTAATTAAAACATAACTTTTAAAAGAGCTTTATACAATAGATTGTTTAATAACATAAAATAAAAATATTTTTTAATTAATTTTAACTATATTTCATTTTGTAATAAAATTATTTATACATATAAAATGATTTAAAGTATATTAAATAATATGCAGAACACAATGTAACAATTATTATATAATTTTAAACCATATAAAACATAAATAAAATATATCAAATCAAATTTTTTATATGAATTATAACATAAGTAAAACTAATATAAAAATAAATATTAAAACGTATAAAAAGCTAAATAAAATTATATAAATCTCAAAATAAACGCAAGATAAGTTTGTAATATTGTAGAAATTATGTAAAATATAAGGATAAAATTGACTAAAAAATGCTCATTAATTAATCTGAAAAATTTACTTAAAAAGGTATTTTTAAAAGCTCCAATTTAAATTTTTAAAAGCTATATTTTAGTTGTAAAAAGTTACATCTATTAAATTTTTTTTTTTACAGCAAAATATTCATTTTCTTTAAAAAATTTTATGTGAAAAAGTATTTATTTACTCTCCAAAAGCTCAACCAAACTGATATTTAGTTTGTTTCTACTTTGTAATTAAATAGGCCAAAGCTTCATACTTTATAATTGAATAGATGATAGCTCATGAAATAAAGCAGGAACAGACTAAATGTCCCAACTCAGAGAGTTCTTATCGTTATAAAGGAAAATAGCAACGTGGAATACCGATAATTTAGTATATGATTAGTAGAGAACAAAAACACATTAAGTTTATAAAAATGTTAGTTAGTCCAAATGAGTCATTGGTTGAGAGTCCATTAACTTCAGACTGGATCCAACCACCTCTAAATTACAGTATGATTAATGTTAGATGTCTCCAGCACAAGCTAAGCTCAAATGTGAAAAAGAACAACTCCAAGTCCTATCGGGTCCTCATAGAGGAAAAAAGATCATCAGTCAGCAAAGTATATGAACATTTGCAATCTATTGAAATCTATGTAGACCCAAAGGAAACAGAAGGTGCAAGACAAATTAGGGTCTCACAACAGTAAGACAAAAGCCTGCAGAAATTGTACAAAGAGTATTTATATGAACTCAATTCCCTTTCCTGTTGCCGTCATACAGCACACAAATATCAGCTGCTGTCTTCATCTGCAGATAGCATTAAATTACATAATTCATACTTCAAGGTATCAGCATAACACTTAATTATGCACAGGAAAATGGTTTTGCTTCTGTTGTGTTGTACTGAAGAACTGTTCATTATCTAACGTATTCTTCCTTTGTTCTAATACTCTGTCAGAGAGTTATCCATATTTATCAAATCTGTTTCTATCCAAACAACATTATTGGATCAAACGACAAAGGCATTATTGTGAAAAAGATGACTTTTCCGGATGAAATAAAAATTGGATTCATGTAATAGGAGAAAGCCTTCCTATGTCTTAGCTTCAAGGATATTGTGGCTATGAATTAAGAATTAAGTGGATTAGAATTCACGTGGTGTTAGAGTTGTGCTTCTACCCCAAACTAGATAGTTTTTACATTTCTAAGATAAATAGTAAATCTATAAAGCTATAATTCCAGATTATTGTACTTAATAGTTGTCAGTGTGGGAAAAAATGATCCTGTTAATATGCCTCTGAAAATGATGATTTTACATACACAACGTTCACATTTTTGTGTAGAAAGCAAAGTCAATTGATTGATGAGTTTTTCTATCCCGAACTTGTAAGGTTATCAGATGCTTACCTGTATAACATTTACAGTTTGCTTGATTGCCCATCCAAACAAACTCAAGACAACTAATAGAGAAATAAGCAGACCCTTTTCCTTAGAATTGATTAAGACCTGAAAGGAAAAACCAGAGAACCTACTATCAACAAGAAGATCTCGCTTCCTGTTGGAGAAACATAAACGTAATTACATTATTGACACTTACATCCATCAAATTTTCAGTTTGATGTTCGGCAAGAAGAAACAGAGTTATATAAAGAACCTGCAGAATTGACACAGCATGATCATGAAAGCAATAGCAATCTCATAGAATCATCTCGTCATAAATATAAGCATCTGAGTTATGTTTACCTCACATGCAGCACAACAATATGCCATAAACATCCGGTTTCCATAATAAGCTTTAAAAAGCCAATTACTGCTGTCTTTTACATCTTTGTGGCTAGATTTACCTACCAAGAAGGTACTGCAAAAGGAAATATTAGATCATAATCTTGGTCTTACAAATAAAATGAAGTTAGTCCATGTAAAGAAGTGATATTACCTATACATCTGCAGCCAGTGACTAGCAATGTCTAAGGCAAGCAATGACAAAAATATCAAGCCAGGCCTGCATTGAAATTGCCCTAAAAGATCAATATGTATGCAAACTATCAAGTAAAGTGTAAGGGGTACAAGTTAAATACCGGTATACTTGGGAAAGGATTACTAGTAGACAAGCAGTGCTAACCCTGAACAGAGGACATACTATTTAAATTAGACAGGAAAAATTTGGATAGCTCAAAATCCAAAAAGTATCAAAAAAGAACAGAAAGTGTCAAATTGGCAACGAAGCTGTTTCTAAGAGGAAAAATGACCTGTCTGTGACCATATCTAGAACAGCTCCAAACGTTGAAACTGAGAAAGCAGAAAGTTACATGAGACATTTAACCTTACCAATACATAAATGTATTAGACTAAATAGAAGTCTGAAGCAAACAACACTATGATACTTTCTAGTTTATACAATAAAGAAGGCTTTAAATTAAATGTATGCAATCCTTAAGACAAGACAAGTTACAATTCACATATCTTTTCCAATGCTCCAAGTTGAGAAAGCCTCAAATTAGATGGCCACCCTCTTTAAAGAGTTCAGTATATCCATAAACATTACATTCAACTGGAATATAAGATAATGAAGACTTGTTTTCCAAGAAAAAAGACATGGATTCACTTAAGATTTCACATTTCCATGAAAACCAAATACCTATTATACTTTCTTAAAACTTATGATTCACCATTGAGTAATATGCAACACAAAAGCTAGAGAGAACACGAGACCTTGATCAAATTTGCGAGCACACCATCCATCAATGCCGTCACAAACAAAGCTGAAACAGCAGTTAAAACAAATAACAAGTCAAAAGCCTAGAGATGTTGAAAATGGAAAGATTAAAACTAAAGGAAAGTGAAAAATAATAATCAATCTCACCTAACAAGATACAGAATGCCAAAAAGCCATTTGTTGGAATAACTTATGGCGAATGCATAGCAATTCAAGAGAACTCGTATGTACCCTGAACCAACAAGACCATCATAATTAATACTCCAAACTCCACCAACAAACGAATCTTCTAAATATAGCAAACATATTCATACAATGCCAGCCCTCTTTCATTTTCTTTCTTTCCTTATGCGTAAAAAAAAATAGAGGTGAGAAGTTTTAAAGACCCACCAATGATGTTGGGAATGTAGAGGTAAACAGATAATTTGGTAGGTTTGGGTCTTGAGTTCTTAGCCATTGTCACTTTCCTCTGGATTCCAACTACGAAGACATACAGATACAGATGTAACAAAACCCTTGTTAAATCCCACAACCTTAAAGAGAACCCAATTTTTATCTAGCAGCGAAGATAGTGAAAAGCTAAAAATAGATCGATAACAAACAGAAATCAACCTCAAACTCCTATCTTGATCGGAATCAGACAAATATAGTAGCTAGCTTGACTCGGAGAGTAAGTGGCAGTTGACGATATGGCGTCGCTTGCCACCGCCTTAATCAGTTGCAGTGATACAGAGTACCAGTTTGAGTGGGTCGTGGTCGTCAATAATCAGACGCTTCGCCGTCGTCGATGCCGGAACAGTTCACCTATTGGGGGAAATCAGTTGCTTCGGCGGTTAAATCCGTATCGTCTACTCGAAAACTCCAACTTGTTAAGTTTTGTAGTTATAACATAAGCTTACGCTTATTGGTTCGTTAGTGGATAGATCCAACTTATCATTCGTTATGTTCTTTTTTTTTTTTAATCAAAATGTGAACTTAGGAGATTTTTTATTTTTGTTTTTAAAATTGGAAAAAATATTGTTTGTTTTTAGTTTCTGTTTATAGATTTAGTTTTTTTTCTATTTTTAAAATTATAAAAATCATAAAAGTGATTTTTCCTATTTTTATTTTTTCATAATATCATTTATTATCATTTAAATATATATTATTTAATTATTTAATTTTAATAAAATTATGAATAGTTAATTCAACATTATATTTATATATTTAATAAATTAAAATTAATTATTCAAAAATTATGAATTATTTTATTATATTTTATTTTTATAATTAAATTTAAAATATATAAATATTCAAATAAAATTTAATTTAATAATTAAAAGACATTTCAAATAAATATTAATTTATAAATAAAATTTTAAAATTTAAATTATTTATCTTATTAAAACATAATTTTATTAATAATTTGTTAATAAATATTATATAACAGATTAAAAAATTTATTTAATTAAAATAATTTATCTTTAAATTTTATCTAAAATTTAATTATTATCAGTAATAAAAATATAACTTAATTAACATTAATAATCAAACAAGTTTTTGATTCCACTTAAAATTTTGGGTTTGAACAAGCAAAAGGACTTGCGAGTCAATTGACAGATACTAAGACCAAAACCTCCTTCTTTTAGATCCAATAGGATGCAGATCCAAGGATCCAATAGTAAAAGTGGCCTTCACAGGCATTGAAAGAAGCCCACATAGAAGAAATAGGCTTGTAAAACAATCTGGGCCCAGGCCGGTCCAAAATAATAAAGACTAGGCCTTTTATAAAAACTATGTCGTTTTAAATAGGATGACGCCGTTTTTAGTTCGAGTCTGGTTGATCAGAGAAGCAAATTGAGTTCCATTAAGTTAATAAATAAATTTTAAATATGAGTAAATACGATGAATGAGACAAATCAGGTGACCGATTCGACGAAGGAAAAGGTCCGTGTTCGTTTCCACTTTGCCAATTCCGATTTGGTATTGTGTTGAACACCCTTTTAGCGATTCTGTTCAGGACTGTTCGCAATTTGGCTCGTAGGAGAAAACCCTGTTATGTTTCGTGATTGCGAGTGGTTGTTGCTATGGTTACGGCAGTAATTGCATTCTAGTTGTTTGTTAAAAGCTCGATATGGTGTTTTGTTTGCGTTTGTTTACGTCGCAAGAGACCCACTGTTGTGTGCTTAATCTTAGGTTCTATACAAAAGGCTATACCTTTGTATGTTTCTACTACTCCTCATCCTCTGTTTTTGACAGTATCAGTAGTTATTAATGGACCGTTGGCGTGGCGTTTTGAAGGTTCCATTACACTTGGGCAGCAATTGCTATTACAGAGTTGGAGTATCACTCTGCTTGTCATCTACTTCGAAATGCCTAAGTGTAAGGACTTGTACTTTTTCTCTATTGTTTTCCCTTCACCATTGATAAGGAAAAAAGCAGTGATTTTCATCTTTGTAATGTGATGCAGGTTCCTGATGCAAATCTAATATTCTTTAATGGAGATCGAGTTGTTGGGACTGGGAATCCTGTGATTGAGAGGCTGTCTGATCTGCAGATTATAGCTGACATTCTGGTGTCCAAGTTTGGTCCTTCTTCCAATGCCTGGGTCATTGAGTCTTCTGTTTTTAATGGACCGTTTGCAGTTTACAGAGACTTCATTCCTACTGTCAATGGATGGGGAGAACCGAACTCTTACGATCCATCCGGCTTCCCAGGCTCTTCATCGTCCGTGTCTCTCTTGTTCAATTGCCTTGAAGAGGTAATGTAACAATCAAATATCTCAGTATGCATCCTTAGAAAATGTTTACCTGAAACATGGGATGGAAGTTTGATACATAAGATGAGATACGATTGTTATTCAGTAGGAGTTGAAGATTCCACTGGAAAAGGATTCTTTGCATCGGTTTTGATATTTTGCGTGGATCT
Organism: Erythroxylum novogranatense; assembly: GCA_029891385.1. NCBI lineage: Eukaryota > Viridiplantae > Streptophyta > Magnoliopsida > Malpighiales > Erythroxylaceae > Erythroxylum > Erythroxylum novogranatense. Next base: position 1,995,342 of record CM057231.1, read on the forward strand.
GTCGTCTTTGTCTCGCGATCTCGAGACCTATCCGATCCGTGATTGAGTTTCTGCTAAACGCTGTTGGAGGTTGTTCCGAATTTAGCATTTGCATGTTGAAATTGGTTTTCGATTAAAGAAGTTGAAGATAAAAATGGGGAAAAAAAAAACATAAACTTCCAGGGTCTTACCCTCTTGTGCTCTTATCACCATTACTACTATAAGATCTCTCTACTGCACAACTTCATATTCTAAAATTTTGTAACTTCTTGCAGGCAAAAAGTGCCATATCAAGAAAAGGGAAGGAACAATTTGCTCACACCGATACTAGAACATCTCATCACCAACCAAAAACATACATACTTGGTTTTAGTAAAGGCGGGATAGCGCTTAACCAGCTAGTTACTGAGCTTGGATTTTCAGAAGCAAAACCTGACACCAACGAGCAACCCTCCTGTCCTAAATTTCCTGAAGTTGAACAAGAGACACAAATCTTACCAGGAACTAGAGAAGACTTTCTGAACAGCATTAGAGAGATCCATTATGTTGATGTTGGTTTAAACTCTGCTGGCGCCTACATTACTGACCAAAATGTGATTGAATTAATCTCCAAACGTTTCATCCAAGGAGGAGCTCCTGGAATTCGTTTTGTTCTTCATGGAACTCCTAGGCAGTGGTGTGATAGGGATCGGACTTTAATACGGATCGAAAAGGATAAATTGCTTCACCTGCTGCAATCTGAATCTCAGAGGACTGAAGGGAGGCTACAAGTGTGCGAAAAATTTTATTTTGGTGATAGGCTTCCAGATCTGCAAATGCACTTCGAGATCATCGAAGCAATGGATGTAAATTAAGCATCATAGAAGTAGTTAGCTCCTCTAACTTTGGAACACTTTGTTCCCTATGCTTAGGAAGTTTGATTTTATTAATTATCTTGTGCAGTAGTTCAAACCAAGATTAGTTGCAACTATAATTTATATTTATCATATCTTTCTTATAGATATAATATTTTACAGAGTTCATGAAAATTGAAAGTTTGGAATATATGACAACATTACAATCAAAAGCTAAGAAAATTATATTTTCTTTTGTTCATAAACAGTTCTCGTGAACTTGTCTAGACGGTTATGGGGATAGCATGAAATTACTGGCGATATGATAGAGTAGACCTTTACGAGAGCTCTAAGATAGACAAACCCTTTCTCCTTAGTCAATCTTTCTTGAATTTAACTAAAATTATTAGTTATACATATTTTTTAGTATCAATTTCATATATAACACAAGATTTATTAAATACTCTTTGTTGTCTATTATGATTTTTATTGCTTTGATGACTCTATACTTTAGATTCTATTAAGCAACAATTATCTTTTTTTATTTTTCTAATAATACAAATTATCAAACCTATCCAACTAGTATTTTAGAATCTCAATACATTTTTTTAATCTTAGGATACATCAAATCTGACGATGTTATCGGCATCTAAAACTCGGACCGGTCATCGAACAGGTGGTCTTATTGGTTACTGGTTTGATCGGTTCGACCGGTTCAACCACTGGTCGAATCGGTATGACGTAATAATTATGCAATAATTATATTTAATTATATATAATATTAAAAATATTTAAAAAATTCAAAAAATAAAAAAATAAAATAAAAAATAATTATTAAACCGGTCGGACCGGACCAGTCTGACTGGTCAATTGACCGGTTTTGATCCGGTCCGACCGGTCAATTGACCGGTTCTGACCGGTTCATACTGGGTCAATTTGTAGCCGATTTTGAATGATCTATCGGACCGGACCACCGACCGGTCGGTCTGGTCCGGGTTTTTAAACATAAGTTTCCAGTGCTTCAAGACAACGACAGAGGGGTGAATGAGCGATGTAAACTCTTTAGCATCTCTGACAACTTTACTGTATCGAGCATCCTGACAAGCTTGGAAAGACATATGCAAGGAGTCACTTACATGACGTTTCTTGATTTCTGCACTCTTTATTATCAATATTGTTACTACTACTATTATTATTATTATTATTATTATTATTCTATTTTTTATTATATATATTTTATATTATTATTGTTATTATTATTATTATTATTATAGTATTTTTTGTATTAATTATTATATTCAATATTTACCTTTTCTGTTGTATTCTTTACATTTTTACTTTTTCAACCTGCATCCATATTATCCTTGTTACATTTACATGTGGGTCTGCTAGAAACAACCTCTCTACAGTATAGAGATAAGACTACGTACTATCAAACCCTCCTAAACTCTGTTTCATCGCGGGACTTTAGAGTATGACGATGATGATGATACATCAAATCTGAATTACCGTTTGGAAGCAAATCTTCACTGCTTTTTAAAGCAGAAGGATTGAAAATGTAAGGAACAGTACGGAAGTATAGATTCAAACAAATAACCTTGTGTGCAATATGGCGCCAAAGTTAGGTATTATTGTTGAACCGGACCGTTGGCGTGTATTAGCCGAACTCGAACTGTTGCCGGCCGTTTGATCATTCCAATTGCTAAACGTTTCACACTTCTATTCTCATATCCAGTTTCAACCTTCCTCCTTTATTTTTTTGCTTTCTGGGAATCCTATGTGTTCTTGGATCTTTCACATTTGTCTCGACAACGATAATTATTGTTTTTTTAATTCTTTGCTCCATCGTTGTTCGCTTTCCAAACCAACAGCGACATTGGTCGGTCTTCTTCTTATTTTATAAATTCTCTCAGATTTTCAGGGAAGGAAATCACGGAGGTGTTTATTTCTAAGCGGAAAGGTCTGAAGGGTTATAAAGATTTAAAGGGTACTCTTCAGTCTGGAAGCAGAAGCAGGATTTGTTAGCTGATCATATCAAAAACCAGGTGATATTCTATTAGTTCTTCAATTTTAAAAAGGTTTTATTGTCTGGAGAACTTACTACTGTGCACGTTTCTTCAACCTTAATATAATTGTTAATTGGTATAAACAAGCTTCCTCTGGTTTGACATGAGGAGTTCGATAATGCAAAGTTCTTACAGAGGCACCAGAATCTAGCCAAAGTTGAGAGAGTCAAAAGCTGAAGGATATAAAAAAATGGTTGTGAAGTCAGATGGGCTTGATGCTGTGATGAAGGAGGCTGTTGATCTCGTAAGTTCTGTAGTTTAGTGGCAGTAAAACACTCTTCTCAATACGTACATGGTAGAACATAAAGAAAAAAGAAAAACTGGTTTTATGCAGGAAAAAGTCTCCATTGAAGAAGTATTCAACCATCTGAAGTGTACAAGAGAGGGTTTAAGCTCTGATGATGTTAGGGAGCGTCTGGCTTTGTTTGGATACAACAAACTTGAAGAGAAAAAGGTTTGAAGATAAATTCTTATATTGGACATCCTCCATAAAGTGTTTTTGAAAGCTTGATTTACTCATCAGGTTTTCCTTTACTCTTCAGGAAAGTAAGTTATTGAAATTTTTAGGATTCATGTGGAATCCTCTATCATGGGTCATGGAAGCAGCAGCAATCATGGCCATTGCCCTTGCAAATGGAGGGGTAAGATTTATCTATCTCAAGTTCTCAATCTTGTCATGTCATTATCATTCCTCAACATAGGAAGGTTTTAAAATTGCGGATTGTGGGTTATGGTTGCAGGCAATTGAGACAAATCATAGTGTTGTTCCGGACTGCAACTGTAATCAAAACAATAAATTGGGACTAATATCATGAGATACCAAATTTCATTGATACTGCAAAATTGTCAGATGAAATACCAAATGTTGATGGGACCTTTTTTTTGGTTGCAGGGAAAGGGTCCAGATTACCAAGATTTTGTGGACTGCGGATTACACTGCAGTAAACTCCGACAACGGTCCGAACAATTTAAAAAACCTTGCTCTAGATAGTGACTTTCTCTGTATTTTGCATGACTCAGGATGATTTATAATCTGCAGATTGCTTCTGCCATCTCCGCAATCGCAAACTGGGAATTTGCAGGGATCAGAAGTATTGGATGGGGATGGACAGGAGCCATTTGGGTGTTCAACATAGTGACATACTTGTTACTTGATCCTCTCAAGTTTGCTGTCCGATATGCTCTCAGCGGAAGAGCCTGGAATCTGGTGGTCGACCAAAGGGTTAGTAAACCAAATCCTAGCCATTTCAACTCTTTAAACCTGTACATTGTACATTGTCCTGATGAGTTTCAACTTTTTTGCAAGTTCTTGATCAAAAGGTTTCTTTTGGTTTTGGCATTAAACCAGACTGCATTGACGAGCAAAAAGGACTTTGGTAAAGAAGAACGAGAAGCTGCATGGGCAGCAGAGCAGCGATCATTACACGGGCTCCAGTCTGGCGACTACAGAAGGTCCACTGACAACAGGAGCAGTGTTGGAGAACCCAATCACATGGCTGAAGAAGCCAGAAAACGTGCAGAAATTGCCAGGTTTGGATCTCTCACTTTCACTTTCACGATTACCTGCTCTGACCCTGAGATTTTCACAAGAATCTGAATCCTCCTGAAGGAATACACTCCAAATCCCTGCAAAATCATCACTAGATAGGAAGGGTTGTTAAAATCTCGTTTATATTGTTTTAGTGTGGATAAAGACATAAACATTTTTATAATTTTAAAACTTTAAAAGTTATTTAATTTTAAAAGTCCCCATTTTCAATTTTTAGAAAAATTATTTTAAATTTTTGAATTAAAAAACAACGAACATAAGCAGTATAAATATTATATATGAATTAATAAAATGTTACAAACTTGATAACTCACCATAATTCTTAAACCTAATTGAATTAAATTAATAATTTAAAATAATTATAATAAATTATTAATTTATATCTGATTTAATTAGTTTAAATTTAAAAATAAATTAGATCATCATGTAAATAACATTTGATTGGTTTACTTAATAATGTTAACATTCCTAATATTTTTATTATTTGTAACTAAAATCTTATGAAATTTAATTAATGTGAATATTAAAACGAGTTAAATCATCATATGAGTAACATTTGATTAGTCTATATATAATATTAATGTCACGTGTGCTTTATCGTTATTTTTAAAACTAAAATCTTATTAAATGAATTTTTAATTTTTAAAATTGTCAATATAAGTATTTTATCTCGTATAGTTCGAAAAGAAAAACTGAAATACTAGTTGAAATGGGAATAATTCAACACTCTGTTCAAAGGACTCTGAATCTGAGTACTTTTGGTTATTTTTCAGGTTAACAGAGCTTCACACACTTAAAGGGAAGGTGGAAAATGCTGCTAAGCGAAGGGGCTTGGATGTTGAAGCAATGAACCAGCATTACACACTATGAATTGAAGCTTACAACAATACAAATGAAAATATATAACTGTGTTATATTTATTCGCCTCAAATCTATTTATCTCAAGATGATTATGTTAATGTTAGAGTGGGTAAAGGCATAGGTCTGATCTAATTCTTTTTTAATTTCAATTTAGTCTCGATTCTATCTAAAATCTATTTATTTCGGTTTTATTTATCTTTGATAATTAAATTAATGCTATAATTAATAAGGTATAAGTTGTATTTAATCTTATTTCGTTTAAATTAATCTGATCGGTCTATTTGAACTTCGAACTTGAATTCAATCCAGAATAATGACCAAATTAGACTTTTTTTTTTAGTTAATTTGGGTCGGGTGAATCCAAACTCGTTTTTCCATCTCTACATGATACAGCAGCCTAATTGACAATTGCTTCCAAAGAAGTTGAATCTACATGTTCTTCCTAAAAGCTCAACAAACCCTCACAGATTATATGTTAATTAATGAAATGAAACGGAATGAAATGATTTATAATAGAATGGAATGTAATATAGTGAAGAGTTGCTTGTAAAAAATAAAAATTTAGAAGATGGATGGAATATAATGTAATATATAATAAATGACTATTATATACTTATATAACATTCCCACACAACTTAGAACCTGGTTCTGCTGGATTTTGGCAGGATGGAACGTTGTCGTTGTGCTCCATGTGATTGACTGTCTTCTGTGGTGAATTCAGTATGAAGATACCGCAAAACAAAGAAGGCTTGACGGGGTCAGGTCCGATTAGCCCTCCGACGCCAAGTCGGTTTTCTAGTGAAGGTGAGGTTGATAAACACGAGAAAGCTAGGTTTATGATCGTGCGTACCTCTATGAGAATAATACCTTTATATAGTTTTTCACTAGGTTTAGGTCTTTACGATCTGCGCATGGGAGATATTCTTCTCCGTTGGGCCATGGATGTGGGGTTAGGCCTGGATTGGGCTCGGTCCAATATAACCGACCCAACCATAAGCCCCTACTCTTCGAGTCCGGCGAGAGCGGTCGAAGGGAGTATGTTGGACGTTGGCGTTCGTCGGTTTCCCCATACCGTAAGCAAGGTCGTCAGTAAGGTGGTCGATCGGTCGTATTGGCCTCAGAGTCGATCATGGGATTGCTCGGCAGCTTCGATCGGTCGGTGCCGATTAGTCGTGCTCGATCGTCAGATTGGGGTCGATTGACTGAGGGCCCCCGACTGATCGGTCTCGACACTTACTGCGTGACAGCTTGCGCTATGGTAGGTCGGATAGCCATCATTGGTAGATGCTTGGACTTGAAACATTTATTATTTGACGGCGCGTGCTCTCGACACCGCTCGTAATCAAACGACGTCCTTGTAACCGCGCAGGTACTGTCTCAGACGTCCTTTCAACTACCGCCCTTTCCTAATTCAACAACCCTAATTCTTGTGGCTTAGATCATGCCGCGTGTCTGAGCATAGCTCGGATTTTCTCCACGTGTCGTAGTCCGATTGGGTCACTTTCGAGTGTTCCTTCTGCCGATCCTCTATAAATACTCATAGTTGACGAGTTGTGGCGGTTTTTACCTTTTGCTTTCGTTCTCCAGCTTACACTTTGTCTTCGCTTGTTCTTTGTTGTTCGCGGTTCCCAGAAATTTCCTTTCACTTCGCCGTCCGATTTTCCCGTTTCGAACCCCTGCTTAGGTACGTCCTTTTTCTTCATTCCCTCTTCTTTTCCAAAAGTCTTTTTCTTGGTGAACATGTCGACGGGTAGTTCTGGGAGCATGGTCGGAGGTGCGGAGGAGATGTCGATGAAAGAGAGAAAAGATGGTTTAATTGTGGAGTTGCCGCCAAAGACTGCATCGTCGATGACCGTGGGGGAGTTGAACAAATTGACTCTTAAGTATAATATTCCTACGTCTTGGGGGCCCCGACTGACCTTTAGGAATGAGCGGATCCACAGCAACTTCAGTGAATACTTCGCCGTCTCCGGGAGCTTTTTCATGGGGCAAGATGAGGCTCCGTCGCCCGATTATTGACGAGGTGTGCGCCATGTTCGGGTTATTGCCGAGCCAAATTTCTCCGAACAGTTGGAGGTTTATAAACGGGTTGGCATTGCTGTGCCATCAGTTCGGCCATCCACCTACTGTCGGCATTCTGCGCCATTTCCTGAGGATGAGCCATAGTCTGAGCTCCGGGGTTGGAATCCCCTTTCTGCAATATAGAGACGCTCGGTATCGCCTGCCAGACACCTCGAAAATTTCTTCCTGACGGACCAAGTATTTATTTGTGAAGCCCCCAGGATCTTCCTCTCGAGTGCCGACCACGGAGGTATCCTCTGGTGAGCAATGGAATGATTCGTCGACCTTGTCCCTTAGCGGGGAGGAGTGGAGGTGGTCCGTCAGATCAAGGAGCTCGGCAGATACGATTTTGCTCGGCTCATTCAGGGGATACTCCGGGGCTTCGGTCGATTTTTCCTCGTCGACCCCCTCCTCAGATATGCGGGCTAAAGGAGGAAACCGCCCGTCCGGTTGACTCCTCGTGATTGTGTTAATTGTTGAACTTTTGTGCATTAGTTTTGTTCTCTAACTCAATTTATCATTGTGCAGCCATGGTGAGGATGGGAGCTCGAGCTTCTACGCCAAGGAAGCAGCCTCTCGAAGAAAGGGAGGAGGCGAGACCGTGAGGGCGCCGCTTTGTCTCATGGGTTGGTCTCCTCGGTTGTGCGCCACGGTGCTCCCCTGGGGGACCTTCCTATTGCTTCTGAGCCATTGCCGATTGTACCAAGTGGTAGAGGAGGAGGAGGAGGACGGGTCCTCCTCTTAAGAGGAAGAGGTTGGTTGGTGGGTGACCTTCCATCCCGCCTTGGCCAGTCAAGCCGGGCAGTAAATGTAAGAAAGGCAAGGAGAAGGCGCAGCCGTGAGCCTCAAGGCGTGGGAGCCGCCATCAAGTTGGGCAAGGACGACGATCGGGGACCTCGAGATGTCCCGCTACCTTGCCGAGAGGGTTACTCCCCAGCCGCCGAGCGGTTCATGGAGAAGAAAGGTAACCAGAGTTGGGTTCTCACTGCTCGCCTTGGTATGCGGGTCGACGACGCCCTTACTGTCTTTGCAGTGTTTGGAGACTCGGATCGGAAGTCCAGATCTCCATGATCGATGAAGGGTTTGAAGGACGAGCCGCCGAGGTGAAGGAGGAGAGACCTCCTCCAGGCTAAAAATGCATCCCTTGAAGAGGAGAAGAAGGCCCAGGAGGGGGAGATGGAAGCTTTGACGGCTTGACCGCCAAAGTAGAGGAGGAGAAGGAGAATGAGAGAGAGAGAGGAGAAGGAGAGGAGGAGTGGAGGAAGATCGTGAGGCGGAGCGGAGCTCAACAAGAAGTATTGCCAAGACTGCCATTCCGCCATGGTGGATAGAGATAGAGCCGAGAAAATCCTGCGGGAGGTGCGGTGCTCTATGCGGGAGCAGCGGATCGAAGCGATCAAGCGATGGAAGAGGCGGTTCTTGTACGAGGAGAGTTTGGAACTCGCTTGGAGGTAGCCCTCTCGGCTCAAGAGGGGCCACGAGCTCTATGCTCTGAGGGGTGGCATGCCCTTCATTCAAGAGTATGCCGAGCGGCTTATTCCCGCAGCCTTTTGGGCTTTCTTTGAGGAGATGACGAAGAAAGTCGAGGAGAATCGCTGACGCTCCAGATGAGGAGCTAGATCTCGACTTGAAGAGGAAGAGCTCCTGGTGAAGATGTTCCTTCGGTTGCTCCCGGGTCCTGCCTCCTGTTCTCATTGGTCGCTCTCCCGAGAGGAAGAGCTTCCTAGTGAAGATATTCCTCCGCCGCTCCCCCGGGTCCCGCCTCCTACTTGTCTCTTCCGCCTGCCCGAGGCTTCCCTAGGTATTCCCCGGTATTCTCCTTCTCCTTCTACTGTTGGTAGTTCCTTCTCCCATGTTGTAGAGCTCACCGGGTCAAGCCAGGCTGGGATCAATCTACAATAATAAAATTCTTTTTCAAGTTACTTTTCGTGTTTTCGCTTCGCTTTCGATCATAGTGTAGTTTGGTAAAGTCGCTATGGTCAATCGACTTGAGGTCGATCTATAATTGAGACCGAGCTACGGTCCCGCGATTCGCTTGGCGACCGATCGACCTTAGTCAATCCGTGACGAAGCGAAATAAAGATCCCAAAGATCTCGTCTTGGCGACCCGACCGACCGTGGTCGATCTATGGAGAATGCCGAAGCGATGGCGATAGCGAGGTCCCAAGGATCTTGTTCATGCACCGACCGACCGTGGTCGATCTATGGAGAATGCCGAGCGATAGCGATGGCGAGGGTCCCAAGGATCTTATCTTGGCGACCCGACCGACCGTGGTCGATCTATGGAGAATGCCGAGCGATGGCGATGGCGAGGGTCCCAAGGATCTTATCTTGACAACCCGACCGACCGTGGTCAATCTATGGAGAATGCCGAGCGATGGCGATGGCGAGGGTCCCAAGGATCTTGTCTTGGCGACCCGACTGACCGTGGTCGATTTATGGAGAATGCCGAGCGATGGCGATGGCGAGGGTCCCAAGGATCTTGTCTTGGCGACCCGACCGACCGTGGTCGATCTATGGAGAATACCGAGCGATGGCGATGGAGAGGGTCCCAAGGATCTTGTCTTGGCGACTCGACCGACCGTGGTCGATCTATGGAGAATGCCGTGGTCGATCTATGGAGAATGTCGAGCGATGGTTACCTGGATTTTCTATTCTTTGCCATACATGATTGAATTCTTTATTGCCAAGAAATCTGAAAACTCCTTTATTGATAATAATGAGGACGTGGGCCGTTAAAAAACCTGTCTGGCAGGGACAGGAAAAAGGTACCCACATGTATACAAAAATGATAATAAGGAAAGATTAACTAAAATAAAACTTATCTATTGGTAAAACGCCTTCAAGTTATGTGAGTTCCAAGGCCTTGGTAGAAACTTCCCTTTCTCATCGCTGAGGATATAAGAACCATGCCCGACCTGCTTAATCACTCGATAGGGTCCTTCCCACGTCTGTCCGAGCTTTTCAGGATGCTTTCCAGCCACCTCGGCTTTTCGTAGGACGTAACCACCTACCTTTACGTCACTCGGCTTGACCCTTCTGTTGTAGAACTTGGTCGCCTTTTGCCTGATGGCTTCTGAGCGAGCGGTTGCCCTTTTTCTATCCTCGCTAAGGAGAACGAGCTCTACTCTGCGGGCTTCATCATTCCACTCTTCTTCATAGCCTGACACCCTTTGATTGTGCAATGCCACCTCATCGAACTAGGGCTTCGCCAAGGTCATCCCGAACGTGTTTCTCCCGTGGCTCGCTCGGTGTGGTTCTATATGCCCACAATACTTCATCTACTTCTTCCACCTGTGTCTTTCTACCGTCCAGCGTTGAGGCGTTCATTATCTTTTGTTGGTGTTCTCTCGAGACCGATTACTTTGGGGATGGGCTACCAAGTCAACCGTAGTTTGATCTTTAGTCGATCGCAAAAATCTCTAAACTTGTGGTTGTCGAACTGCCGACCATTATCCGTAACCAACACCATAGGCATCCCGAAGCGGCATAGTATATTCTTCTTTATGAAACTTTCCACCTTCCCCTCGGTGATTGTAGCGACAGACTCCGCTTCTACCCACTTAGTGAAATATTCCACTGCCACTATCAGGAATTTCTTTTGTCCGGGACCGAGAGGGAAGGGCCCCAGTATATCCATTCCCCATTGGGAGAAAGGGATAGGATGGCTCACGATTTGCATTCGCTCGATCGGCTGGTGAGATAGGCTGCTGTTTCTCTGGTAGGCCTCACATCAGTCGACCTTTTCCTGACAATCTCTTCTCATTGTCGGCCAAGAGTACTTCGTCTCGATCAATTGGTGAGCCAACATTCTGCCCCTATGTGATTTTCGCACATCCTTCATGGACTTCGCCATTGCTCGCTTTCTTTCTTCTTCATTCAAGCATCGAAGCAAATGACCATCAGAAGACCGCTTATATAGGTACCGCTGACGATCGTGTATTCTACCGCCTTTATCCTTAACTTCGGCCTCGACGCTTCCTCCGGTTGCTTTCCTTTAAAAGGTATCACGCGACGGTTCATTCCAACTCGACCGATCGATTCTCACGCTGAGAACTTCCTCGCTCAATGCTAGCCGATCAAGTCGCTCGACTAGAACATTGTTTATGGCATCACGGCCGAAGCCATTTTCGAGAGCGCACCCGCTTTAGCATTTCGAGCTCGTTCTATTATGCTGATTGAGTGCTGTTCAAAATTGCTCAATTCTTACTTTACTAGCTCCAGATACTTGATCATGTTGTTCCCCTTGGCCTCATACTGCCTGGTGACTTGGCCTACCACCACTTGGTCGTCGCTATATATCTTCAGTGCTTCACCCCATCTCCTTGGCTAGTTGAGGCCTAATTATCGAGCCTCATATTCTCGCCTCGTTATCGAGGCCTCAATTCTAGCCGAAGGCGATTCCACCTTTTCATCCATATGCGGGCGACCAAAGACTACTCCCGCTCCGCATCCCCAGATTGGATGACCCATCGACAAATAAGCTCCAGCCGGGGAACTGCTCGTCCTTCGAGCTCGGTTGGCTCATCTCTGCAATGAAGTCCGCCAACACCGCGCTTTAATGGTCGTATGGGCTTATATCAGTATGTCAATTCTCCCGCTTCTATCACCACTTTATCACCGACCAAGTTTCGGGCTTTTGAAGGCACCGCTTAAGGGTTGATCACCCACACCTCAATGGTATGACTTTGGAAGTAAGGCATCAACTTCCTACCGCCATTATCAAAGAGAGGGCTAGCTTCTACGGGCGATATCGCTTCGTTTACGGCCAACACTTTGTCGACATAGTAGATGGATGTCGCTCGCTTCCTTCGACGGATAAGTACCGCATCGATCGACCCTCCGTAATCGCCAAGTATAAAATCAGTTCTCCCCTACCGGCTTTGCGAGCAGTGGGCTAGACAAATATTGTTTTAAGTGTTGGAAAGCTTTCTCGACTCATCCGCCATTGAAACCGGGTCACGCTCGCTTTCTCAAGACTTTGAAAATGGGAGGCACTTGTCTCCTAGTCCGAAATGAACTCTTTCGGTGAAACTATCCGACCGGTCAAGATCTAAACATCTTTCAAGCATTGTGGCGAAGGCATCAGATGATGGCCTCAATCTTCTCTCGGATTAGCTTCGATTCCTCACCGAGTGATCATAAATCCTGTGAATTTTCCTGATGCCACCCCAAACACACATTTTCCCGGGTTTAGCTTCATCTCGAATTTATTCGTGGTCCGGAAGACTTCTCGAGATCTTGTACATGCTCATGGACGCCTTATTTTGACCACCATATCATCCACATAAGCTTCCATCGTCCAACCAATCTGTTTTTTAAAGACTTTTGTGACGAACCGTTGATAGGTCGGCCCGGCATTTTTCATGCCGAAAGGCATTACTTGGTAGCAATATGTGCCTTGGTCGGTTATGACGGCGGTCTTTTCTTCGTCTTCCGTGCTCATTTGGATCTCGATGATAGCCCGAAAGCATCCAAGAAGTCGAAAATTTCATGCCCCGAGATGGAGTCTACTAATTGGTCGATCTTAGGCAATGGGAAGTCGCCTTTGACACGCTTTGTTCGGTCGGTGAAATCTATGCACATTCTCCACTTCTGTTCTTCTTTTTACTAAAACGACATTGGCGAGCCATTCAGATATTTGACCTCTCGATGAACCCGGCCTCAAAGAACTTCGCTACTTCCTTCTCGATCACCCCTCGCGTCCTTCTTGTGCCATCGCTTTTTTATCCGATCGGCTTATAGTCATGCCGAATACCGAGGGAGTGAGATGAGACCGATCGAGAAATTCGAGCATGTCGCTTGCACCCAAGCCGAAAACCGACCTATTTTCCACCAAACAATCAGGATTTCTTTAACCAGGTCCCCCTGCAGCTCGGAACCTAGGTTTGTGAACTTAGAAGGGTCGGCATCGTCCAGTACGACTCTCTGCGTTTCTTCCACTGGGTTCATCCTGTCCGTCTCTTCGTCGATTCTCACATCAAACTCGTCAGCACTACCGCCCCATCTAATGTTTTAGTCTCGCTAAGTAACATTCCTGGCGATTCTCTCACGACCTCGACAATACCGACTCGTGGGTGTCGGAACTTCATAACTTGGTAGTAAGTGGAGACGATTGACCTGAGGGCATTTTGAGTTGCCCGCCCGATTATTGCATTGTACGCCCCTTGAAACTTTATGACCAGGAACTCAACGTCCCTTTCTATTTGACACGGTTTCTGCCCGAATTTCACTTTCAAGTACACCCGGGCGAACGGGTAGGCCGACGCCCCGGTTATCCCTTTGATGGGGCCGTCTGTGGGTAGTAGTCGATCTTCAGGTATCTTCATCTGTTTGAAGGCCTCATAATACAACAAGTCGACTGACTTGCCCGTGTCAATCATCACCCGTTTCACCTCGTATCCGTCCATGTTCAGGTTTACCACGAGGGCGTCGTCATGAGGGCAACTTACTCCATTGAGGTCGGACTCATCAAATGATATCATCCCGTTGCTCTCCCACGGCTTTTTGATGGATGAGTCTTTGCCGACCTGTTTGGCATATCTTTTTCTCCCTTTGTTGTTGGATCCCTCGGCTGCATTTCCACCGAATATCATATTAATGACCCCAATGGCTTGGCCGCCTTGTTGCACGACATTTCCATCATTTCTTTCCTCGACCGCCTCTCTCTCTCTCGCCGATTATCCGAATTAGATTCGCCTCCCCCCTAGTCATTTCGCATTTCTACCTGTATGCGGTCGCCTATTATCCGCCGACTGCCTCGGCCGATTATCCCGATCGGCATTCTCGCCTGCTTCACAAATCGCCTAACCTTCCCTTTGTATGAGGAATTCGATTTCTTTTTCAACCGCCAAGAATCTTCCATGTCATGACCGACCTTTTGTAGAAACGAAATACAAATTAGGGTTCCCGTCCTTGTAGGGGTCTTCATTTTTCGGTTCTCGACGGTTCCCCATCTGCCTCATTGCCGCCAACACCTCTTCATATCGCCTTGCTTAGTGGGGTGAACTCCGTCGATATCCCCGCCGGTCGATCGGTCTTCTCCATTCGACCGCCTTTTTTGCCAGGCGAATTGTCGCTCATCATTCGGCGAAGCGATCATCCGCTCGATGCCTCGATTTTCATCACTTCTTCAGTTGAATATACCTATCCGTCCTGCTTTTATTTCCGAACGGATCGGGCTGATCGATGGCTAGTGACTTCTTAAACTCCTCGTCCTCAGATTGGTCATGAGCGGCCAAGATGGACGAAAGCAGTGGTCGGGCACCTCGACCGCTTCGTTATTGAACCGAGTGATGAACTCCCGAAACTCGCTTTCTTCCTTGGGTAAGTTGCATCACCTCCAGAGTCGTTTTTCGGCCACTTACTAGTGGCGAACCGTTCAGAATAACAATCAAATCTTGAAGCATGTGATACACTGGGGCAAGCTCGTTGAACCATCGCCGAGCTCCTCTTGGAAGGCCGTGCGAAAGCCTTACATTGATAGCGTCCGAACACAATGTAGATTCATCATGGATCGAAGTGCCGCAGATAATCCAGGGGGTCGGTCTTCCCAGTGTATTTCTCGGGGGTCGGTATTTTTGTGTCGAGTGTTGGGAGGCTGTCCAAGATTTCTGGGGTGAAGGGAGAGTCAGATCGCGCCATCACGCGTCCGGACGAAAGCTCATAGTTGCGTTAATCCGATCATCTGAGATTTTTCCTAGGGCTTCAGATGGGCGATGATCGGTTGTTAAGCTGATTTATCGGGAGGCTGGCCGCACAAACGGAGGCTGTTGCGCCGGTTGAGACTACAGGATCTGGCGAATCACCAGTTCAGCTGCCTCCTCGATCTGTTTCCGATTCAAGGTGGTGTGCGTGGACGGAGGAGGATCTGCGCTAATCGTGTCAAGATTCGGAGGCGATTAATGCAACGTTATCCTCTAAGGTCACGCTCTGTTCTTCTTGTTTTAAGGTTTGAGGATGCAGTTGATCGTTTGGATTAGAGGATTCCGTGCGGGAGATATGTGGTGCGGTGCAGAGTTGCAGAAGTCGCGAGCTTATACGTTGCATCGCTGAGCCGCCGATGCAGCCTATGTCAGATTCATCGTCGCCGCCTGGCTGATTTGTGTGTTTCTGGACGTGGTGCCCAGAAGTCGGGTCCCACGGTGGGCGCCAATTGGTTCTGCCGGATTTTGGCAGGATGGAACGTTGTCGTTGTGCTCCATGTGATTGACTGTCTTCTGTGGTAAATTCAGTATGAAGATATCTGCAAAACAAAGAAGGCTTGACGGGTCAGGTCCCGATTAGCCCTCCGACGCCAAGTCGGTTTCTAGTGAAGGTGAGGTTGATAAACACAGAAAGCTAGGTTTATGATTGTGCGTATCTCTATGAGAATAATACCTTTTATATGATTTTTCACTAGGTTTAGGTCTTTACGATCTGCATGAGAGATATTCTTCACCACTGGGCCATGGATGTGTGGGTCAGGCCTGTGGGATTGGGCTCGGGTCCAATATAGCCACCCAACTAGAACCGAAAATGTAAAAACACTCGAATACTATAGTTTTAGAATAATAAAAATATGTGACTCACAAAAAACATGTTACCGTTGTGACAATCGTGACAAACAATTAAAATCACAGTTGTGACTTGATATATATATATATATAAATTTATTATTTTTACAATTTATTATTAATTATATAAAATATTAGTATTAATTATGTAAAAAATATTATACTAAAATTATTTTATTCTATTTGATTTATATTTAAAATAATTTATTTATATTTATATTTATATAGAATATATATTTGTTACTTATCAACAATATGGTCGACAAACAATTAAAGAATAAGTTTTTTTATATTTTTATTTTTATTAATAAAATTTTAATCTTATTATTAATTATATACAATTTAATGTTAATTATATAAAATACTATTATGTTATGTTGGTTGTTATTAGGTAAGGTAAGAAATAATTGATTTTATGAAAATTATCGAGAATATATTAAGTAATATATATTAATTTATTTTCTATCATAAACATCTCATTTTTCTTACATAAGATAAAATGAATCGTATCACAAACCATCTATACTTATCTCATTCCATTTCATATTTTCCGTCCGGTTCTGTTATATAACTTTCTAAAACATACCCTTTAACTTGAAAAAAACTGAAAATCTTACAGGATCATCGTGACCAGTCTAAGGATGGAGTGGAAGAAGATAGATGGGGCAATTTAAAAAGCCGCAAAATACACTATTTAATGCATGATCTAGCAACCTCAGAGGCAGAAGCAGAGATTATCCAATCAAATACGAATGGGGACTACATTCAACAAAAAACACGTCATGTTTCATTTGACTTTAATATGGATACACCAAATAAAATTCTTGAGAGCTTGTTCATTGCAAGGCAGCTATGGACATTGTTTTTGCCTAACCAAGGGCATCAAGGAACATGCAAGGGTTCAAACTATGAAGTTACGTTTCTGAACTTCAGGTTACTTCGTGTTTTTGATCTGCACAGTACAGAGATTGTGGCTGAATTATCTTCCATTAACCATTTGAAACATCTTAGGTATTTGGATCTTTCAAACAATGTTGGAATCCAAGTACTTCCCCGTACTATTACCGATTTAGTAAATTTGCAAGTTCTGAAGCTGTCTTTCTGTCGAGGTCTCAAGGAACTACCAAAAGATGTTGAAAAACTGTTGAATCTGGGTGATATGCTACATGAGGTTGAGGTCGCTGCTCTGAGAAGATCATGTCGGGCTACCTCACGGCCGACTAGGTTCAAGGATTATATTTGAGTTGTTTTTAATTATTCATTTGTTTTAATTTTATTTTTACGTTGAGTGGAATTATAACACTCCTTCAAGGGTTTTCTTTTCGGTTCTTTCCCTTGACGCTTTTATTTGAACCAACAGGATAGATAATTCTTTTTCTATAAATATTGATGTAACTCGACTTGTCACACATCAATAAGAAAAATTACCTCTTTCCTAAACCCTAAAAGTCTACGTCTGAAATTCACCTTTGCCCCCAGCCGTCTACAATATGACGTTCTGTTCTTCTTCTCTGACATCGTGTCGATTCACCTATTCGACAAAGGGTGCTTAGGGTATCAATTGGTGCTTTCATCTTCATTGGGCTCATCGATTATCATCATGACAGGAGAATTTCATGAAGGTTCGCCAAGTTCTAAATCCCAGGATGATGCTTTGTTAGCCATCCAAAACCTCACGCTTGAAATCCGTACCAATCGACAAGAACACCTTGTTCTGTCACAACGAGTCGATCAGGTATATTCCATCTTGGAGGCTAAAGCGTTCTTGAACCCGCAGAATAAAGGGGTGCTGGGGAATCACCCTTTTGGTCCACGACGAAACCCTCAAAGTGAGACGGCTGACGATAATGTTGATACAGATACAACTCCTGCTGGGCGTGCACCAAATATTCGAATTGATGCGCCTAAATTCAATGGCACAGATCCATCAGGATGGGTTTACAAGGTGCAATCCTATTTCGACTATTTTCAGACTCCTGAGGAAGACAGACTTCGCCTCGTGGGGTTGTTTTTCGAAAGTTCGGCGTCGGACTGGTTCCTTTACCAACATAATAACAATTGCATCACTTCCTAGTCAGCTTTTTTGGAGGCTGTCAAGCAACGATTTGATCCTGCGCATTATGAGGATTACATGGGCCTACTTTCGAAGCTTCAACAACGAACGACGTTTATGGAATATCAGGCAGAATTTAAGAGGCTGTTGAACAAAATTTTTGGGGTTTCTGAGACCACACTTATTTCCATCTTCAAGGCGGGGTTGAAGCCTCCTATACGGCGTGAAGTTAATTTATGAAATCCATTGACGTTGGGCCAGACTATTGATCTTGCTCGTGAATTGGCAACCAATTACACTAACACCATGTCGTCTTTAGCAGCTGGAGGTCACCGTCCATGGCAGACCACTACTACTAGATCGGTGGGTACCAATATGGGAACTCCCCAGCTGAGAAATCCTTCTGTTAATGTCACTCAGACTTCAGCTCGTCAGGCCACAGCATTTGGGATTTCTACTTTGCCCATTCGAAAGTTATCACTGGCGGAATGAGAGGAACGCACTTCCAAGGGTCTTTGTTAGAATTACGACAAAAAATATGTGCCGGGCCACCGTTGCAAACATCGATTTCTCGCCTTACTGGGGACCGACAATTGGGACAATGAACAATTCACTGAGCCTTTTATGGATGATACAGTGGTTATGTCAGGGGATGTCTCAAGTATTAACACTCTTGTTGGATCACCGAACCCTCGGGCACTTAAGGTGACAGGTCTGATTTCGGATGTTGCCGTCCAAGTCTTAATTGACTGTGGGAGCACGCATAATTTCATTCATCTGGCTATTGTTGAAAAACTTCGATTGCCGGTGACACCAACTACTCCTTTCCGTGTGTATGTTGGTAATGGGGAGTCGTTACCTTGTACCCATAAGTGTGATCAAACTACGTTGGTTCTTCAAGACCATAACTTTGTTGTCGATTTATTTGTTCTTGGAATTCATGGTCCAGAGGTTGTCCTCGGCGTTCAGTGGCTTCATGGTTTGGGTAAGGTTTCACACGATTATGCGACGCTCATGATGGAATTTATGCATGGCAATTCTGTGATCATGATACGTGGTGATGGTCAGAATGTACGTCAAATATCATATAATGCCATGCAAGCCTTATATGACTCTTATACTGTGGTAGCAGGTTATGAAATTAATTTATTGTCAGGTGAAGACAACTTGGACAAGAACTCGACGGTGGAATTTCCCACTGATATCCCAGATAGTATTTGGACATTGTTGGAAGATCACGTCCAAGTTTTTCAGCTACCGGTTGGTCTACCACCACCTCGACCGTGGGATCACAAAATACATCTTCATCCAGGTAGTAAGCCGGTAAATGTTAGACCCTATCGTTATCTGTGTTTTTAGAAATCCGAGATAGAGAAGCAAGTCCAAGAAATATTAGCCCAAGGGATTCTTCAACATAGTCGTATCCCTTTTTCTTATTAGTGAAGAGGAAAGATGGGTCATTTCGCTTTTGCATCGATTATCGGGCATTAAATATGGCTACCATTGCTGATAAATTTCCGATTCCAACGGCAGTCGAATTGTTTGATGAATTGGGACATGCCAGGTTCTTCACTAAACTTGATATCCGTTCAGGATACCACCAGATCCGGATGCATGAGTCTGATATCTTCAAAACGGCTTTTCGGACACATGACGACCATTTTGAATTTTTGGTTATGCCATTTGGTCTCACCAACGCACCTTCCACATTCCAGGCTGCCATGAACCATATTTTTGCATCTTATTTGAGGCGGTTTGTAATTGTCTTTTTTGATGATATATTAATCTATAGTTCATCTTTGGCTCCACATGCGTCCCATTTGAATACTGTCTTGGGTATTTTGGCCCGCAATAATTTCTTTGTCAAATTGAGGAAATGTACTTTTTGTCGTGATACAGTGGACTACCTAGGACATGTGGTTTCCAATGGTGAATTACGAGCAGATTCCAATAAGCTTGAAGCTATTGCTAGTTGGCCTTCTCCTAAGAACATTAAACATTTACGTGGTATCTTGGGCTTGACCAGCTATTACAGGCGTTTCATTCGTAATTATGCTATGTTGGCTGCTCCATTGACAGACTTATTGAAGAAAGATGGCTTCCATTGGTCAGATCAAGCAGAATTGGCATTCAAACGTCTAAAAGACATCATGACGTCGCCACCAATTTTACACCTTCCTAATTTTGATGATGCCTTTGTGCTGGAAACCGACGCTTCGGAGGATGGGGTTGGTGCAGTCTTAATGCAATAGGGTCATCCCATTGCATTTTTTAGCAAAAAATTGGGCCTCCGTTGAAAAGTTGCGTCTGCATATCATAAGGAATTATACGCCATAGTAGAAGCCATTCATAAGTGGCGTCAATACTTGTTGGGACATGAATTTGTCATCAGGACTGATCAAAAGAGCCTTAAGGAGCTCTTATTTTAGGTGGTGCAAACGCCGGATCAACAATTTTATGTCCAAAAACTCATGGGTTTTAAATTCTGCATTGAATACAAAACAGGTATTTCCAATCGTGTTGCCGACGCATTATCACATCGTGAAGCTCCTGATGATTCGGCGACTTTATTTCAGCAGTTTGCTCAGCCCTTGCCAAATATCTTAGACCGCATTCAAGCTAAAAATGGGACTTTACCTGATCTGATTGCATTTCATAATGCAGCGGTTAATGGGACAATTCTGACACCTTGTTCTATCCATGCAGGTATGGTATATTATCATCATCATATTTGTCTGGGATCTTCATCTTCTTTGAAGACTGATATTTTGAATGAATTTCACTCTTCGCCGAGTACAGGACATCCCGGGGTGGATAGGACTTTCAGGAGGGTGGTCAAGGTTTTTTATTGGTCCGGTATGCGGAAGGATGTCAAATTATTTGTCGACGCTTGCTTGACTTGTCAATCTACAAAATATGTGACGCAAAAATCTGGTGGGTTATTGCAGCCCCTGCCCATTCCCACTAGAGTCTGGGACGACATTTCTATGGATTTCATTGTTGGGCTACCTGCGTCGCATGGCTTCACTTCTATTATGGTGGTGGTTGATCGGCTTACTAAGTAAGCTCATTTTGGAGCATTGCCGACATTGTTTGATGCACCCAAAGTGGCATCTTTTTTCCTGGAGGTGAAGTTCGTAACAGGGGCCTAGAACAATATTTGCGAGCTTTTTGCCATGCTCGCCCTAATCAGTGGTCACTATTTTTTACCTTTGGCAGAGTTAGCTTTGAATTCGACGTATCACGAAGGCATTAAAATGACACCGTTCAAAGCGTTATATGGTAGAGACCCTCCATCATTAATTCCTTACACTGCTGGGACAAGCAAGGTGCAAAGTGTGGATGATATGCTTGTAGAACGGACTGCATTGCTCAAGATGTTGTAGCATAATTGACTTAAAATGCAACAGAGGATGATGTCCCAGGCCAACAAGCATCGACGTGACCTTGCCTTCAACATGGGGGATTGGGTTTTACTCAAATTGCAGCCCCATCGTCAATTTTCGATCTCAAAACTTCAGTCCGTAAAGTTGGCAAGGCGCTTCTATGGACCGTTTGAGATTATCTCCCAAGTTGGCAAAGTTGCCTACCAGTTGAAGTTGCCCGCAGGGTCTAAGATCCATGATGTATTTCATGTGTCTTTACTGAGACCATATATTACAACGAGTAATGCACCCCCACTGTCGTCCTTTCCTGCAGAATTCTGAGATGGTGCCCCTTTATCTTTTCCAGTCCGAGCTGTGCGTTCTCGGTTAGTTTTGGTTGATGGCGTTGTTCAAGAGCAATGGTTAGTAGTGTGGTTGGATGGTGGTTTAGATGATGCGATGTGGGAACCTGTTGATCATATGAAACGTGTTTATCCTAGTTTAGCCCTTGAGGACAAGTACATTTTTGATGGCGAGGTAAATGATACGCTACATGAGGTTGAGGTCGCTACTCCGAGAAGATCATGTCGAGCTACCTCACGGCCGACTAGGTTCAAGGATTATATTTGAGTTGTTTTTAATTATTCATTTGTTTTAATTTTATTTTTACATTGAGTGGAATTATAACACTCCTTCAAGGGTTTTCTTTTCGGTTCTTTCCTTGACGCTTTTATTTGAACCAACAGGATAGGTAATTCTTTTTCTATAAATATTGATGTAACTCGACTTGTCACACATCAATAAGAAAAATTACCTCTTTCCTAAACCCTAAAATTCTATGTCTGAAATTCACCTTTGCCCCCAGCCGTCTACAATACGACGTTCTGTTCTTCTCTGACATCGTGTCGATTCACCTATTTGACGAAGGGTGCTTAGGTTATCACTGGGACATCTTTACTGTGATGGTTATGATAAGTTAATCCACATGCCTAGCGGGATTGGGAATTTGACGTCTCTTCAGTCACTTTCAAAATTCATTGTGGCCATAGACAGCACTGCTTGTAAGAATGCTCCTATCAGTCACCTTATTGGATTGAGTAGACTAAACAAACTGAGAGGAAGCCTGGAGATATCTAATCTGGGATATGTTATGTAGTATGAACATGGCAAAATGGAGCTGCATCTGTGTGTCAAACACGTGTCTATGTCGAACATCCACTGACACACGATGGACATGTGCTCGGCACGTGTTTGTACATGTCAAAATTAAAAAATAATTTTTTCGGTTCTGACACAGCTCGGATACGTCTAGAGACCACTCGGACACGACTTAATGGAATATATGTTCCATGTTTTTTGAGAGGGGCTTATAAAATATCAAATATGTATGAATTATCAAGATGTTGAAAGTCTTGAAACACATCAATCAATATATATCATATTATGAATTTTGAATATATATATATATATATATATATGCCATGTCCATGTCCACCAAATTTTAGAAGTTGAAGTGTCCCCGTATCCGTGTCCGTATCTGTGCTTCTTAGGGGATATGTTAGAGGTGGTGTAACAGAATTTAAGGCCGCTATTTTGAAAGAGAAACAACGTCTTCAATCATTAATTCTTAGTTGGAATCAAGATGATGATATATATGTTTGTGACAAAGAATTGTCATCGCAAAGCTTGGAGCCTCACACAAGCTTAAAAGAACTGAAGGTATATGAATACGGAGGCGTAAGGTTCCTAAATTGGCTCTCTACTTTAAAAAATTTGGTTGATTTATGTATAGAAGATTGCAGTGGATGTTAGTTTGTACCACGACTGGACCGAATTACTTCTCTTAAATGTTTGGAGATAAGGAGATTTGACGCTCTAGAGTACATAGTCAGTGATGGGAATGCAAACGATTGACTCAACGAGAATGGAGGAAGATCAACATTCTTCCCGTCCCTAAAGGAGCTCTATCTTGAGTATTGTCCAAACCTGAAGGGATGGTGGAAGAAGACTGATGAAGGTGATACAACAAAGGCAAGTACAAGGGTGCCACATTTTCCTTGTCTTTCAACTTTGAGAATAGATAGGTGTCCTGTACTCACTTTGATGCCTCTATTTCCATCCCTAGACAACCCGGTTATCATTGGAGAATGCCACCATAAAATCGTTCCAGCATACAATGGAAAAGAAGGCGGTGACTCCAGTCATTGCTTCCTCAGTTATCTATCCTCTGTATAAGTTGAAGGAACTGGAGTTCATCAGAATTGGTGATCTTGAATGTCTACTAGAAGTGTGGTTCAGAATCTCACTTCCCTTCGAAAACTATACATAGATTGCCGCTCAAGATTATCATCTTTTCCTCAAGGAACGCATCATCTTACCTCTTATAAAATCAAATGAAAACGAGCAATATGTGACAGAAGAGTAAAAAGTTGTACACCCAATTGTAACGCACCGTCAAAAATTAGATGTGACAGAAGACCAACTCGGGTTGTAAAAAGTTGTGCACCCAGCTGTACCGGTTGTAAAAAGTTATGCAACCCAACTGTAACCCTCGTAACTCAAGTCGATGAAAAAGATGGAAAATAATGCAGGTACAAGCAACACTGATGTCAGTTCTAAGGCAGAGGCGGGAAGTGTGGCTTCCCTAACTGGAGACGGTTCCATTAAGGAGACCGATAACCTCCTTAGGAGCAGCAAGAAAGTTAAGCGCTCAGCTGAGTGTGGTCCAGTTCTAGAGCGCAACGATGTTGAGATGGAGACTAGAGATGATTCGGGCCGTAAATGCTCATACAGGGATACTCTCACTGGTGGTCCGTCGGTTCCACACCAGCCGGAGGCGGAATTTTCAGAGGTCGTCTCTGAGGATGACTCTGATACAAGGAATTGGATGACCCTGAATGTCCCACTATTCACATAACTACTACTGATAAACAGCGTATTAGACGTGCCTGGGCACATACGTTGATTATTAAGGTGTTGGGTAGGCGAATTGGTTACAGATTCTTAGTGGCGTCCTTGAAGAAACAATGGAAATTATAGTGTGATGTGGTACTGGAAGATATGGGGAATGATTTTTACCTTACCAAATTCCACTGTTTGGAGGATTATCGCTTGGTCTTGGAAGGAGGTCCCTGGATGGTGGCGAATCACATCCTCACCGTCATGCGGTGGCGATCAAACTTTGATCCCTTTGCAGCGTTCATTGACAAAGCCACCGTGTGGATTCGCATCCCCCATCTCCCGGTAGAATATTATGATCGACTTATCCTTACACGGATCGGGAATAAACTAGGCTAGATGATGCGAGTAGATGAGAGCACTGAGGCCAATACTCGGGCAAAATACGCAAGAATTAGTTTGGAGGTTGACTTGAGTAAACCATTGATTGCTAAATTTCGTTTGCGGCGCCGAATATGAAAGGTGGAATATGAAGCTCTGCATCTGGTTTGCTTTGGCTGTGGTACGTATGGGCACCGCCGTGAGAACTGCCCCCTTGCACAACCAGATACGGTGGGGCCTGGAAATTGTGACTTGCAATCCACAGAACCGGTGGTGGTACCACCCTTATTAGAGGAGCCTCCTCCTCGATCGGAGATTCAGGAAAGTTATAGTGCATGGATGTTGGTTCAGCGAGTACACCGTAGCCGTACTCATCCTCCTTTCTCTCGAGGTCACTCCACTACTCGAGGTGGCACAGCTAATAATCATGCGAGTGGGGTTGTCACGGCTGTTGCACTGACAGAACATTAGGACAAGGGGACGACCATTCAAGGCTCTCGTTTTAACATGTTAGCAGACCATGATCCAGCACTAGACAGCCGCTCTGAGGCTGGTGTTAGTTCGTCTCGAACTCCGGAAAGGACACAACATCACCCCGTAAAGTTGTGCACGATAACAACGGAAGCAAAGGATCCCTTTTATCTACTGGTCAAGCTGACTTGCCAAGCCCAGTCGGACCTCCAACGAAGCCCAACCCTATGTCCTCGATTCCGGACCCAGTTCCTCAGGATCGTATCCCTGTAGCCCCCCATAATCACCCAACCAGTGAGACCACTCCGCGTGACATATCCACGTCTGCATTACTTTGCATGCAACCCATGCAACTTGTTCCTCCCGTCCAACAGCCAGATTCCCATACCTATGTTGTCTCCCCTACGCTCGCACAAATGGCCCTTGGGTGTGTGCCGCTTCTGCCTATTTCACCTCCTAAACCGCCTGACTGACTATGGTGGAGGGATGTAGTAGATCTATATCCTAGGATGTTAGCGCACCAGCACATTATGTCGTCCCTGAAACTCAACCAGGGTAGGAGGATAATCAGATTGGGATGGGTGCAGCAGGCCCTATGCCTGTTGATCCTTGTTAGCCTCCCGCTGCTTAGCGTGCCTCTTTTTATCGTTACAATGATTAGGTTTATCCACTAGAACTGTCAGGGCGCTGCCACCATGGAGTTTCATGAGATATTGAAGGACTTAGTCCATATTCATCAGGTTGATGCGGTGCTTATAGAGGAGCCTAAGATTAGTGGATTGTGTGCAGACCGTGTAACTCGACAATTGGGTTTCTCAAAAGTGTTTCGTGTGGATGCACAAGGCTTCTCGGGGGGATTATGGCTACTATAGAAGGACACCCAAGATAAGGTTACTGTCGTAGCCAGTGACCGAGGCTTCATTCACCTTCAAATCTCTTGCAGGGATGGTTGCGACTGGTGCTGTACCTTTGTGTATGTACACCCTGCGCCTGTCCTAAAGGCTGAGTTGTTTCTATCTTTGGCAACTCTTGTGGGGACAATATCCCTTCCTTGGTTGTTGACAGGGCCTTTTGACTTCCGCAGATGTGAGCACTTTCAGCAGTGGGTTAATTCCTGTAAATTGGTCGATCTTGGCTTCTGTGGACCAAAGTTTACTTGGAGGGGCCATGAGAGTCCTGCATATGGTCGAGCTTTTGAAAGATTGGATCGGGCCTTTGGCAACCTCGAATGGTGTTCTGTATTCCCGTCGACAACCATTCGGCATTTACCCTGTGTTCGGTCAGATCATCACCCTATCTTGGTTTGCACTGATTTTTTGCCACGCCAGCTTGATGACGGGAAACCCTTTCCCTTTGAATTAGCCTGGACTACCCACCCCGATTACCCTCGTCTCCTCTCGTCTCACTGGGATAATTCGGAAGCCCTCCCACACATGCTTTTACGCTGGCAATATCGCCTACGGGAATGGAATCGAGAAATGTTTGACCATATTTTTTTATGGAAAAAATGTGTGCTCACGAGGATTGGAGGGGTTCAGCGTGCTCTAATGTTACGTCCTAACAGGTTTCTGATCTCTTTGGAGAGGCATCTTCAGGATGAATATCAACTTATCTCTCGTCAGGAGACTCTACACTGGTTCCAAAAGTCGCGGATGGAATGGTTATGCATGGGTGATAGAAATACAAGATTTTTTCATGCCTCTACTACGATCCGAAGGAGCAAAAATCAAATTGTGGCACTACGAGACGATAACGGCCAATGGAAATTACCCGAGTAATTTCAGGTGGCAGTTTTTCGGTTGTCCCCCCTGATATCTAGCATACTATGAGCTAGGAGGTGACAGAATCGGAAATTACCCGAGCCCTTTTTCACATCGACGCCCATAAATTGCCTGGCCCGGATGGCTTCCGTGCTTATTTTTTTCAAGCCTAGTGGAGCCTAGTGAAGCCTAGTGTTATTCAGTGGGTGCAACGAGTGTTCTATGATCCCTCCCTCATCAAAGGTATTAATGAGATGTTTATTTCCCTAATCCTGAAATGTGAGAGTCCAAAGCAGGTCACGCAATTTCAGCCTATCGAATTGTGTAATGTGAGCTATAAGATTATCATAAAGATCCTTGTTCAATGCCTGCAAGCTGTCCTTCCTACGCTTATTGGCCCTTATCAAAGCAGTTTTGTATCGGGAAGACAGATTTTTGATAATATTGTTTTCACACAAGAAATTGTGCACTCATTTCGTAGACTCCAGGGAAAGAAGGGTTTTATGGCCATTAAGGTGGACTTAGAGAAGGCATATGATTTCCTAAGCTGGAGTTTTATACAGGATACTCTCTATGTTGCTGGTGTCCCTGGTCCATTAGTGAACTTAATAATGTATTTTGTTACCACGGTGCAACTGCAAGTGTTATGGCAGGGCTTCTCCTGCATTTCATCCTAGCAGGGGTCTCCGCTAGGGCGACCCCCTGTCACCCTATCTATTTGTGTTATGCCTGGAGAGATTATCTCACTTAATCGAGGCGCGGGTTGGATCTGGACATTGGAGGCCTTTTCAGATTGGCAGGGTAGGTCCTCTAATCTCACATCTTTGCTTTGTCGATGACATGATATTATTCTCTAAAGCTTCCGCAGGGTAAATGCGTGAAATCCTAGACTGCTTGGCTTTTTTTTGTGAAGCCTTGGGTTAGCGAATCAGCACCCATAAGACAAAAGTCTATTTTTCCTCAAATGTATCCCCGCTTGATTGCGGTAACATTGTTCGACTTTAAGGCTTCGCACAGGTGTTGGATCTCGGCAAGTATATGGGGGTTCCTTTACTTCATAAACGGGTTACTAAAACCACTTATTCCCACATTCTTCAAAAGGTACAAGCTCGCCTTTCAGGGTGGCAGGCGGACGAACTTTCGATGGCGGGATGGGTCACCTTATATCAATCGGTACTAGGGGCTCTTCCCCTCTACACTATGCAAACTGCTAAGCTCCCTAAAGGCTTGCTTCGTGAGATGGACCGATCCTGTAAATAATTCCTTTGGGGCGCCACTCCGGAACGACATCGTGTTCACCTTGTTTCCTGGCAACGGGTGTGTAGCCCGAAGTTTTATGGAGGCCTTGGGTTGAAAAAATTGGATGCCATGAATGTTGCAGTGCATATGAAGCTTGGCTGGTCCATTATAATGGAGCCACACAAGCTTTATAATCAGGTCTTTCGTGCAAAATATCAAATGGATCGCCGCTACTAGTATGGGCTGATTGCCAAACTTGATGCTTCCCCACTTTGGCGTAGTATTTGTGTGCGTCTTTTCCCTCGTTGTTGGCAGGGGCTAAATAGTCAGTGGGGAATGGTCATCGGGTGCATTTTTTGTATGATCATTGGGTGCCAGGAGTTATTGGGCCTCTCCTCTCTTACTCTGTTCTTGTGGTTCCCAATGAGCATCTTCTCTGGACAGTTAGTGCACATGTTGACTGCTGGGGTGATTGGGCGTGGAGCGAGTTTCGGGGCTTTCTTCCTTCTCATCTGCTCATGCACATTGCCGCCATCTTGCTGCCTCGGCCCTCCCAGGAGGATGACCAATTGTATTGGTCCCTCGAGCCTAGTGGTAATTTCTCTACCCGCTCTGCTTACCGTCTTCTTCGCCAGCATGCGTGGTCGCACCAGCATAAGCTGGCAACTGTCTGGGACTAGCAAGGTCCGAAACGTATTCAACTACACCTGTGGCTTGTGGCTAAAAATTGACTAATGACTAATGGCAGGCGCTTTCAACTCTCACTCACGGACTCTCCTACTTGCGGGGATTGCCCGCTTCATGAGGAATCCTTCGCTCATGTCTTTCGGGATTGCAGGAGAGCTCGCGTGATTTGGAATCAACTTGTTGAGAATCGGTCCCGACACGGCTTCTACTGGAGCACCTTTCCCTCTTGGCTTGAACGCAATCTCATGTCGCCACCCGGACCCCGAAATGACTGTCCTTGGCCATTGGTGTTTGGTGTGGTTCTTTGGAAACTTTGGACTTGGCGTAACAAGCGTTGTTTTCACCCCGGAGTGTCCACAGTCCATCACATTGGTGAGATTTATTCCTATGTTCACGATGCAGTGCTAGCCCGCTAGCTACAGGGTGATGTCTTGCCTCCCTCTGTGCAGCGGCGCCAGCTTCTTGAGGTTTATTGGCAGAGGCCCAGGGAAGGCTGGGTTAATCTAAGCACTGATGGATCCTCCAAGGGGAACCCCTGCTTGGCCACTGCCGGTGGATTGATTCGGGATGCTGGGGGTTGTTGGTTGGCTGGCTTTGGAACAAATTTGGGTTTCTGTTCGCCCTGGCAAGCTGAATTATGGGTTGTATACCATGGACTGACTCTTGCGTGGTTCCATGGGTATTCACGGGTGGATCTGACTATTGATTCTGCAATGGTTGTGTCCAACTTCACAAATGCATCGCATCAGGTAGTTAATAACTTGGTTCTAGCTATCTGGGAGTTGCTGTTGAGGAATTGGATCGTGCGGGCACGTCATGTGTTTCGGGAAAGCAATCGCTGTGTGGATTGGTTAGCCAACTATAGCTATCGTCTTCCTGTGGGCGTGCAATGGTTCAATCAGGCTATCGAAGGGATGTCAACGTTACTCTTTGCAGATTCGATTGGGGTAGCCCTGCCCCGTGTCGCTACTCATGTAGTTCTTTTCTTTGGGCGTTTGCCCTGTTTATTTGAACAAAAAAAACTGTAACCCACGTTAAAAAATCGGATGGGACAGAAGACAACCCAGTTGTAAAAAGTTGTACACCAGCTATAACCCACCTGCAATATGGCAAATATAATTTCTTAGCCATCTCTAGCTAGACCAAATTTTTACACCAAATTTAGAATAAAAATATTTTTATACTAAATTTAATGTTATTTTAATTATTATACACCAAATTTTTACATCAATATTTTTTAAATAATATATCATAATAATTTAGTTATTAACTAAATTAATTTATATTCATACAACAATTTATATTTATTTATTAAAATTAAAATAAAATTATTATTCTTATTTAATTAATATATATACTTTATATTAAATTAATATTATTTACAAATATTTTGTAAAATAATATATTCTTTAATATATACTTTCTAATGATATATTTTATGTAAAAATATATTCTTTAAATTTAATTATTTCATAAAATATATAAATAAATCAATTTGTAAAAAGACATAAAAGGAATATCTTTTACAACTTTTAGTGCATAAATTTAGTGTTTTTGGTGCAAAAATTTTTTGTGAAGATTTAGTGTCTTCTTTGGAGTGAATTTTTTGCACCAAAGATGGCCTTAGGTCATATCCAACTTGCACGAAATTTTTGCACCAAATTTAATGTAAAAAAGAATATTCTAAAATTTTCTTACACTAAATTTAGTGTTACTTTAACCATTCTACACCAAATTTTTTATCAGAATTTTTCAAAGAATATGCCACAATAATTTAATTATTAACTAAATTAATCTATATTTATACAACCACAATAATTTAGTTATTAAGTAAATCAATTTATATTCATACAATAATTTTTATTTATTAATTTATCTATTAAAATTAAAATAAAATTATTATTCTTAATCACTTAATATATATTTTATTTTAAATTAATATTATTTAAAAATATATTTACTATATCTAATATTATTTTAACATATTTTATTAATGAATTTATAACACTTATAAATAAATTTAATATTATATTCAATATTAGTCTGCTTTTAAATATTTCAATAAAATAGTTGTAATGATATATTTTGTGTAAAGCAATATATATTTTAAATTCAATTACTTAATAAATTATATAAATAAATTAATTTGTGAAAAATATAAAAAATGTTAAAATAGATAAAGTTGTCTTTTATAATAATTTGGTGTGTTATTATTTATTACACTATTTTAGTGTAATATTTAGGTGCAATAAATAATGTGTTATTATTTATTATATCATTTTGATGTAAATATTTGATTTCTTCCTTAAAGCAGATTTATTGTACAAAAATATCAGTTTGGTGCCTTGGTTTCTTGCTACTTGGGACCATTTCCTTTTATCGAAGGCCAACCTTATGCCATCCTTGCTTAGCCACAATTTTCAGTGGTCCCAGCAAAATTTGTGGTTAGATAGCGATACAACAGGGTTCGTCTTGGATATAAGTAACCGACGATCTTCACTCCTCGCAAATATCCCAAGTGTCAGTTTCTTTTCCACCTAGCACATTAATTGACTCCACAGTCCTCACATCTCCGGCTGATTTAATCGTTTATATTCTTATATCTCTTTCTTTTTCTTGTTTTTTCAGACCTTGTTTTGTTTCTGTTGGTACTGCAGAGGAAAATGGCAGAAGTCATACTCTATGGTATTGCGGATGGAATCATAAGCAGACTGGGTTCAGAAGCTCTACAGCAGATGGGAATTCGGTGGAACGTCAACGATGAGCTTGAGAAGCTCAAGGACACAGTTTCTACTATCCGTGCTGAGCTACTTGATGCAGAAGAGCGCCAGACACAAGACCGGCAGATCAAAGATTGGCTTGGAAAGCTACAAGATGTTGTGTACGATGCCGATGATTTGCTCGACGATTTCGACACTAAAGCTTTGAGGCGAAATGTAAAGAGTGGCAATAAGATCACAAAGCAGGTGCGCCTTTTCTTTGCATGTTCAAGTCCGATCGTTTATGATTATAAGATGGGCAGGAAAATTAAGGAAGTTAGAGAGCGACTAGATGACATTGCAACTGATAGTCAAAAGTTTCACCTTGTTAGGCGTCTTGTTACTGAGACACCTTTACTGAAGTGACCTCAAACTCACTCCTTTGTTGGTGAAGGAGAAGTTATAGGAAGAGATATAGATAAACATGCAATCTTGAGTCTTCTGTTGGATTTCAACACCTCAGAAAATGTTTTGATTATTCCTATTGTTGGGATTGGAGGGTTAGGGAAGACCACACTTGCCCAATATGTGTACAATGACGAGAGAGTCAAAAATCATTTTGAGCTGCAATTGTGGGTTTGTGTTTCTGATTCATTTGATGTCAAACTTGTCATAGAAAAGATTCTAAAATCATTGACTTATAGGAACCAAGAAAATCTGGAGTTAGATCAGTTGCAAATACTGCTAAGAGAAAGAATTGATGGGAAAAAGTTCTTGCTTGTTTTAGATGATGTTTGGAATGAGGACCTTAAGATATGGCTTGAATTGCAAAGACTCTTGATGTGTGGTGCAAGTGGCAGTAGGATAATAGTCACAACACGTTCTACAAAGGTTGCAAAGGTTACTAGTAGATTGTCTCCCTATGTTCTGGAAGGCCTCTCTTTGGATGAGTCTTGGTCTTTGTTCTCAAAAATAGTTTTTGAAGGGCCAGTGTCGGAAACTTACAGTGGGAACCTGCTACAAATTGGAAGGGAGATTGTAGGAAAATGTGCTGGAGTCCCTCTTGCAATAAAGACAATAGGGAGCATTTTGTTATTCAAAAATCCAGAAACAGAGTGGTTACCTTTTATGGAAAATGAATTTTCTAAGATGTCACAAGGTGACAATGACATTTTGCCTACACTTCAGTTGAGTTATAACAATCTTTCCCCACATTTAAAGCGTTGTTTTGCATATTGTAGCTTGTTTCCTAAAGGTCATGAACTTGATGTAGAAACATTGGTTCAACTTTGGATTGCAGAAGGGTTTGTTACGTCATCAAATCCCAGTCACTGTCTAGAAAAATTAGGCCTTGAATATTTTAAGGACTTACTATGGAGGTCTTTTTTTCAAGAAGTGAAATACTATGGAGCAGAAAGCACAGTACGCTATAAGATGCATGAGTTGATGCATGATCTGGCAGCTTTAGTAGGAGGATCAGAGTGCACCATATTAAGCCCAAATGCTCGCAATTTAGGTGAGAAAACACGTCATGTATCATTTGACTTCAATAAAGAGGGGTCGTGGGAAGTTCTATCCCCCTTTCGTAATACTTTGAGTTTGCGGACAATTCTTTTGCCAAGACAAGAAAAATGGAAAGTTAAGAAGTTTCCTAAGTCACAGTGGGAAATTATTTTTTTCAAATGTAGACGATTGCGAGTGCTGGATTTAAGTAATACTGTAATTGAGGAAGTACCAGAATCTATTAAAGAATTGAAACATTTAAGATATCTTGATTTTTCTAGTTCTGAAATTTCAGTCCTTCCAAGCTCTATATGTCGTCTACAAAATTTGCAAGTGCTTAAACTCCACTTTTGCCGTGGGCTTAAGGAATTGCCAAATAGTATTTCTAAGCTGCTTAATCTTCGGCATTTGGGCATTGAAGGCTTTAATAGATTGACTTATATGCCACGTGGGATTAGAAAATTGACTTCCCTTCAGACATTAACATCCTTTGTGGTAGCAGAACATAACTCTATTCGAAAAAAAGTTGGTGGACTTGATGAATTAAAACGACTTAACGGTTTGACAGGTTCCCTGAAAATTAAAGGATTGCAACTCCTTAGAAATCCCCGGTTAGATTGTGAAGCTGCTAACTTAAAAGAGAAGCAACATCTTCAATCATTGCATTTATCTTGGTACACACTTTTTGGTAACTACCGTTCAGAAGCTAAAAACCAGGAAGTATCGTTGGAAAGCCTCCAGCCACATCCAAACATCAAAGAACTAAAAATTGATTGTTACGAAGGCCTAAAATTTCCTGCTTGGCTCTCATCTCTTACAAATCTTGTGGATCTATCTTTATTTAGTTGTCAGAATTGTAAACACCTACCACAATTGAGTTTAATCCCTTCCCTGAAGTATTTAAATATTAGGGGATGTTTTGCGTTGGAATACATTGAAAGGAAAGATGACAATAACTTCAGCGGTACTAGAGGTCAAGGAGGAGAAGGAAGATCAACATTTTTTCCATCCCTAAAGAGTCTTACACTTTTCGAGTGTCGTCGGCTGATGGGATGGTGGAAAAAGAATGATGATGGTGATGCCGTAGCTGAATCAATTACTGTGTTGCCACAGTTTTCTTGTCTGTCTTCATTGGCAATTTATGATAGCCCTCTTTTGACTTGGATGCCACTTTTCCCATCTCTTGAGGAACTGAATTTGGGTGATGTCAGCTCAAAACTATTGCAGCAGATAATGAACATGAACATGATACTTTCGGCATCATCATCACCATCACCAGCGATCACTCTTTCTTTTCCATCTTCTTCTTCAAACTCAATTGTCCAGCCGCTCTCCAAGTTGAAATGTCTGGATCTATATGGGATTGATGAAGTACAATCCCTACCTGAAGCATGGCTAAAAATTCTCATTTCTCTCAAAGATTTACGAATCGAAAATTGTGGACAATTGATGTATCTGCCTCAAAGCACTCAACGCCTCACCACTTTACGTATTAAAGATTGTCCCTTTTTAACAGAGAAATGCGGAAATAGCAAGAGTGAAGATTGGCCTATCATTGAACGCATTCCAAATATAGAGATTGATGGCCGTAGAACTCAATGGGAAGGTCGTTACCTGTTGGATGAATGAGGGCTTCCGAACCATTGCTCGTGAGGTTTGTGTTTCCTGTTTCATCAAATTCTTGTGAATTGAAATCTTAACCAATTTTTGTTTCCTCATCTCCATTTTGCATCTTATAAACTTGCAACTTCATTTAGGTATTGAATTCTAATCATAATCATTACCTATGCAGATGATGGGAACGCGGTTACCTCGTTTCTATGTCCACACATCAGGTTTGTTAATTTGCCTTATTCCTAAGCTTTGGAAACATATAATTTATACTTTAACAAACTGGTTTGAATTTATTTAAGTTAGGTTAAGATGAAAATTAGATAGAAAAATCTTACAAATGAACTTAAATTCAAACTTATTTATTTAAATCCGATTAGATTAGAGCTCAAAATCACATTTCACGTTTCCTTTCACCGTACTAAGATCAACTACTTCGGATCTCCCTGTGGCCAGGTTCTTTACCAAGTTAGGGTTTACTTCATGAGTTGTCGGTGACAGAGAGGTCGGATCAGACTCGAGGTTTACCTGAGCCGTGCCCGTCTTGGTCAGAAAGATGAACTCCATAGAGAGCTATTTCGTTTTGTTATGTGATGCCACAAAAAGTTGTAGTAATTTGTACATTGTACTGATTTGGACATGTCCATAGAGTGAGACTTATCACTACACTCCTTACGCGACACCACAAAAGTTCAGTAGTTGGTACGTAAATGCATGCCGTGGAACTTATGGTTACAATAATTTCTTTTATAAATAAATCACTTATCTTTCCCTTCGAGTCATTTGAGTTATTCTATAAAGAATTATTTATTATATTCAAATTTGTAGATTTTATTCGGTAGACTTTGTCAACTTAATTTTATTTATTGGATTTTGTTAATTTAATTCTATTTATTAGATTTTGTAAACCTAACTTAAACACTAATGAAGGGAGAAGAGTCGGGTTTTGAATTTCGTTCCGTACTGACTGGTACTAAGAGAACAAAACGAAATAGAAATGTTTATACACCGGGTGTAAATATTAGTCGACATATAAGGACTTATTAATAAAATTGTTCAAGTTTAGAGTTGGATGAGAGCTCTTTGGTTAATTTTGAATTGAATTTGTTGATTTAAAATCTGACTAATCGAGCAAGCTTTATCATTTTTACCTTAACTACGCAATTAAATAAATATGCTATATATGTCTCGCAACTATCCCAAGTATTAGTTTCTTGTCCACCAAGCACAATCCCTAGTACATTGACTCCACAGTCTTCATATCTCCTGCTAATTTAATCGTTTATATTGTTATACATCTCCTTTTTTCTTGTTTTTTCTATCCTTGTTTTGTTTCTGTTGGTACTGCAGAGCAAAATGGCAGAAGCCATACTATATGGTATTGCAAATGAAATCATAAAGATACTGGGTTCAGGAGCTCTACAGTAGATTGGAATTTGGTGGGGTGTCAACGATGATTGGAATTTGGTGGGGTGTCAACGATGGGCTTAAGAAGCTGGAGAACACAATTTCTACTATCCAAGCTGTGCTACTTGATGCAGAACAGCGCCAGACTCAAGACTTTCAGATCAAAGGTTGGCTTCGAAAGCTATAAGATGTTGTGTACGATGCCGATGACTTGCTCGACGATTTCTACACTGAAGCTTTGATACGAAAGGTAGAGAGTGGCAATAAGGCTGTAGAAGTGTCTATAAGATAATAATAGCTACCACTTATTAGAAAAACAAAGCATTTCTGAACCAAGAAAAACACTTTTTCTAATTAATCGTCATTATCTTAACTACATCAGTAGTTTAGTACACATATGTTGCAATCACTTTTTCACTCTCAAAACCAAGTTTAGAAAATTGCCCTTTGTTCGTTAAAACACAAACATAAAGGAATTATAATTTCGGCCTAGCTCAATCCGTTCTGATCTAACCCAATTCAAAGGCTTAGGTCTTTTGGACCAGTCATGGCTCCCTATTAAGCCGAATAGATTAGTACGCGAAGAAACAGTTTTTACATTTGCAGCCTTGCAGAATTTTTTTTTTTCCAAATCTGCCCTATTTTAATTAAATTCTTAAAAAAGGGATTGCTCTCGATGGTCCTAACTCTCTTCCTATTCAAATCCGCCGTCGTATCACTATGATTTCTTATATTTACAAATTTTACACTATAATCTTATGTTTCTTTCAAGCTCCCCTGAGAGATTAACCTTCATGTGTCTGCTTGAAATCAAATGCGAGTATCAAAATTGACCAATCCCCCATTTTTCTATTCAAATCATCTATTGCCAACGGGTTAATATTTTCACTGAAAGTACCTAGCAACAGTGCCAACTGGCAGTTTCGGCCACCAAAGGTTGCGTTTCACCGAAAGTGCCCAATGGGTTGTTTTTTTCACCGAAAATGCCTAACAATCGTATCAACGAGCTATTTTTCCCATTAAATGTGCCTAGTGACTATGTCAACTCATAACTTTTAAAACCGATGGCAGGTGGTAATAATGATTGAAAATTTTTGAATTTTTAAAATAAAATTAATATCTATATTTAATTAGTAATAAGAGTCTATATTTATAATTGTCTTATAGTCTAAAATATTCTAAGATTAAATAATTTTCATATAAAATTTACTTTATTCTATTTATTTTCATATTATAAATTATGCGATAGAATTATCGTATTTTCTAAATATTATCTAAAAGCAATCTAAATTAATAAAGCATATAAATCATTATTGGACGATAATTTTTATTTGAATAAAATATATGTAATAACAACAACAATAATAATATCGCCTAATTATATTGAAATGTAAAGTTTGAAGAAGTCTAGAAGTACATAATCTTATTAAGTGTTTTAAAACCTGTATATCGTTATAAAATCAGTTAAAGACTAATAAAATTTAAATTTTAAAAATAATTAAAGAAGAATATTAATTAAAAGAAAACTATTAAATCAAAATTGATCGGTTTATTTTAGTTTATAAAACTAATTAGTAAAATATTGTTTTCGTTAAACAATATGCACAAATTATTAGACAAATTTGATAATTTATATTTGATAATTTTAATTAAATAACATAATCAATATAAATAGTGTTTATAAGTTTCAACATATTTTGTTATTCATTAATTAGAATTTTATATTTTATTCATCATTTAGAATTTTTATATTTTTATCATACTTTGCTTTAACCATAATTTTCTTTACATTTCTGACCCTCTTTTAAGTATAAAGAACTCGAGAACTTGAGCTTGTCTATTTTTATCGAAGGTCTTGATTTCAATACTTGAGAATGAATTCTGAAAGAGGGCTTTGTCATATGAAAGGTTCCTACTTAACTCAGAATTCGGATTACTCAATTACTCGCGCAGACTCACAGGTTCAACATTCCAAGTAAAATAGACCCAGAGAGGAACGTGGAATGGAGTGCTTAGTGTTGTTGTTCAATATATATATCGCAACCTGAACAAAAACGTCTGTTAGGAAGCTGCGCAACTTTTTACACAGTGGGATCGTAGAAATAACTCGGACAAAAAGGAATGAAGTGGCTTAAATAGTGTTACTTTTTATATAGTGGGATACAGCTTGACAGACAGTAGAAAAATGCGAAAATTCCGATATGAATTTTGAGAAAAAGCAGAAGAACAAAAAGTAAGACCTTCCTTCAAAGTTAAGCAGAGTATATTTGATTAATGCTCCACTTTAACAAAAGTTTGCAGAGTACATATG
Organism: Erythroxylum novogranatense; assembly: GCA_029891385.1. Taxonomy (NCBI): domain Eukaryota; kingdom Viridiplantae; phylum Streptophyta; class Magnoliopsida; order Malpighiales; family Erythroxylaceae; genus Erythroxylum; species Erythroxylum novogranatense. The sequence continues at coordinate 2,033,631 of CM057231.1, forward strand.
CTTAACGTAGAACAAAAGGCAACGGGCAAGCTAAGACCTTCCTTGAAAGTCACGCAGAGTATATTTGATTAATGCTCCACTACTACAAAAGTTTGCAGAGGACATAGGCTTAATGTTTCACTCACGCACAAGCAATCTGCAAATATAAGCATAGACTCCTCGACTCTCCCAAGTCCAACTATCCTAGCTACTAGTTTCTTGTCCACCAAGCACAACCCCTAGTACATTCACTCCAAACTCCTCACATCTCTTGCTAATTTAATCGTTTATATTGTTATACATCTCCTTTTTTCTTCTTTTTTCTGTCCTTGTTTTGTTTCTGTTGGTACTGCAGAGGAAAATGGCAGAAGCCATACTCTATGATATTGCAACCGAAATCATAAAGATACTGGGCTCAGCAGCTCTGAAACAGATTGGAATTTGGTGGGGTGTCAACGATGAGATTGAGAAGCTCAGGAGCAAAGTTTCAACTATCCAAGCTGTGCTACTTGATGCAGAACAGCGCCAAACACAAGAGCGGCAGATCAAAGATTGGCTTGGAAAGCTACAAGACGTTCTGTACGATGCCGATGACTTGCTCGACGATTTCCACACTGAAGCTTTGATACGTAAGGTAAAGAATGGCGATAAGATCACAAAGCAGGTGCGCCTTTTCTTTTCACGTTCAAATCGGATCGTTTATGGTTATAAGATGGGCAGGAAAATTAAGAAAATTAGAGAGCGACTAGATGACATTGCAACTGAAAGTCAACAGTTTCACTTTGTTAGGGATCTTGTTCCTAAGATACTGACCCGACCTCAAACTCACTCATTTGTTGGTGAAGGAGAAGTTATAGGAAGAGATAAAGATAAAAATGCAATCTTGCGTCTTCTGTTAGATTTCAACACCTCAGAAAATGTTTTGATTATTCCTATTGTTGGGATTGGAGGGTTAGGGAAGACCACACTTGTTCAATATGTGTACAATGACGAGAGGGTCAAAAATCATTTTGAGCTGAAAATGTGGGTTTGTGTCTCTGATCCATTTGATGTCAAAATTGTCATAGAAAATCATTTTGAGCTGAAAATGTGGGTTTGTGTCTCTGATCCATTTGATGTCAAAATTGTCATAGAAAAGATTCTAAAATCATTGACTGATGGGAACCTAGAAAATCTGGAGTTAGATCAGTTGCAAAGCCGACTAAGAAAAGAAATTGATGGAAAAAAATTCTTGCTTGTTTTAGATGATGTTTGGAATGAGGACCTTAAGATATGGCTTGAACTGCAAAGACTCTTGATGTGTGGTGCAAGTGGTAGTAGGATAATAGTCACAACACGTTCTACAAAGGTTGCAAAGGTTACTAGTAGATTGCCTCCCTATGTTCTGGAAGGCCTCTCTTTGGATGAGTCTTGGTCTTTGTTCTCAAAAATAGTTTTTGAAGGGCCAATGTCGGAAACTTACAGTGGGAACCTGCTACAAATTGGAAGGGAGATTGTAGGAAAATGTGCTGGAGTCCCTCTTGCAATAAAGACAATAGGGAGCATTTTGTACTTCAAAAATCCAGAAACAGAGTGGTTACCTTTTATGGAAAATGAATTTTCTAAGATGTCACAAGGTGAAAATGACATTTTGCCTACACTTCAGTTGAGTTATAACAATCTTCCCCCACATTTAAAGCGTTGTTTTGCATATTGTAGCTTGTTTCCTAAAGATCATGAACTCGATGCAGAAACATTGGTTCAACTTTGGATTGCACAAGGGTTTGTTACGCCATCAAATCCCAGTCAGTGTCTAGAAAAATTAGGCCTGGAATATTTTAAGGACTTACTATGGAGGTCTTTTTTCCAAGAAGTGAAATACAATCGATTCGAAAGTATAGCAAGCTGTAAGATGCATGATTTGATGCATGATCTGGCAGCTTTAGTAGGAGGATCAAAGTGCACCATATTAGGCCCAAATGGTCGTAATTTAGGTGACAAAACACGGCATGTATCATTTGACTTCAATATAGATGGGTCATGGGAAGTTCTGCCCCACTTTTGTAATACTTTGAGTTTGCGGACAATTCTTTTGCCAAGACAAGAAAAATGGAAAGTTAAGAAGTTTCCTAAGTTACAGTGGGAAATTATTTTTTTCAAATGTAGACGATTGCGAGTGCTGGATTTAAGTAATACTGTAATTGAGGAAGTACCAGAATTTATTAAAGAATTGAAACATATAAGATATCTTGATTTTTCTAGTTCTGCAATTTCAGTCCTTCCAAGCTCTATATGTCGTCTACAAAATTTGCAAGTGCTTAAACTCCGCTTTTGCCGTGGGCTTAAGGAATTGCCAAATAGTATTTCTAAGCTGCTTAATCTTTGGCATTTGGACTGTTGGGGCTGTAGTTTGACCCATATGCCACGTGGGATTAGAAAATTGACTTCTCTTCAGACATTAACATCCTTTGTGGTAGCAGAAAATAACTCTATTCAAAAAAAGGTCGGTGGACTTGATGAATTAAAACGACTTAACGGTTTGACAGGTCCCTTGGAAATTAAAGGATTGCAATTCCTTAGAAATCCCCGGTTAGATTGTGAAGCTGCTAACTTAAAAGAGAAGCAACATCTTCAATCATTGTGTTTATGTTGGTACCCAGAATTTGGTGACTACCGTTCAGAAGCTAAAAACCAGGAAGTATCGTTGGAAAGCCTCCAGCCACATCCAAACATCAAAGAACTGAATATTGACTGGTACAAAGGCCTAAAATTTCCTGCTTGGCTCTCATCGCTTACAAATCTTGTGGATCTATCTTTAACTTGTTATAATTGTAAACACCTACCACAATTGAGTTTAATCCCTTCCTTGAAGTATTTAAAAATTGTGGCATGTTTTGAGTTGGAATACATTGAAAGGAAAGATGATAATAACTTTAGCGGTACTAGAGGTCAAGGAGGAGAAGGAAGATCCACATTTTGTCCATCCCTAAAGACTCTTGCACTTTCCGAGTGTTTTCGGCTGAAGGGATGGTGGGAAAAGAATGATGATGATGATGCCGCGGCTGAATCAATTACTGTGTTGCCACAGTTTTCTTGTCTGTCTACATTGCATATTTTTAATTGCCCTCTTTTGACTTGGATGCCACTTTTCCCATCTCTTGAAGAGACCCTGAGTTTGTGCCATGTCAGCACAAAACTGTTGCAGCAGATAATGAACATGAACATGATAACTTCGGCATCATCATCACCATCAGTAGCATTCACTCATTCTTTTCCATCTCCTTCTTCAAACTCAACTGTCCAGCCGCTCTCCAAGTTGAAACATCTGGAACTAGAGCAGATTGATGAACTACAATTCCTACCTGAAGGATGGCTAAAAAATCTCATTTCTCTCAAGGAATTACAAATCAGTTATTGTGTAAAATTGAGGTATCTGCCCCAAAGCACTCAACGTCTCACCACTTTACGTTTTAGCAACTGTCCCATTTTTACAGAGAAATGCGGAAATAGCAAGAGTGAAGATTGGCCTATCATTGAACGCATTCCAAATATAGAGATTGATGGCCGCAGAATTCAATGGGAAGGTCATTACCTGTCAGATGATGAGGGCTAACGGACCATTGCTCATGGGGTTTGTGTTTCCGGTTTTATCACATTCTTGTCAATTGAAATCTTAACCATTTTTGATTCCTCGTTTTCATTTTGCATCTTCTAAACTTGCAACTTCATTTAGGTATTGAATTCTAATCATAATCATTACATATGCAGATGATGGGAAGACCGTTACCTCGTTTCCATGTCCACACATCAGGTTTGTTAATTTGCCTTATTCCTAAGCTTTGGAAACATATAATTTATACTTTAACAAGCTGGTTTGAATTTATTTAAGTTATGTTACGATGAAAATTAGATAGAAAAATCTCACAAATGAACTTAAATTCAAACTTATTTATTTAAATCCGATTAGATTAGAGCTAAAAATCACATTTCACGTCTCCTTTCACCGTACTAAGATCAGCTACTTCGGATCTCCCTGTGGCCAGGTTCTTTACCAAGTTAGGGTCTACTTCATGAGTTGTCGGTGACAGAGAGGTCAGATCAGACTTGAGGTTCACCTGAGCCGTGCCCGTCTTGGTCAGAAAGATGAACTCCATAGACAGCTATTTCGTTTTGTTATGTGATGCCACAAAAAGTTGTAGTAATTTGTACATTGTACTGATTTGGACATGTCCATAGAGTGAGACTTATCACCACACTCCTTACGCGACACCACAAAAGTTTAGTAGTTGGTACGTAAATGCATGCCGTGGAACTCATGGTTACAATAATCTCTTTTATAAATAAATCACTTATTTTTCCCTCCGAGTCATTTAAGTTATTCTATAAAGAATTATTTATTATATTCAAATTTGTAGATTTTTATTCAGTAAACTTTGTCAACTTAATTTTATTTATTGGATTTTGTTAATTTAATTCTATTTATTAGATTTTTTGAACCTAACTTAAACACTAATGATGGGAGAAGAGTCGGGTTTTGAATTTTGTTCCGTACTAGTTGGTACTAAGAGAATAGAACGAAATAGAAATGTTTATATAGCGCGTGTAAATATTAGTCGACATCCATGTTTTGTCTAATAACGGGCCATATTAGAAATTTTAAAAAATATAAGGACTTATTAATAAAATTGTTCAAGTTTAGAGTTAGTTGAGAGCTCTTTGGTTAATTTTGAATTGAATTTGTTGATTTAAAATCTGACTAATCGAACAAGCTTTATCATTTTTACCTTAACTACCCAATTAAATAAATATGCTATATATGTCTCGCAACTATCCCAAGTATTAGTTTCTTGTCCACCAAGCACAATCCCTAGTATATTGACTCCACAGTCCTCATATCTCCTGCTAATTTAATCGTTTATATTGTTATACATCTCCTTTTTTCTTGTTTTTTCTGTCCTTGTTTTGTTTCTGTTGGTACTGCAGATCTAAATGGCAGAAGCCATACTATATGGTATTGCAAATGAAATCATAAAGATACTGGGTTTAGGAGCTCTACAGCAGATTGGAATTTGGTGGGGTGTCAACGATGAGCTTAAGAAGCTCGAGAACACAATTTCTACTACCCAAGCTGTGCTACTTGATGCAGAACAGCGCCAGACACAAGACTTTCAGATCAAAGGTTGGCTTCGAAAGCTACAAGATGTTGTGTACGATGCCGATGACTTGCTCGACGATTTCTACACTGAAGCTTTGATACGAAAGGTAAAGAGTGGCAATATGGCTGTAGAAGTGTCTATAAGATAATAATAGCTACCACTTATTAGAAAAACAAAGCATTTCTGAACCAAGAAAAACACTTTTCTTAATTAATCGTCATTATCTTAACTACATCAGTAGTTTACTACACATCTGTTGCAATCACTTGTTCACTCTCAAAACCAAGTTTAGAAAATTGCCCTTTGTTCGTTAAAACACAAACATAAAGGAATTATAGACAACATCGCAAACTGATCAACTCGTAGCAATCATCATGCAAATTGCGATGAGTCGCATGACGTTTCCGGCACAAAGAATCTCATTGTCGTCAGAGGATAGAACGTTGAGTCCGGTTTTCTTCATCTTATTTATTTATTTTTCTAACCTGAATAAGTTCGATGGTTTTGGAATGTATGTATCTTTAGATTTCATGAATATAAAACTAATTTTATATTATTTCTTTCATTCTTTGTATAATGTTCACTTTTAATATAATATTTCAGAATATCATACAAAAGTCATTTTAAATTTTTATGAGATTATGTTCTTTTGTATAGTGGGATACCGCTTGACAGCTAGTAGAAAAATACAAGAATTCCATTATTAGTTTTGAGAAAAACGACGGTTTCATATTAATTATAATAATTATAAATATATTACTTAAATAATATTCACTGATCGATAAAAAATATTTAAATAAAATTTAGTTTTATTAACCAATGGAGAGATAAATATCAAATTACAAAAAAGGTAAAAGATCAAAATATAAATTGAAAGAATTGGAAGATTAAATTGTAAATATAAATATATCTTTAATTAATAATATTATATAAAATTTAATACACTTTTTAAATTAAGGTTAATAAGTTAAATTTTAACTTTTAAGAATTTTTAGTTTAGTCTTAAAATTTTAATTTAATAACTAGTTTTAAAATATGTATAGATTAAGTTAAATTTTTGTTTTGTTAATGTAACATGTCCACCAAATATTAATTTAAAATTTTAAAAATTAAGTATTCAAATATCAAATTTTCAAACTTTGTTGAATATATTATCTATTTTGACTTGGGTCAACTATTCAGGATGGACTGAACACATTGATTATAAATTACGTGCATATTTCGACATTGTGTTTTAGGTAACATGATTAAGTTTCTACTATTCATTTAGATAATTCACATTTACCATTTATAAACTCTTTAACATTTTTTATATTTATTTAATAAGAAATACTTTAACACTCTCCCTCAAGTACAATTGAGACTAAACATTTAGTTGTCAATTCAAATAAACGCAGTAGCAACGAAATTAAGGGGCCGTTTGGTTCCACTTTTATTTTTCTGTTGTTGTTTTTGGTTTCTGTTTCTTATTTTTAATTTCTGTTTTTTTTAAACGAAAACATGTTTAGTTGAGATTTATAATATAAAACTGAAAATAAAAATCTGTTTTTAGATTTCTAATAAAAATTAAAACAAAAATATGTTTAGTTTTATTTTATTATTATTAAGTTGTTGTTGTTGTTGTTGTTGTTGTTGTTGTTGTTGTTGTTGTTGTTGTTGTTGTTGTTGTTATTATTATTATTATTATTATTATTATTATTATTATTATTATTATTATTATTATTATTATTATTATTATTATTTATTTTAATAAGTTATTATTATTATTATTATTATTATTATTATTATTATTATTATTATTATTATTATTATTATTATTCTTGTTATTTATTATTATTATTATTATTATTTAATAAATTATTATTATTATTAATTTATTATTATTATTATTATTATTATTATTGTTTATTGTTAATAATAATATTATTAATTAATTTTATTTTATTAATTATTGTTATTATTATTTTTATTGTTAATAATAATATAATTAATTATTATTATTATTAATTAAATGTGTTATTATTATTATTAATTTTAATTTTAATTTTAATTTTAATAAGTTATTCTTATTATTATTAATTTATCATCATCATCATCATCATCATCATCATCATTATTATTATTATTATTATTATTATTATTATTATTATTATTATTATTATTAATTTTAATTTTAATAAGTTATTATTATTATTATTATTATTATTATTATTATTATTATTATTATTATTATTATTATTATTATTATTATTATTATTATTATTATTATTATTATTCGATATAGAAAGTAGGGATATGTTAGTTTTCTGTCGAAAAAAACTTGTTGTCAAAATTCAGATAAACGATGTTTTCTGATTTTTGTAAAATCGTTGTGATTTTTTATTTTTAAAAACAAAAAATTGCAACAAAGTAAGCCAAATACGTTTTACTTACCGGTTTTTCTTTTTACAAAAACGACAACAAAAATTATGAAAAAAAAACATAAACAATCAGTCCCTAAACTATTGGCTATGATACCATATTAGAAGTCTATTACCAAAATGATTATGTATTACTTATAAAATTTTTTATATTTTTAAAATTTTTTAGGGGTAAAATACTTATCCAATTAATCAAATAGAAACCGAATACAAACCGGAATAATGTTCAAAGTCATAAAAGAACTAAAAGATAAAGAAGCCCTCGCCAAACAGTGCGCGGCTTGATTAAGAGTTCTACGAATCCAACAAACGCGAATGTCGGAACGAGAAGCTAACAAAGACTTGCATTCATCAACAAGTAAACCAACTTCAGATTGGTCCTCCATATCATTTCTTCGAATAGCAAGAAATAGGGGCTGAGCATCGGTAAAAATCATATCGTTGCCGGGATGTTTAGCAACAAGCCACTTCAGAGCATTGCGTAAGGCAACAGTGACGGAGAACGTATCGCAGAAGACTATCTCACTTGGGTTGACAACCAGAAGCCCAAGCGAGGTGGACCGAAGAATTGAAGATTGCATTTTAATTTAAAAGTGTACTCATAAACTCATAAGTGGATCCATGTTTTAATTATTTTCTTTCGAGCTATTTAAACAACTTTCGTTGATGTTATTTGTTATCTTGGAATTAATATAAAAAAAACCCTAGTTTGAGAGTTTTCTCAACTGTTCTTGAGTTTCTGGATTGAAGCTCGTTTATACGCTACTTAGACTGTGTCAGTTGGTATCAGAGATTGGTCGAACCTAATGGCTAGAGGTGGCGGCGGTCCTATTGACGGTGATCAAGAGGCTAAGGTGACAGTGGGAGTTTTAAACCAGAGGATGAAATCGTTGGAGGATCAGCTCGCGATTCTCTCTGGCCAGATGGCTCTGCTGCTCGCGAACTCCGAAAATAGGAATGATGGTAGGCGTCGTACGAAAGAGCGGCCTGTCAACAATCCTAATTTCGATTCGGATTCTGATGAGGAAGAGGTTGTGGTAGTTCAGCGTGATCGAGGTGCTAATGGTCGTGCTACACATAACGAGTATGTCATGAAGGTAGATATTCCCTACTTTAATGGCAGTATGGTTATTGAGGATTTTCTGGATTGGTTGGCGGAGGTCGAAAGATTCTTCAAATATCAGGGGATCCCAGATGATAGGAAAGTGAAGGTAGTTGCTTGTAGGTTGAAGAGTGGAGCCTCTGCTTGGTGGGAGAGGGTTAATGAGTGACGCCTTAGTGAAGGGAAGAGGAAGGTTGCTACGTGGAAGCGTATGAAATTTTATTTTTCAGGATAATGCCTATTATTAAGCAAACACGAAAGCTTATTCAATGTGAAGCACAGAAGAGACGAATTAGCAGCATGTATGTGCAGTTAGTCAACATGCGCTTAATACCTGGAGATAATCTAACACAACATGTTATTGCAGTTAATAACATGATGCAAAAGCTATATTTTGGAGGTTGTGTAGCTTACACGGATGTTGAAGTAAAGTACATGACTTTGCTTACGACATTGCCTCAACCTCAAGGCGAACTATTGCAAATGCTCTGGAATAATATGCCTGAGAAGACTTATAATTTGTTAGTGATGACATTTATGAAAAGGATGCGTATAAGAGAGTTAATTAGGACTTTATATCCTATAGGTCTTCTAATGGAAATAGTTAGATCTATTGTAAATCAAGCTTCGCAAAATGTTTCACGCGACTCGTGAACTCATTTCCGCGTAGGGTTCGTTACCTATAGATTGTTCATAGGTATACAATAGGTTGTTTGTTTTTATAAGAACAAGATTTTAATATTTATGTAATATGTTTACATGAATTTTATATAAGAATTCGTCTAGAGTAAAGTAATTAGGATTCGATTGTTGTATGAATGATGATTGAACACATTTGTGGACTTTTGATTTCATAAGCAATTGTAATCAAATTATTTGCTCTATGAACGATTAATGTGACATTAATGTGTATATATATTTCTTTCTTAGTTTAGAAATTTAGTGTTTAGAATGGCTACTGCTTTGAAGAATATAGTTGCTGAACTCAATAGGGGCGAGAAACTCAATGGTGACAATTACGAGATCTGGAGTATGAAAATCCAATATGTACTAGAAGAGCAAGAGGCTCTAGAACCATTAAACCTAACCATGAATGTTCCTAAGGAGGGCACAACAGCCCAACATAGAAGGGACCTTGATGCGTATGACTTATGGAAAAAGAAAAACTCTTTAGCTCGCATCACGTTGCTGATTAGTATGGATAATATCATGCGTGAGTTCTGTAAGTTTGAAACTGTAAAGGACACGTGGTCCGGATTGGCTGCTCGTTTTGGAGGTGTTTTAGTGACCAAAGTGAGGTCACTTACAATTAAGTTTGATACTTATAAGAAGCGCCCAGATGATTCAATGCAAAAGCATTTGAGGAAAATGTCCAACATGGTAAGTGAGTTACGTGATGTTGTTCATGAATTGTCTGATGAACAACAAGTGCAAGCTGTGATTCGTTCATTGCCTCAAAGTTGGGAGGGAGCATATGAAGATGCACCTAACGCATAATGAAAACATCAAGACAATGGAAGATGCTACGAGGCATCTTATCTTGGAGGAAGAGCGTCTCGAAGCCTCAAAGATGTCTTCTGAGGCATATGCAGTCAGTTCTAGCTCACATGGAGCTATAAACAAGAAACGTAAGCATCATGGTGGATATAAGTGAAAAAAGAATAAGAAATTCAACCACTCTCCTCAGGAATTCAAGAAGGCAAAATGGAACCAACGTGGAAAGGGAAAACGTTCCCTCAAAAAGAAGAACATGAAACATGTAAAGTGCTATAATTGTGGCAACAAGGGCCACTTTGCTAAAGATTGTACCGAGCTTAAGAAGGTACAACTTTATAGTACACACATTTGTTTTGTAAACGTTTCTTGTTCTGTTTTTCTAACTGAATCACATCCTTTGTGGATTGCAGACTCAGGAACAACCAACCATGTAGCGAAGGATCGTGATGCCTTCGTTGAATTTCGTAAATTCCCACATGGAAGTCGTTGGCTTTATATAGGTGATAATTCCAAAGTTATTGTACAAGAAATTGGCACATGTAAATTGGACATGCGTGGAGGGCGACCTCTTATCCTACATGAAATCTTATTTGCTTCACAAATTTGTAGGAATCTTTTATCTATAGTGATGTTAGTTAAACTTGGTTTTCATGTAAATTTCCATAGTAGTGGAATGAATTTGTATCTTGGATTTACTTATTACGGTCATGGTTTTTTGTTGGATGGTTTTATTGTGCTGGAAGTGTTAAAGGAAAATAATAATATTAGTTATTCATTATTCACATCTAGTAATTCCAACAATGATACAACTTTGTGGCATGCTAGACTATGTCATATTGGTCAAAATCGAATAAGTCGATTGGCTAAAGAAGGACTGTTAGGTAATCTAAGTCAAGTGGATCTACCTACATGTGAGCATTGTTTAACTGGTAAAATGACACGAAAGCTATTTGGAAAGGAAACACGAGCATTATATCCATTGCAATTAATTCATTCTGACATTTGTGGTCTAATGAATGTAAGGGCTAGACGTGGGGCAACTTATTTCATCACTTTTATAGATGACTATACTCGGTATGGTCATGTCTATTTGATTTCTCATAAATCGGAGGCATTCGATTGTTTCATAAAATACATGAACTTAGTTGAGAATCAATTAGATAAGAAAATAAAAGCTTTACAAATTGTTCGAGGACAAGAATACTTGTTAGAAAAGTTTAAAGCTTTATGTGATGAGAAAGGAATAGAAAGACAATTAACAATTCCAAGGACCTCACAACAAAATGGTGTCGCTGAAAGATGAAATAGGACACTATTAGAAATGATTAGGTCCATGATGGCTCAAGCAAATTTACCTATCACCTTTTGGGGTGATGCATTGCTAACAGCCACCTATGTACTTAATCGTGTGCCCACAAAATCAGTTACTAGCACACCATATGAGTTATGGACTAGTAGGAGACCTGATATGTCAAGTCTCAGACCTTGGGGTGTGCAGCATTTGTTTACGATTTCTCTCATAAACATGGGAAATTAGGCCCAAGAGAGAGGAAAAATATTTTTATTAGATACTCGGAACACTCCAAAGGATATGTGTTCATTATTGAACAAAGTAATGGAGGTGTGACTGAATTTGAATCACGAGATGTAACATTCTTAGAGAATGATTTTTCAAAGCAAGGCGAAATAGGTAAAGACCTATTAATATATGAGGCGCTTGATCAGAATGATTCTGTTATGACGAATCAAGATGGGGAACTTCAACCAAGTGGGAGCAATTCCATAGAAAGGTTCTTTATAATGACTGATTTAAGTGAGAGTAATCAGATCAATCATGAATTTGTTTATGATGAATCTCGATTAAGACGGAGTAATCGAGGGATAATTCCCTGGCGTCGTTTTGAGATTGAAGGAGAAATTAATATGATTGTTCTGCAAGAAGAAGAAGAGCCAATGAATGTAAATGAGGCTCTTACTGGCCCTGCTAAAGAAGAATGGATGAAAGCAATGATAGAAGAAATGTCTTCTTTAAGCTCAAATCAAGTATGGGACTTGGTTGACCTCCCAGAAGGACGTAAAGCAATTGGGAATAAGTGGGTTGTCAAAATTAAGCGAAAAGTTGATGGCAATATCGAAAGATATAAGGCACGTCTTGTAGCAAAAGGGTACACACAACAGGAGGGAATTGATTATGAAGAAATTTTTTCACCTGTTGTGAAGTTTGCTTCAATCCGTCTTATTATGGCTCTAGTAGCCAGTATGGATCTTGAATTACATCAAATGGATGTAAAAACTGCTTTTTTCAATGAAGAATTAGATGAAGAAATCTACATGGAACAACCTGTAGGTTTCATCAAGGAAGGTCTAGAAAATAAAGTATGTCGATTGTTGAAATCAATTTATGGCCTGAAGCAGTCTTCAAGACAATGGTATATTCGTTTTCATAATGTAATCATTTCGTATGATTTTCAAATGATCGATGACGACCATTGTGTGTATGTTAAGAGATCCAAAGATAAATTTGTCATTTTATCTTTATACGTAGATGATATATTGATTGCTTGTAATGACTGTATGTTTCTTACGAAAATCAAAGAATGGTTATCATCTAAATTGAAATGAAAGACATGGGTGAAGCGGCATACATTCTTGGAGTCAAGATTTTAAGAGATCGTTCAAAGAAGTTGTTATTGCTTTCACAAGCGATGTACATTCAAAGAATTCTTGAACAATTCCGTATGCAAGATTGCAAACCAATTGATAATCCTATTGCAGTTGGAAGTCTTATGTATGCAATGATGTGTACAAAACCAGATATTTGTTATGCTGTTAGGATGGTAAGCAGATATCAGTCAAATCTAGGTCAAGCATATTGGAAAGCAGTAAAGAGAATATTAAGGTATCTAAAGGGAACCGTGAACTATACATTATATTATCAAGGCAATGATATATGTATACAAGGATATACAGATGCAGATTGGGGAGGAGATTTAGATGAAAGAAAATCTACCTCAGGATATGTATTCTTACTAAACTATGGAGCAATATCATGGAAAAGTAAGAAACAATCCTACGTTGCATTATCCACAATGGAAGCTGAAAATATAGTATTCCTCAACTACAGTACAAGAAGCTATGTGGCTTCATCGATTCCTTGTGCATTTGGGAGTCACTAAAAGCAAAATTAATTAAGTGACCATCAACTGTGATAGTTAAGTTGCAATCGCTTATACTAAAGATCCCAAATTTTATTGTAAGACAAAGCATATAGATACTAAATACAATTATATGAAAGATATAGTTGCACGAGGAGAAGTGAACATGAGATATATATCTACGCGAGATATGATAGCAGACCCATGACAAAGCCAATTTTTAGAGATGTATTTATTGGGCATGTAAAATCACTAGGACTGCGTAGATGTTGAAATGTACTGATAAAATATTTTTCTATGTATGTTCACCTAGTCTAATGTCACTTGTTTGGATATAATGTATGATGAAGATTATACATTGTGTATCATTTGATTCATGAATATATGTGTTTAATGTATAAATATATTTTGAGATTAATCATAAGTATATGAGACAGATTATAGATTGGCCCTCTCACACGGGAAATCACCTCTAGTGTTTATGGTCGCTAGAGATGAGGCATGTTTAAAGTTTATTATCTAGGTGATAATTGAGAGCGCGAAACTTAAACCATTGATGCAGCAAGGAAATTAGTTCAAAGTGATTTATTAATCACTATATCTGTCTTACGTTGCCAGATGTGGGTTCTGAATAAATTGGTGAGTAGATAAGTGAACTCAAGTTAAACATTGAGTATGTTTGAACTATCATCTATACGGTATTTCTTGATTAAAAGATATTCAAGTCAAACGAAGTGGGTAAATACCGTAGCACATGACTCGTACCATGTGTGCACAACTGATCACAAAAGGGATTAATGTAAGTTACAAGATCTCATCTTACATTGTGTGAGGCCCTTGAGGTTAAGAAGAACCTCATCATATACCCTTATGACTCTTGTTTCATTCTTGCAAATTGAATTTAAGGTTTGCTACTTTAGATTATTGCCAAAAGATCATACACGATACGATCCTATAGAATAATTCTAGGAAAGCAAATTAAATTTAATTTAAAAGAGAATTGAGAACAGAGGAAGGTCATTTAATTTAGCTCATTGACTCGCATGAAAAGTATTCATAGATGACCATCGTCTCTTTAGGAGAGAACTTGAATACAGTCATGACTTAACGACACTAAATGAGATCAAAGAAAAAATGCAAATGCGAGATATGACCTAGGGTATAGCATACAATGTCTACTCAAGGACTCATAAGTCCTAGGATCAATTTGTTAAATCGAAATGTCATATACTCCTAACAGATATATGACAATGTACTCTCGTCGTATGCTGGTCACACTGGTTATTGAACAAGTATGAGTATTGCAGAGTTTGTTTTAAAATTAAAACCATCATGTGTGAGTGAGAGATGTAAGTTATTATTACACCCATGAAGAGTATAATAGTAATGAGACTCTTAAGATAACTACCAAAGGTAGTTAAATGAAGACAAAATATGAATGCAACATTATATATAAGAAAAAAAAAAAAAGAGAACGGTGTGGGGGTTGGTTGCTTCACTTTTTGTTCTCAAAATTTTTTTCTACAAAGAAGAGAAGAACAACTCGACAGTAAGGTGGAAACAGAAAAGTTCTATAACCGATAGAATCATAACAAATAATTCAAGTATGTAATTATTTGTTTTATCCACATATGAATGATCCTATTTTACATGATCTTAGTGGTTATGTTTTGTTCATTAATTTCTAACAACAATGGTGAAAGGCCTTTCAGATTAAATTGTGCCAATATGCCTGTTAATTCTGCAACTAATACCCTACTTCCTCTTGCACCACACATCAATTGTTCCTTCAACTTCCTCTTGCACCACACATCAATAGATCCTTCAAAGCAAGCCATTTTAGTGGATCCTCATTCCATACATCATCCAACACAATCAAGTACTTCTTCCTGCCCAGTTCTTTCCTCATAAATTTTTGCAACTGATCCAACTCAAGGTCGTCAGGTTCCATATCGGTAACAGATTTCAAGGCTTTCTCTACAATAACCTTTATATCAAACACATCAGAGACACATATCCATAGTTTCAACTCATAATTTTTGCTAGCAGTATAATCGTTGTAAACTAATTGAGCTAGTGTAGTCTCTCACATTCCACCAATCCCTAAAAATTGAAACAAATGAAACATCATCTACAGTGTTCACATCCAAAAGCTCCAGAATTTTTAGTTTCTCATTCTCTCTTCCAACAACCCTTTCCTCAAGAATGAATGAATGACTTTGGTCCCTCACCCTCCTCGTTAATGGAATCTCCTTCTCCTCCTTACATCGCCTCACGAAGTGAAATTTCTCCTTATTAGAAGCAATGGCATCTAGTCTCTCTCTGATTGCCTTAATCTCATGGCCTGCGTTAAAACCATACGAGATTGGGTTTGAAAAAGAAAAGAAATAACGAACCTTTTTCAACAATCTATTCTCACTCGACACTTCTCTTTGGAGAGCTTCCACTGACAAACCATCAACCAAATCCTCTGCATCATAAACCACTTCTTTAAGCTTGCCAAGCCAATCTTCGACTTGATGTTCTCTTGATTGCCTTTCTTCTACGTCAAGAAGCACAGCTTGAATTGTAGAAATTGTGTCCCTCAATCTCTCAAGCTCATTAGTTAAACTCCCACAAAATCCGATCTTTTGTAGAACAGGTCAGCCAACTTCTCGAGAATCCCCTCCGCAATGCTAAAAAGTAAAAAGAACTGTGTCCGCCATTTTCACTTCTAATATGGAGTAGGCTGGGAAAAGAAGTAATATTTGAGTGCTTTTGATCGTTGTTGAAACCAAGAAAAAAGAGCGCCAAAAGGGTTAACGTAATCTGGGAAACACTTGGAAGATAAATTAAAGAACAATGTTGTTCTAACTCATGGTGATCTTTGGACTGTTGAAAAGGAATACAAGAGTCTTGGCAGCAATCTGGGTCTTATGATGTACTTTACCAACTAACTGTGGCAGTCAACTCTTTGGCTGACTATAATTGCGTCGAAACGTGGAAAGGAAGGTTCTCTGGCGAGCAAAATCACAGATTTGACCGGAAATTTGTCTAATATAGCCAGTGAACCACCACCGACAACCCGAACCCAAAATTCTGACAACCATTAATAGCCTGTTTGGTTTAAGGCTAACTTTTTTATCGTTTCGGAAGAAAGTTTTATAATAGGAAAAGCGAGTTTTATATTATACTTTATTTTATCTTAAACGATCAAAATAAAAAATTTTAGATTAGAATTTAGGATATAACGTAAACTAATACTTAATATATGTAAATAGCTAAGTCATAATATTATATTAAATAGAGTAGAATAATATTTAATATAATAAATTTTATTAAATATTTAATAATAATATTTTATAATAATAATAATAATAATAAATTGTATATAATTAATAATAAAATTAATAAAATTTAATGAATTTTATTTTAAAAATAGAAAATACATTACAAATTTATTCTTTAATTGTTTGTATATATTTCTATATAATAAAAATATAAATAAATCATTTTTAAATATAAATCAAATAGAATAGAATAGAATAAAATTTAATAAAATAAAAATATTAAATAATTAATAATAATAATTTTATATAATTAATAATAAATTGTATAATTAATAACAAATTATTTAAAAAATTTAAAATTTTATTATTTTAAAATAGAAAATATATAAAAATATTATTCATGGTTGTGACTTCACAACCGTAAATTTTAATTAGACATGATTTCTCTTTTAAAATCACAGTATTAAACTTCTTGAAACATTCATTTTAATATAAGAGGTATAATAAGTTTTTATTGTACATTACATTCTATTCCATTTCATCTATCTTTCAAATAATATTTCACTACATTATATTATGAATTCTTCTATTCCTTTTAAACAACTTTTTATTATATTATATTTCATTTCATTATAAATTGTTTCGTTCCATTCTGTTCTATTATATTATATTTTATTTCATTAATTAACATCCAATCAAATAGGCCTTACAATTCTAAATCAGCTATAAACAAAAAAGAAGTAACATTTACAAATCTTGGTAGCGGAACGGGCTGGGCTAGGTATGGATATTCTAGATTCAGGCTCGAGTCTAACAAGAATTATGATTAGGACTCAAGCTCTCCCAAGTTCAACCAAGTTTGAGTATTCTTTTTAAATTTTAAAAGACATTATTTTATTTATTAAAAATTATATCATTTTATTTACAAAAATTAATTTCAAATTAAATAGGTCAAATCGAACCAAATAAGTTTAACTAAATCTAATACGTAAAATTAGACTTTAAAATATTTTATTTATTAACATAAACATAATAGCGAATTAGATATGGTCAATTTATCTTAGTTAAAATTATTTTAATATTAAATGATATAAAATATTTTACAATCGGAGGATTGGTCGTTTTGGTTACTAAATGATTTGTATGTCTTGAAATTTAATTTAATTTATTAATTTTAAATTTAATTAAATCTAGTTAAACTTTAATTTTAAATCAAATGAAAGACCGTCAATCAAACATCAAATCTGTAGAGTAAAGAGAAATCTCTAGCAACAAATTGTTCTCCTGAGTTGATTCAAACCTCCGCGAACATGTAGATTCAAGCCACTGCGGACATGTAGAAAATAAACGCTAAACTGATGATTGTATTTTAGTTACAGATATTACATGGTCTTCTTATAGCAAAAAGATAAGAAACCTAAGTAAAACAGTAAACTTCAATTGAAAAAATTGTGTTTGTAGTAAACGAGCCGAGATAAGTGGTTCAATCCTTCAGTTTCACACTCTAAATGATATTCATCTTATAATCAAATGAAAAAGAGTTAATCAAACATCAAATCTGGAAAGTAAAGAGAAGTCTCTAGTAACAAATCGACTTCTTAGTAGATTTAAACCTCTTTCGATCTGTCTTCAAGAGATCTACCCTCTTTTAGCTCTACATTTCCTAAAAATCAATCATGAAGTTTCTATAATATCGAAAATCTAGTTCTACCAAAGATTGGAGAGCAAATGAGATCTTAAAACGGAGAGAAAGAGAGCGAGAAATCCCATTTCAAAAGACAAAATTATTGTAGAGGCACTCATGTTATCTGAAAGTAGTAATTAAACTACGAGATATAAAATGTTCTCTATTAATCTTATGTTTTCATTTCTTTGCAAAAAAATTCTTAGCCGTGTATTGTTTCTCCACGCTTAAGGGGCTGTGAGTTAATAAAATTTCAACTCATGGTGTTTTTTGCTAATTTTTATATGTCAAGATTTTTTTAGCAACTTTTGAATAACATAGGGTTATTAAGGCAATAAATTTCATTTCAAAAGGGAGATAGGTAACTTGTGTGAATTGACATGCAACTGTCAAATATTTATAGGCAACAGTCACAATTACCACCACCTTAACTATTTGGCCAGTAAGCTTAGGCATAACATACGTTTTGTTTTTAATATAAAGATCTTGTTCGAAAATCAGCTTATTAGATTAGTTGTTAATTGATAGTGGATTATATTAGCTGATTCGATCAGGTAATTACGTTAACTGTTTGTTAGATATATTTGATAAGATTAGTTGTTTAGTTAAGCTCTATCGTAAAAATTTTAGGTCAATATTAGGGCTAACCCGTTCCTTTGTATGTTTTGTTTTATTTGTCAAGCCTTAGCTTAATAATGGAGTTTGGCAATGCCTGCATGGTTGGAATCAGTAGTTACGGGATAAGTCACCCCTGGACTAGGAATAATGGACTTTGGCAATACTTGGAAACAATAGTCACGGGGCCCCGTGACTAGGACAAGGATCTAAGGTATGTCTTTTACATGTCGGGACATCGTAGCAAGAAATGAAGCAGCTAACCAAGATGATGGATGTCTTCTTGGGGTCCTGAATGTTACGTGACAATGCTAGAACAGCAGGCGCGTTTTCTACTATGGAGTCCAACAGAAAGAAAATGCCTCTTTCTTCTTCAACGAAGCAAGACCAAAAAAAGTCTCCTGCAAATCCAAGCCTTTATGATTCTAAATTCTGTGGGCACCAACGTTAATATTTTCACCAAATTCATCTTATCATGCGCTGCTGTTGCCGCCAGGGTTCCTATATTGGATGCTCTTGACGTTGTTCGCTATGCTCGACAAGTGTTTGATATGAGACCCCATAGAGACGACGCCTTTCTTTGTAATGCCATGATCAAAGCTCACGTGGGTATGCGTCAGATCGCTGAGTCTTTGAATCTTTATGGGCATCTTAGGAGGGACACTGGTTTTATTCCCAACCATTTTACGTTCACTACATTGGCGAAGTCTTGTGGTTTGAGCATGACCATTCGGGAAGGTTTGGAGATACATAATCATGTTCTTAAAATGGGGTTTTACTTGAATTTGTATGTATCAACGGCATTGCTTGATATGTACGTGAAGTGTGAGAATTTGGGTTTGGCGAGAAAGTTGTTTGAGGAAATGTCCGAGAGAAGTCTAGTTTCGTGGACGGCTCTCATTGTTGGTTACATGAGGTCAGGGCATATGGGTGATGCGGTTGCACTTTTCGATCAGATGCCTGAGAAAGACTGTGCTGTGTATAATGCAATGATTGATGGTTATGTGAAGGCCGGAGATATGAACGAAGCTTATCGTTTGTTTAGCAAGATGCCAAGTAGGAATGTAATATCTTGGACTAGTTTAATCAATGGGTATTGCAGTAATGGTGATGTTTCATCTGCTAGGTCTCTATTTGATGCTATGCCTGAGAAGAATCTCTTTTCATGGAATGCAATAATTGGTGGACATTGCCAAAATAAACAACCAAATGAAGCTTTGAAATTGTTCCGGGAAATGCAGTTAACCTCGTCTTTTGAACCTGATGAAGTGACAATTGTAAGTATTCTTCCAGCTATTGCTGATTTGGGAGCTTTAGAATTGGGTCGTTGGGTTCATAAATACGTTTGTAGTAAGAAACTAGATAGAACAACTAATGTCTGTACTGCATTAGTTGACATGTATGCAAAATGTGGTGAAGTTTCAAAGGCAAGGAAGATTTTTGACGAGATGGCTCGCAAGGAAATAATCACTTGGAATGCATTGATAAATGGGCTAGCAATCAATGGACGTGCTAATGAAGCACTTGAGGTTTTCTTTGAAATGCAACGTGAAGGAATTAAACCTAATGATGTTACAATGCTTGCTGTATTGTCTGCTTGTAACCATGGTGGTCTGGTAGATGAAGGGAAGAAATGGCTTAAAGAAATGGACGAGTTTGGACTTGAACCAAAAATTGAGCATTTTGGTTGTCTGGTTGATTTATTAGGAAGAGCGGGATACTTGGAGGAAGCTGAAAAGTTGATTAAAGCCATGCCTTACGAAGCTAATGGAGTTATTCTCAGTTCTTTTCTATTTGCATGTGGATACTTTAAGGATGTTAAACGGGCAGAGAAGGTACTGAAGCAAATTCTTTCTGTAGAACCAGAGAATGATGGGAATTATACTATGTTAAGGAACTTGTATGCCAAAGAGGAACAATGGAGAAATGTTGAGGAAGTCAAGGTACTTATGAGGACAAAAGGAGCAAAGAAAGAAACTGGCTCTAGTGCTATAGAGATTGATAATAGTGTTTCAGAGTTCTTGTCTGGGGGCAGAGCACATCCACAGTGGGATGCAATACATTCAATGGTGGAGTTTTTGCGGATTCACATGAGGGATAAAACTGTGACTCAAAATTTATAATCTCTGGTTGCTGTAGAAGCTTGAGGAGCTTCACCAAAGAACAAGCTTGAATCAACAATGGGGAGCAAGTTCTATCCCTGTCTGCAGTAAGCTGACATCAGTACATGATAAAAATCTTTGCTTTGCCCAATTTTGTTTTCCCATCTTAATGTAAATGTAACACATTTTTCTCAGTATTTAATAGCTTATAGAATCAAAAGATGCAATTACAAATAATTCCATCACGGTCTCTGCTCTCTTGCTTAGGCTTGGTAATGGGCTGAACGGAGCAATTAAACATAATTCCATCACGGTCTCTGCTCTCTTGCTTTAGGCTTGGCAATGGGTTGAATTAAGCCCGAACCCGAACCTGAACCAAAATCTTTCTATACGTCTGATTGGCAGTCAAAATCCACATTCAGGCAGACTTGATCAGGTTCAGGTCCGTTCAGCCAGGTCTCTCAAACTTTTAAGTCTTTTACTAACCTGAAGTCTCGTCAAATCAAGTCCGGGCTGGAATCCCAAACAAACATAGATGATGATGCACAAATGATAGATCCAACAAACCATACACACATTCATACAATAAGATCTCTCTCTAAACAGAAGACAAAGGAAATTAAAAATGAAAGATCCAGTCAAAGTAGAATCCAAGTATATGCCTCTCTGAATACAAGTAGAAAAGAAAACAAAAAGAATTTTCTTGATTATGCACTTATTTCCAGAGCAGTATCCATAAGAAAAGTGCAGTTGACATGCAAGTAAATGGTACAAAGAATGTTACAAGGAGAGTCAAAAAATCACTCTGAACCAGAAACTACCTAAGAATACCTAGACAACAAAATGAAAAAACAATATATGTGGATCAAAATTAGCTTGAGCATTATCCTTCTGTTTCCTGTATATAGAGATTGTATAGCAGAGACTAGAATCCTATTTCCGCCGGATAAAAGTGGAAGGTCCAAGATTAATGTATAGTAGGCCTACATCAATCATTTACTTTCTATAAAGTACAGTTTCCCTCAATCACCTCAGGCCAACATTGTTTTCTTATAACTTTGCTTAAACTCAAGGTTCTACCTTGTGGTGCTCAAGGTTGCGAAGCACAATTCTTGCAAAAATTTTGGCTTCAAGTGGTGCAGTTGCTGCTGCCGCTGCAGAACGCAGGACCCGTGCAGCTCCAGAAGTTTGCATGAGATTTGCATGGTGGACAGCATGTCGGCCACCAGGAATGGTAAACTGAATTTCAATAATCATATTAACAGTGTTCACCCGAGTCATATCGAAAAAGAGAAATATATTGTTAGCAATCTGACAGACATCTATCATTACATTTAGTGAGACACGAGATTTGGAGTAGGCAGAAGAGAGTGAATATCAGAATGCAAGTATTACCTGGAGAAGAGCGAATGCAGCACATGCCTTTAGTATAGAAGAAGGATTCCGAAGCATGGCCACAAATCTTCCGATTTCAGCCCCACTGCAAAAATAAAAAGAATCAAGAGGGATGAGAGGTTATCTTCTCAGCCAAAAAGGGTAATGGATGTGTTGATAGCTTTTAGTTTTGGAATATGATATGGCCATGGTATGCCATCATACACTACAGATGTTCTGGAATTAGGATAGAAGCCTGACAACAGAAAATTTTGCATTATAAAAGTCAATGTTTCATAAATGAATGCATCCTGTGAGAATCCTGGTGAGAGATTGAAACATGATGTTTCAGTTTTCTTTTTGACAGAAGGTTGGCAAAGAGGGAAGTTCACAAACCTGCATCTTAAGTGCCCTGCCTCTTGAATATGAGCTCTCTCAGTCACTTGCGCTAATGTTGCCGAAGCTGAAGATGCAGCAGCAGCAGCAAACGCTGGAGGATCAGAAAATTGAAGCACAAATGCCTCAATATGCTTCAGTGCCATCCTTTGAGCCCCATACAAGTTCACGCTTTTCGAACTACTCTCTAATGAAGTTCCTATTAACGCAAATTCATCCATTCTGCACAAAGAGAAATCAAACAAGTAAAACTACAATGAATGTTAACTACTGGATAATTAATATACAAGATAATGCGGGTGTTAGAAGTACCTCCCATCAAACATGTATGCCAATGCCAATGCAGCCATAAAACGTGCCATCTTTGACACTGATGAAGAACACAGATGAACGAGCGCCGGAACTCCCCCTTCCTCCACTATGCGGAGAGCATTACCTGGGTTGAAGGCAAGATTCCAAAGAGCTCCTGCAGCAGTCTCATGAACATCCTGAAAATACCAAATAAGCTCAAGTATGAAGTAGGATCCAATTCAAGTTGATAATAGACAGACATCTTTGCATTTTAAGTACTTGTAGAACAGATACATCACAAGAAAATCGAAATTCCAAACATCAATTGAAAAAGTCAGAATATTTCCTAAACGGGAAGTCGTAAGATAAAGGTAGAAGAAAGAACATTCTATCAGAAGGAAAAGGAAATTTCATGCGACTCCTAGGTGACTCAAAAACTATAATGCACCTATGCACTTTGTATATTCATCTTAAAAACATGGAAAACATCAGTTTTTGAGGTTTAAAAAATGCTTGATAAGCATGGGATCTTCAAAGTTACAGATATGTAAAGAAAAATAGATACTAACCTCAGCCTCAGAGCGTGCCAGGGAAATGAGAGGTGCAATTCCACCTTCTTGTCCAATAGCAATGCTGATAGACACCACCAAACAAAGGTGGCATTAGCCACAGATAGCGAAAATGATGCATAAGAACACCAGCTTTTAAGAAAGAAATGAATGGAAAACATTTTTTTGTCAGAAGTGATATAGCATACAAAAGGGTTGACTAGGCTAGAAAAGTTTATGCTTTTGTATTTTCAAAGATTTCAAGTTTATGGCAAATTAATTTTGGTAAATACCAGAAATATCAAGTTTGTGAGAAATTTTACAAGTGACTAAGTTGCTATTACCGTAAGAATCAAATACATGAAGTGGGCACAAATAGATGTACTATCTTAACTCAAATGCAATATATCACCCACCCTGTGCAAGAGATACCCCTCTCCACCATTCGACTAGGGAGAAGTCTAGTTTGAAGAATCTATAAGACAGTGAGTTAGAGACTGCCCTCTGAATGAGCCCAAATATAGGATGGGATAAGTATGGTGGATACCACTTTTTGAGGATATGGACAAACAGATTATGTTATCTAGGCACATCATAGACCCTCTTAAAATACATTAACAAAACAAGATGAACCAAAGAATTTTAGAAAATGAACTTATCCATACCTGTTTGCTTCTGATACTGACAATCCCCAAAGAGCTCCTGCAACTCTCTCTTGAAGACCTGGTGAGGCATTTGAACAGGATTGTGCAATAGCAACCTGAATAACCCAGATAGGATCAAATTATCAATGCATAGTAGATCCTCCAATCATATGGTATCATTTTATAAACTAGGAAGAATCATATTAACTCCACATTATTCAAGACAATCTTTCTTTCTCAAGTATTCTATAGATTTCAGCTTTAGCATATTAATTCTCCCAGATCATTACTTGAATTTCCCTCCTTTCCTTTTAAGAACAGGCATTTCTCAATGATCACATAATTCACTGCTAAACCAAGAACATAATGGAAGTATTATCAACTTCAATAACAAAAAGCCATGAATCATGCAGTCATCATTGCAAGTATTGTCTACAAAAAGTGCCCCTCAGCTGCAATCTGTAAAGGGGGAGAGTACATTAAAGAAAGAGACAACAATTGCCAGAAGAAAAACTTTAGTGGATGTTTCACCATAGGATGAACCAAAGGCATCATTTAATCACGTAAATCACATTCCATTAAGTACTTTCCTGTGAAACACATCTTACTGAATGGAACTGAGTTGAATTTCCGAAAAACATCCAGATTCAACAAAACATTATCATACCAAGGCCTCAACCCCACCAGCTGCTGCAATTGCCTCACGATTTCCATCATCAAATGATAAGTTCCATAATGCGCCAGCAGCTTCCTGTCTGCTTATGAAAAAGTGAAAATAAAATTCAGTTGAATGGAATTTCAAAATACAATAATTGCTTTCAGGTTTCAGAAGCATAGCAATTATAAGATCATGAGTTTCTGTGCAAGTGAGAAATAATGTCAAAGAAAAAAAACAAAAGCAGAGAAATAACCTTCAAATCATTAAGTTGTGTAAGCAATGAGATAAGGTACTAAATGAGAATCCTTAACAAGGGTAACCTGATAAGGTAAGACTTTCACCCTTTTGTTTAGAATGGTCATTAATAGTCATACTTACACCATTCAAATCCAGGAACTTTAAAAAACAATAAACAGAATGTGTGGAACTGAAAGGAACTTCACTATGGATCCTCTCCCGAATGCAAGCCTCCTTAGAGGTTAATTTTGAACAGTTTGAGATTATTTGTTTATGTGTTGATGCTTAAGAAAATATGATCATCCAAGAGTTTTTTTTTTTTAAGAAGTTTAATAGCTCCAGGAAAGTGAAATAAATCAGGAGCTGGCAAATCAAATCACCTGACACCTTCATGAGGTGAATGAGTAAGTTGAACAAGGGCTTCAAGAGCCCCTGCCTCTTGTCCAACGGCAGCATTGTTGCTGTTGCTATCCCCATGAGCAGCCAAGTTAGCTAATGCTCGAGCAGCCTGTCATTAACCAAGGTGACATAAGTGAATATGCTGTAGGTCATAAATAAAACTGACAAACAGAGATGTAGAAAGTGACATCAAACAGCTTTAAACAATAAGTAAGATTGTTTGCAATTTGAATAGTCCTTTGAATTCTGGTTGTGTAGGATAGAAGATAGAAAAGTTTGAGGCAATTTCAAGTATCTTCTGAAAGATACTGACTAGAGCATTAACGTGAAATTGATGAAACCAAAAGAATTGGACAGGATCACAACTTATTGAGACTTTCGTACCAATTACATTTTCAAAATATAGTCTGGAGGAAGCCTTTACTTCATGAATATTGTTACATAAATCACAGTATGCAACCCACACTTTATCAACAAAATACTGACCAAATATACTTAATTACACACCTGTTCTTGCACTCCTTCAAATTTGCAGGTACGAGCAAGCATCACTAAAGCATGTACACCACCTGCTAGAGCAACCTCCATGCTGCACTTGTCATCAGCTGCTAAATTTGCCAAAGCACCAGCTGCACGTTCCTAGCCACCGTAGAAACCAACATAAAAACTAATGTATCATGCAATCAACTACATGAATATATGCAAAGGAGGTACAGGAAGCCTATAAAGTATAGTATGTGATTGAAAAATAGTAATCCAGGTAAGTAAAATCACAACCAGAACTCCATCACCCCCAGAAGACCATTTGAATATAAGATCAACTAAAGCTTTCACACCACCAGCCTCAGCAATAGCACCCTGAAAAGTATTTTCGTAACATTGCAGTTAGAAAATCAGAGAATATGTTCTTTCTCAGGAAAAATAAATGAGAAACTCAACCTTGTGCTCTTCCCCTACAGAAAGATTCCAAAGTCCTCCAGCAGCTTCTTCAGCAACTAGCCTGTTCATGGACCTTGCCAGCCTAGTTAGGATACCAATTCCTCCTTCTGCAACTTCTTTTGCAACATTTGCATTCACAGACAAGTTCGCTATCGCCTATATGATTAAGGAATGGAAATCTTTCATTAGACAAAAAGTTGAACATCAAACGAGATTGCATACTATTCAACATTGTTAGTCTCTGCATATTATTTCTGTCATGAGCATTTTCTGCTTCATATACACAGAAGAAATATATACCTTAGCTGCCTCGGACTGAAGACCTTCTCGCCAAGATTTTGCAAGGTTTAAAAGGAGGTGTACTCCGCCATCTCGCATAACTGCCTCTGCCCTTCTACAATCTATGCTAGCATTTTCATCATCAATAACTACAAAAGTTGCAAGTCCAGTTGCTGCCCTTTCTTGAACTTCCTCCTGAGAACTCTGCATCAAACTAAGCAATATTCTTGAACCTTGCTTGAGCCAAAAATCATCCAAACCTTGTGGATTGCTCTCAGCAATACGCAAAAGTGTGTGGGATAGGATCCACTCAAGCCAAGTCATCATCTCGTCTGCAATTTTATCATTCATCATTGAACTCCTCCAATCCATAAACACATCTTTTCCCTTCTTTGCATTATCAGAAAATAAAGAAGCTAGGCTTTCAAAAATGTCAGTGAAAAAGGCAAGCAGCAATTTGCCTTTGTATCTGTTAGTGGTAAAGGAAATGTCTTCTTCAAGAACTGGGCAATTCAACGCACACAAAACCTTCAAGCTGGCAGATGAGGACAACAATCTAGAAACAGCTGTTGGATCAATATCAGTTCTTGAAACATCTAAACCAATCAGCTTGGGCAGGCTATGCCAAAGATGCGAAACCACATTCCACTTCATATTTGATGTCCCTGCAACTGATAAATAGCGAACTGATAGTAAATTTCCCAATGCTACTTCACTGACATTCAAACAGTCCAAGAACCCCACATCAAACAAATTTGGACAATATTTAGCCAAAGCATTGATCGCATCGGCTGAAACATCCCTAATTCCAGAGAGCCAGAGTTTCTTTAATTTAGGACAGCAGAAAGCAGTTGCTTTTATAGCATCACTAGTTATCCTTTCAGAAAAATCTGGCCCAAGTTGGAGGCTTTCAAGTAGCTCATGGCGAGCCACAATCATAGAAAGAGTAGCATCTGTTATTTTCCTGCAGTAATCACCACTTATTTCATGTAAGTTCCTCGATTGTAGATGTATTAGTGCTTCAGCAGACTCTGCTCCACGAAACCTAAGCTTCTGAACATTTGCGCATCTAGAAGTCAGTGAAGCTGCCATAGCAGCATCACATTTGTGAGCACGAAGGTCCAATGAACCCCACAAGCATGGGGAAGCACCTAGAGCTCTCCATGTCCTGCATGTTGCTGACAAGCTCGCTCGGTCACGATAATTTAGACAAGAAAACAATTGTATTACAGTGTCATCTGGCAAGCTGGTCCAATCAACATCCTCAACTCCACCAGAGGGCAAAACCCCACCCTCAATTTCAGGGTAGCTAGGCAAAACTACCGTCTCTTTACCCTTTTTTGCCACTTTACGCCTTACTCTACGACTCATATCTTGATCAGATCACGAAAAAGCCAAGCTCTTTTAACAACTTTGGACCCCAAGCACCTAATTGTATAGCCAGTGAAGGAACACAACACGTCCCATTACCACATATCCACAAAACTCAAACACCCAACAGGAGCAGCATAGAACAACAAAGCCAACACGCTTTAACCTCAAAAACCCTTATCCTTAGAGAAGTAAATGATTTGGGTATCTAAACCAAACGGGATAAAAGATTCTCAATCATTAAACAAACCAAGGCAACCAATCCCAACAACCCAATGGAACAATCCTCGGAAGTTCCCAATACGGAGGAAAAATCAACAGTATTTCCAAACCTTAAAAGCTATAAAGCTGGCGTGCAAAAACCCTCCAAAATCTTGAAGCTTCGGGGTGAAATCAGTTGCCCTTTGTTGAGGCTGCATTGAAGAAGAGCTAATGGGCATGAAACAAATAAAAAGCTAAAAAGAAAATACGCACACAACAACCAGATGAAGAGTTGCAGATTGAACAATTCAGGTCTACAGATATAGAAAGAAACCCTCTAAGCACGTGTTCACTCTCTCCCCTAAGTTTTCCTTTCCTTGTTGTTAGGCAACAGACGTAAGAAACAGAAGCAAGTTGAATCTTCGTACCTATGATGATGAGAGGAAAAAAAGAAAATATACTAAAGTTGAAGTTAATACTTACTATAACAGCATTAAGATTGTTTATAAACACCACAGCTCTATCTAATGTAATGTCTTTATCTTCTTCGTCCGAGATTAAAGTGAAATCTAAATAAGTCTGACCAAGGTTTGGAGCGAACTTGCATTACAAGTAGTCATGATCAACGTTATTTTTTTAGCCCAAAAGGCCATTTTTAACATCAAACGAAAGTCTATAAATTTTAAAGATTTCAAATTTAACTCTTAACATTTTTCAAAATTATTAAATTGAACTATAAAATTTAACAAATTTTAAACTGACGAAAAGTTTAAGTTTGACATAATTAACTAATGTTTTAAAAACCTGACCGGATACCGAATAGATCGGAAAGATTTAAGATT
The DNA here is from genome assembly GCA_029891385.1 of Erythroxylum novogranatense. Taxonomy (NCBI): domain Eukaryota; kingdom Viridiplantae; phylum Streptophyta; class Magnoliopsida; order Malpighiales; family Erythroxylaceae; genus Erythroxylum; species Erythroxylum novogranatense. The sequence continues at coordinate 2,062,768 of CM057231.1, forward strand.
TAGAGGTTCAATCAGTAATGAACCGCTATAAAACTGGTATATAGTAAATAAAAAGTAAAACTTATACGAATAAGTAAAAATAACGTTGGATAAAATAATGAAGTTCATGAATAATGAGTAATTCGCTGAGAATGTTCAGATATTTTTTCTTTCTTCTGTATTTTATTCCGTGATCATTAATTTTCCTCCTCTTTAGAATCCAACTTGGACAATACAAATACGTGAGTGGAAAAAAGGCAATTTCAAGATTTTCTCATAAAATTCAAATATTTTATTTAATTTAAGGGTTATAATTTAAGAACAAATAAAATATTTTGAATTCCTCAAAGTGAATTTTCAATAATAACTTTATTTAAAATAGATGTACATTGAGCTACATAATATACGTAGGAGAAACAAGCTTTTAAAGTTAAAAATAAATAAAACACGATTGATCGAATTTGTTGCGCATTAATAATAAATTAGATATTCTAACCATTAATACCTTACCCTTATCAACTAAACTTAAAAGACAATAGTAGGATATTGATACATTCTTGTAGATAACTACTCCCTACTGCTTGAACACTATACTTTTGATGTCAAATCATAATTTATGTTTTCCATATAAATAAATTAATGGTGGTTATTTCGGTTAAACCAAACATTTATAATTTTTATTTTGTTTCATATAATTAATCGACTTTCTTTTAAGTTGTTTTTATAAAATAGGAAAATTTTAAGTTTTACATCGTTTTCTTGTAAAAAAGAAACACTAAAAGGTAAATTGAATTAACAGAAAAGAATAATCTATGAAAAAGTTATGAAAGTTTGATCAAAGTTTTAAAAATCGAATCGAACCGGTCTTACTGAAAAAAGTTTAAACCGGCTAGTTTTTATATATAAAGATTACTAGTTGAATTCGAACCGGATCATTAACTAGTATAAATTTTTTCTACTCAGTCAGATAAGTATTATGTCAAGATATTATTTTTATTTTTTAAATAAAAAACGAATCTCTTTCATATAATTTTTTTTATTTTAATACGATCTGGCCAGATTTTATTGAAAAAATAAGAAACAAACAAAACTAAAAATGTTCAAAGCCACGCAACAAACAAAATAGGAAACAGAGGTTCCAAAAAAAAAAAATGAAAAAGAACACAGGCCCGAAAGCTAGTCCATGAATCGAGCTTGAAGACCGGAAAATGACAACAGTAATGGTGAGATCTTCAGCGGCTGATCATGTTTCAATGGTCCCAGTAAATCTCAAAATTTGGGTATCTTCAAAAAGAGAGACAATTCTTCACAGTGGTTCGCGGAGGCGCTTTTCTTCATCAATCACCACTTCAACTTCCGCTGGGGCTTCCTCCATTAAAAACATATCTTCATTCAAATTAATTCCAGCCCGAGCTATGACATTTGCTGCTCGATTTCCCTCGCTTCGTACATGTAAGAATTCGCAAGATAAGTAATTTTTTGCCACCTTCAAACCATCACTAATAATTGGGCTAATTTTGGATTTATCAATTTGTCCCAGCTTTAATTTTTTGATGATTGTCAGGTTGTCCCCCTCCAGTTCGATGTTTCTGAACAAGGATTCATATCCGAATTTGAGAGCAACTATCGCTGCCAGTGCTTCACCAGCGAACGAATCTTGGACATAAGAATGCTTGGTAAATCCACTTCCTAGTACCTCGCTTTCTGAACCTCGAATCAAAAAACCCGAAGTAGCAATTTTATTGTTCGGATCATATGCAGAATCGAAGTTAATCTTAACCTTATCATCAGCAGGTGGCTTCCAATTCACCTGTTGAGGTTGAGCTCGGTTAACTGTGGACCTTCTCGACGATAAGACCTGCATCTCCAAAAGGTATGCCGTTATAAATGAATGAAGCTCATTTACTGACTGATTGATATTCTCGTTTATAAATTTGTTTATGTTAAACCACGTCACCCATAACGTAACACAGACCAAGTTGCATTTGTCCACTTCGAGTCTAGCCAATACTTCCTCTAGCCAAGCTTGAACCGAATTATGTGATACATTGACCCAACTAAACCCAACTTTCTCCCAATTTTGGCTTATAATAGGGCAGTCTCAAATCGCATATAACCCGTCTTCGACGTCCCTAGAGCATCTTCGGCATATGCTTGAGTTTGCACTATGTTTGTTGTATAGATTTAGACCGGTAGGCACGAAGTTTCGAATAAATTGCCATATTGTGATCTTAATTTTGAGTGGTAATTGTAGATTCCATAACTTTGAATATAGGCCTTTAATTTCATCCGAAACTGTATAGTGGATAGTTCGGATTCCTCTATGAAGTAATTTATGCCTACTTTTCACATTATAAATTCCCGAATTTTCGTATCGCCACACAAGCTCATCTTCATGTTCATCAGCTGCCAAAGGAATGCTTAAGATTCGTGTCACCTCTTCTGAATCAAACAGGTTTGATATCTTCTCTACATCCCACTTACGCTCATTAGGAATGAATAAATCTGCTACAAAAGATGCTGATATACTGACATCTGTCTTGGTGATATGGCTGTTTTCAGGCATTGGTAACCATCCATCATTCCAGATTGAGATCTTTCGTCCATTCCCTACTTTCCATTGGAGACCAGTTGCCAGTAAAGCCTTAGCAGACCAGTCACTCTTCCACGTCAATGAGGGGTAATTTCCTAGCCCTGATTCCATAAAATATCTATCTTTGTAGTATTTAGCTTTTAAGAGCCTTGCTGCTAAAGAGTTAGGACATGAAATTAATCTCCACCCTTGTTTAGCTAATAGAGTCACATTGAAGCGTGCCATTCCTCGAAATCCTAACCCCCTATCCTTTTTCGATTTGCAAAGTTCATCCCAAGTGCACCAATGTATACCAACTTTAGTTTTGGATTTACTCCACCAGTATCGAGCAATTATCGCATCAATTTCATCACACAACGTGTTAGGAAGAAGAAAACATGACATCGTGTATGTTGGTAGCGCCTGTAAAACCGATTTTATAAATATTTCTTTACCCCCCTTCGATAAGAATCAAATACTCCACGCATCAATTCTATCCCTGATCTGATCAGCTAGGTACCTGAAAGTAGCAATTCTATTTCATTCCACTTGGGACGGAAGTCCCAAGTATTTTTCAGGTTTTGTTGTAATTCGCACTTGCAAGATGTTGGCAATTGTTTCCTGCACATTTTCCAGCATGTTTGCACTAAATGAAATCAATGATTTGTCGAAATTAACTCTTTACCCTGAGCATTCTTCAAATTCAGTGATGATGCTTCTAAGTCTTGCCGAGCTTATGATAGTCGCATCTCCATAGAAAACGCTGTCATCAGCAAAAAATAGGTGAGATATGTATGGTGCGCCCCTGCAAATCTGAATTCCTTTAAGCGATCCATCATCACATGCCTTTCTCAAAAGCGATGCAAATCCCTCACCACATATAAGGAAAAGATAAGGGCTTAATGGATCCCCTTGTTGCAATCCTCGCTGTGGTATAACCCGACCTCGACTGTTACCATTCAATACCACTGAGTAAGTAACGGATGAAATACATTGCATCAGCATCTGAACCCATCTCAAGTGAAACCCCATCTTTAACATTACTTGTTCCAAAAATCCCCATTCCACTAGATCGTATGCCTTGCTCATGTCGAGCTTGAGAGCATATCATCCCTTTATTCCCGTTCTCTTTGTCTTCAGAAAATGAATGATTTCATATGCAATTAATACGTTATCTGAAATAAGCCTACCATGCATGAAAGCACTTTGCTCCTCTTCAATACATAATCCCAAGAACTGTTTGAACCTATTTGCCAAAACTTTGGATATGATTTTTTACAGTACCGTACATAGCAAAATAGGTCTGAATTGAGTCATATTTCTTGGATTAGTAACTTTCGGGATTAAAAAACAATGTTTATGTGATTAATCCTATCAAGATCCTTGGACCCAGACAAGACTTCGATGCAATAATCCGCAACATCCCTTCCCACTATGTGCCAATATTTTTTAAAGAATAGTGTTGGGAACCCGTCATCACTTGCTGCCTTTGTAGGACCCGTACTTTGTATTGCTTTAAAAATCTCTTCACTTGTGTACTGTCGAAGAAGGAGATTATTCATATATGTTGTAATAACATAATTGATTCCTGCTAGAATCTGATCTGGTGATCCCGACACATTAGAATGGAACAATTAATCAAAGTATCCTGTTGCAATAGCCACAATTCCTGACTCATCATTAACCATTGTGCCAGATTGGTCCTCCAGCCCTTTAATCTCCTTCATCTTTTTCCGTTGAGATGCAATTTTGTGGAAATAAGCGGTATTTCGATCCCCGTAACTCAGCCAATTCTCCCTCACTCTTTGCTCCCACTTTCTCTCCTTTCTGTCTATCTCTAAGATTGTCAGGATCAGCTCCTCGAGATTGCTCGATGTTGGATCTCTATGATTCAGCTCATCTAATTTACGTTTCAGCTCTGTCGTTCGTTTAAACCGGGCTACTGTAATATTTTTACTCCAGCGTGTTAGCCCTTCACTTACTACATTCAACTTCCCCGGGACATCGAGATCACAGCTTGTCCAAATCTTTCGAATTTCCTCCTCGCAATCATCTTCCATACACCAACTAGACTCAAATCTAAAAGGGAACTCCGTCCTTTCTCTGATCACATCTGGATGTGTGTCTAACAATAGGGGCAATGATCCGAAATAGAATGAGATAGGTGATTTATTTCGCAATTCGGAAAAATGTCGCGCCAACTTGAAGTAGCCACCCCCCGATCCAACCGCTCTCTGATATTAGTTCTAGGTGTGTTTCCTGTCTCCCATGTGAACCAAGGTCCCTTAGATCCCAAATCAATTAACCCACATTCATCCAATGCGTTACGAAACTCGGTCATCTGTCTCACTAGTTTGATGCACCTTCCTTGTTTTTCAAACTCGTATGTTATTTCATTGAAATCCCCCATCACAATCCACGGGCTGTTAGATTGATTTTTGAGCGTGCGAAGTAAATCCCAAGATTCTGATCTAAATCTCTCTTCATGATGTCCATAAAACCCCATAAATCTCCATGGAATTCCTGCCTCCTCAGATACAATTTCGACATCAATATAATGGTCACCACTGCTTTTGAAAGTAACATTAACCCCCTCTTTCCATCCCATTGATAATCCTCCACGTGCATCATCTGCTGTAACTTCAATTCCCGAATAATACCCACAGTTGCGTCTAACACCAGCCATCCTAGCATTATTCAGTTTTGTTTCAATAATAAAAAATATATCAGGGAGCTGTTCCGAAATTTTATCTTGGAACCTTCCGATTGTCCGTGAGCGACCGAGCCCACAGACATTCCAAGCTAGGATTTTCATTGTGACCGGTCGGTCTCCAAGCCCGGAGCCACCGATAAATCAATTTGTTGTGTTTTTTTTTTGTGCAACAGAGCCATCCTCCACTCTAGCCCGTTTGTGACCATCTGTAAAGTTCAATGGGTTGTCCTCGGTTTCTTGGGCCGTCATTACTTCATCCATATCGAATTGCCTTCCTTGTTCAATTGGAATTTCTTTGTTTTTAGAACACTGTCCCTGAATTTTCTCCTATTTTTACGCCAGCAGTATTTGATTTGGAGATTGCCTCCAATTTTTCCAGAAATTCCCACTTTGCACCCGAATTTGTTGGGATGGGATCTCCTCTGTCTCTTAGCCATCTGTTTCTTGTCGGTGGCCGTTGCGGTGTCCCCTTTTGTTCTGGCCCCCATTCTAACTCCAGTTCCTGTGTTCCTCGTGCAAATCGGATTGGGCAGAAGCTTTCCCCATGTCCAACTCTCCCACAAAGGTAGCAGAACAATGGTAGTTTCTCGTACTTGAATTGAACATATACTTCTTTTCTTTGTCGAGTCAACACCTTCTTCCTCCTTAGTAATGATTCACGCACATCTAGTCTGATCCTTATTTGCATATATCTCCTAAGTCCCATGGTTATGGCTTTAGTATCATTGTCGATAAACTTACCCAATGTATTGCCTAGTTGTGTAGCCATTGCTTATGACATCATGCCTGTCTACAGGTTATGAACTTGGACCTATATATCATAGTTCAACAATGGTACTTGTAGTGGATCCTCGTTTTCCCCTACCCTATGAAGAACCAGGAGATGATTATTAAAGTTATAAGGTCTCCCCGCAAGGACCCGTTGTACATCAACTTCATGGTAGAATCGAAACATGAATCGTTGATCACCAATCTCCTCGATTGTGACTCATTTTCCTGGGTGCCAGATTTCCGCCAGCTTTGCTCTCATGGCGATAAAATTGATTGAACCAGTAGTCTTGAATTTGCCTACAAGGCATATTTCATCAAAAATCTCCGAATCCTCATCCAGACCTTCAACTATCAACGTTGTTTCCTCTCGATTCGAAATCCCCAAAGCTGCTATGCCGGTCTCCATGTCTTCCGCCATTGAACAATTGAGAAGGATGTGATATGTCTCACAACGGTTTGAATTAATTAAAGGGTTTTGGTTTAGCTATAGTTTAACAATTAGAAAAGAAAGAAAAAACCTAGGTTAACCTACGATATTGCGGAAAAGAAGCTGCGAACCTGCAGAGATTCATCTGTTTTGATATTTTAGATATAGTTTCTAAAATGTTAATAAAAAAGTGACTTCTAATGTTAAGTGACAATAAGGTCCAATGTTACACGTTAATCTAAGTTATCACGTGACAGTAAGATTTACCATTCTATATCTCATACAAGCGGCCTTTCAAAAGCTCAAGGCTTAAAACCCTTAATTATTATTAGCCAATGTGTTAATCTTTTTCTAATGTCAATAACCAATTAGGGTTAATTAAAAAAACTCAATCTTTACTTAATTTTACAATTATAGTCTGAACTTTAAAATTTGACAATTAAATGATCAAACTTATAAATTTTTTCAATTCTAACATAACATTAATGCTTCCATTACCTTTACTAATATGCTTGGTCACATATTTCAAAAACACTAACTATTAAGCCCTATTTTGTTGAAGCTTATATTAGTAGAGCTTTTGTCGTTAGAATTTTTCGTAGATTTTTTTAATAAAACTTTTCTAATAAGTGAGTTAACTATTTTATTTTCATTTAAAAGAGCTTTTAAAAAGAAATTTATACAATAGGCGTTTGACAACATAAAATAAAAGTACTTTTAATTTTAACTATATTTTATTTTGGTAAAATTATATATGCATATAAATATTATTTAAAGTATATTAAACAATATGCAAAGTACTATATATTAATTATTATATAATTTAAAACCATATGAAATATAAATGAAAATATATCTAACCAAATCTTTTACATGGATTATAACATAAGTAAAACTAATATAAAATAAAAATTAAAACATTTTAAAAGTTAAATAATAATATATAAATCCCAAAATAAACGTGAAGATAAGTTTGTGGGTATTATGAATTGTGTATAAAACATAATAGCAAAAGAGACTAAAAAATAGGCTTATTAATTGATTTAAAAAATCTAACTGAAAAAGTTTTTTTTTATAAACTCCAAATTTGAGCTTTTTAAAAAGATGTATTTTAACTGTCAAAAAAGTCATATCTATTAAATAAGTGTTTTTTCATTTTACAGTTAAACACTCATTTTTCTTAAATAAAGGCTTTTATGATAGAAAAAAGTGCTTATTAACCTCTCAAAAGCTCATCCAAACAGGCATAAGCCTCTATTTGGTTGGGTTTATATTAGTAGAACTTTTGTTAGTAGAGCTTTTTTTACAGATCTTTTCTAAGAAGAGTTTTTCTAAGAAACCAGTTAATTGTTTGACTGTCATTTAAAAAAGAAATTTTTTGAAAGAGCTTCATAAAATAAACTGTTTGGCAATATAAAAATAAAAGAACTTTTAATTTTAATTATATTTTATTTTGTAATCAAAATTATTTATGCATATAAATATTATTTAAAGTATATTAAACAATACACAAAGCATAATATATTAATTATTGTATAATTTTAAACCATATGCAAATCATAATATATTAATTATTATATAATTTTAAACCATATTTAAACCATATGAAACATTAAAAAATATTTAACCAAATCTTTTATATATATTATAACATAAGTAAAATTAATATTAAAATATATAAAAAAGTCGAATAATATTATATAACTCTCAAAATAAACGTGAAGATGGTTTGTAGATATAATGAGAATTATGTGTAAAATATAAGGACAAAAAGACTAAAATAAGCTCATTAATTGATATAAAAATCTACCTAAAAGATTATTTTTGAGAAGTTTTAAATTTGAACTTTTAAAAGGCTGTATTTTGGTCACCAAAAAAATCATATTTATTAAAGAAGTATTTTTATTTTATAGTCAAACACTCATTTTTTTTAAAAATGACTTTTGTAGTGAAAAATTATTTTTTGAGTTCCAAAAAATTTATCCAAACAGATACTAAGTCACGTCAGCCAAAAGTAACACAAATGGTGAAGATTAATTAAACAATTTCGTTTAATAATCTAATTAAATCGACGTTATTTCAACAAAATTAAATCTCTCAATCAATCTATTCCCTTCTAAACACTTCAAGTTGTTCCCTTTGTTCAATCCCTATTTGCTTTCGGTTTATTCTCCAGACGTTATTAATAAGTTAAACGCGTTTAACTTATATATTGTATAAAATCAAATAATCAACTTAATTCAAATAATTGCTAAGAGTTCTTACTATTAATAAATCTTCACTTTCTAATGTTAGGAGGTTGAAGCCCGCACAGGTAGTTCGGTTGACAATCTAGCAGAGTAAATTGGGACAAAGACCTGGGTTCAATTCTCCGCAACGGGAGTACATGGGCCTCTCTACTAGGCGGTCGACCGAAATAAACCGTAATTTACTCCCCTCACAACTTAGTTAGGCTCAAGTGTGAGAGCAATTGGGATGACTGATTTCACCTTTTAAGATAAAGAAGTTGAAAAATTAGGAGAACTCAAATACAAGACTTCCATGCTTTGGACCTACGAAGAATAAAAAAAGTCTGAAGTTCTACAATTATTTCATAAAACATACCAAATTTGGGTTGAGCCTCTTAAACCCGACTTTAAAGTTTAACCAACTGTTAAATTAAGTTTTATTCACTAAATTTAAAATATATTATATTCAAATTTAAATAGTAATTATATTTAAAATTTTAAATGAGTCGTGGGAGATTCAATCCCAAAACCTATAAATAACATTATTAGGGATAATTATCGGCTTGACCTGACTTAATTCTTTAAAAATAAAATTTTAAAAATAATATCATTTTTAAATTTTAAAAATTAAAAGGAAAGGTCATCTTGTTAAAAAGAGCCGAGCCTATTAGTTTTGAATCGGATGAGACTGGGGTTAACTTATTTTATCTTGATCATTATCGTTACATTCAGTTTAAAATTTCGCAATAAAGTAAGATTTGAAAAAAGCTGATAATATACAACCTTATTTTTACGTAATAAAATCTGATAATATACAACTTTATTTTTACGTAATAAAGAGTTATTTTCGACACTCGCCCAGCTTATAAACATCCTATGTTAACTCATTGATTTGTCGTACATAACACCACGAGTTAACTCAATGACGTGTTTGTTTATTGCTAAGCGTCTTGATTAAACAATAAGTTCCACCAAATGAACCTTGGTAGCTTTAAAGTCTCGATACATCCATTAGCTGTGGCTGCAAAATCAGAGGATGATGACAAAAGAGCCAGAAATTTAATCACATGGGTGGTAAACGATGATGACATGGCACCAAACGCTGTCGTCTGGAGGATCTTCGTTACCGGTAGAAGCATTGGAAAGCATTAATACATGTCGGACAGAGAGGCTTTGAGTCCGAGGTTGAAGACACAAAGCCCGAGTTTGATGGGAGGTCAAAGCATTGAAAATTATGGTTCTTCTTCTTCTTCTTCCTGGTACTCTCGCTTTTGGTCCTCAGCTCGCAGAACTAAGCCTTTGACCTCTGCTTTTGACGACGTCGTTGCCAGAGCTCCGTCCTCCGATGGGCTTGTACGTCGCCTCAGCCTCCTCGATCTCATCTTACTCGGTGTCGGAGCTTCCATCGGCGCCGGCATCTTCGTCGTTACCGGAACCGTTGCTCGCGATGCCGGACCCGGTTCGATCTCTGTTTTTGAGACTCATAAACGTTTATGGCCTAGAATTGTCGAACTTTTACTTTTTATTGCTACGAAAATTTCGTTGTACTGTAAACATTTTCAGGCGTTACAGGGCTTGAACTAAGTAGAAGTTCTCAACTTTAAATTAGCTATGCACTTATTTGAAATGGGTCGGTCGATTTCGAATGAACGTCTCTGTTTTTGGTGAAAATTGTGTTCATGGTTTCAATGTTGGCGACTGAATTTGATATCTTGTGACATTAAAATGCAGGAGTGACAATTAGTTTCATTATCGCCGGAGTGTCATGCATGTTGAATGCACTGTGCTATGCAGAGCTGGCTTCTCGATTTCCTGCTGTTGTGGGGGGAGCATATTTGTATACTTATACAGCTTTTAATGAAATCATAGCTTTCCTTGTTTTTGGGCAGTTGATGCTTGATTACCACATTGGGGCAGCTAGTATAGCAAGAAGTTTGGCGAGTTATGTTGCCACACTTCTAGAGCTGTTTCCCCTTTTCAAAGATCACATCCCAAGCTGGCTCGGCCATGGCGGTGAAGAGTTCTTGGGAGGAACCCTTTCTATTAACATTCTAGCACCAATTCTCCTTACTCTTTTGACTATAGTTCTGTGTTGGGGTGTTGGAGAATCTTCTATTGCGAATGCATTCATGACCGTGACAAAGGTTCTCTATCCTACCTAAGGCTTTCCAGTTTTCAATAGGGATAAGTAGACATGCACATATATACACAGATAAGGGACAATCAAATCTTCAAAGCATCAATAACTTATACCCTACTCTGAGAAAAGTAGTATGTTATTCTATGGTCTGCACCTTGTGCTCCTTATTGCATTTTTTCACCCCTTCCTTTGTTCTGTTGCCTTCCGTTTTCTGACTAGTCATGGTCTTTGAGTTACATCTTGATACTGAATCAAGTGTTTTAAATTGGTTATCATTCTTAACGTATGTGTCAACTCAAACTGCTAAGTTACTTGACTCCCCTGCAGATTATCATTGTTATCATTGTCATCTTCGTCGGGGTCTTTAAGGTTGATGTTTCAAATTGGACACCTTTTGCTCCACATGGTGTTAAATCAATATTGACTGGAGCTACTGTTGTATTTTTTGCTTATGTTGGATTTGATGCAGTTGCAAATTCTGCTGAAGAATCAAAGAGACCACAGGTATCTTGTATAGATTTAGGTGCTAATTGTATAGTTTTTCTAAATCTATTTACGATCTTTTTGAAGTAATATCAGTCATTGCTTACTGACTTAAAAACTGTAATATTATGGTATTCAGCGTGATTTACCACTAGGCATCATAGGAAGCCTTTCCGTTTGTATTGCCCTGTATATTGGAGTCTGTTTAGTAATCACTGGGATGGTACCCTACTATCTTCTTGGAGAAGATGCTCCTTTGGCTGAAGCTTTTACGGAAAAAGGCTTGAAGTTTGTGTCTGTTCTAATTAGCATAGGTGCTGTGGCGGGACTCACAACGACCCTTTTAGTTGGTCTCTATGTTCAGGTGAATTCGATTTATGTTGTTGCATAGTTGACTTGCTTCAAAACATCTTTGTATGAGTTTGTAACAAAAAAAATTTATGAGCAGTCTCGATTGTATCTGGGGCTTGGAAGGGACGGTTTACTACCTTCAATATTTGCTAAAGTGCACCCAATCCGCCACACTCCTATTCACTCTCAGGTCTGGGTTGGCATTGTCGCGGGTCTTATGGCAGGGCTATTTAATGTGCATGTGCTTTCCCACATTCTTTCCGTTGGTTCATTGGTATGTCATCCTATTCTCTCTATCAAAAACCCAAAATATCTACTCCTGCTTAGATCATTTCTAAAATGGTTTAGGTTGAAGTAGCTGTGCTCAGTTTTGGCAGGAATGTTTGGTATTTCAAATGGCATGCTATGGGTGTGCCAACATGCGCTTGTGATGTTGATAGAATCTTGTTGCCTGGTGTTGAGATTGTCCTCACAATTTAAAACTCACCATGGATCTTCGTCATGTTAAATTTTTTGCAGACAAGCTATTCTGTTGTTTCAGCATGCGTTGTAACTCTTCGGTGGAAGGATAAATCAGGGACTGAATTTTCATCACGATGGCTTCGCGCCTGGGATGAGGGTGTCATTTGTCTCATTGCAGTTGCCTTCTGTGGCTTCGGTGCTGGACTTATTTTCCGTTACAGTGTCTCATTTATTCTTCTAATTGTAGCATTTGTTTTAGCTATAATTGCCACTGCTGCTCTGTACCTTCGTCATGTAAGTCCTACTTATCCATGCATGGCATACAACTCTTTGTGATTGCTTTAGATCTGTTATTCATATAAAGTTCTAATAAGGATCAATCCAAGATCTTGATAGTATGTTTTGTTTAGAAGTTTTAACTTGAAATTTGCACTTGATTGATTGTACTCTCTACAGGGATGCTGTCCCTTTTTTACAAATTCATAACTAATATTCTTCTTCATTCCCTCTTTCACCATTCTTTTTTCTCAGTCCTATGAAGATGCCAGAGGATTTTCTTGCCCTGGGGTTCCTGTTGTGCCAACCATTAGCATCTTCGTCAACATGTTTTTATTTGCTCAGGTGAGTTTTCTGGAATACCAGTTCCGTCTTTCCTATCACTAAGACATGCTAAAGTCAGCTGGTCAATCATGTTCCTCTTCCTGCTTCTCTTGTTAATCTTCTTTGTACAGTTGCACTATGAAGCATGGATACGATTTGTGACCCTCAGCATTATCATGGTTGGTGTGTACGCATTATACGGGCAGCATCATGCCAAGCCGAATTCTAATGAGACAATTATTTATCAGAGAGCTCCTCAAGAAGCAACTCGATAGTTGGCACGCGAAGGAATACCAATGATAGCAATAAAGCTTGGTGCTGAGGACTTATGTCCTGTATTTGTCACATGTATATATCTGTGTCAATCACAATTGTTGTATGGTAGAAGATGATTCAGTAGTTCTGGACTGGAATCTATCAGGGTGTACATATGGTTAGTTTTTCCTTGAAAGCGACATAAATAGAGACCTTAAGAAAACCTAATCTTATTCATAAGAATTTGCCCGTACATCTCCTTGTGCAAGAACTCTACATCTCATTCAGGCTTATATAGAAAATGTTGCTAAGATGGTTCTTGGAAACTGATTCGAAAGAAAGAGTTGCTTAATTACAGTATTGATTTCGGAATCTGTATATTTTGTGGAAACTGTGTTGAGTATTCCAATAACATTCTCTACTGGAATTGATGAATATGAAAACTATAAACTTACAATATCAACTTAATTGTTTATGCATTACAGGGCGTTAGAAGAATGTCAATAATACTTCAAAGGAGGAAAAGATGAATTACAATTTCAACTTCGTACCTAAGTTAGTGCATAATATCTTGTATCTGCGTAACCCTTTTGATCTTTCCAGGGATGCCACTTTTTGAAGCTTAATCTGCTATCTGAACTTGGCTATGAACTCACCAGCCTTTTTATCGATTTCATCAGATTCATTGATGTCTTGGTTGCAAGCCACAGCAACCTCATCTTTAAATTTACGAGTTTCAATCCTGGTGTATTCCTCTCATTGCACAACATTTTCATAACATTCCATTTCTTTCTTCCTGTACTTTTTCGAATGATGACTTTAGTCTGTGTAACTGAGCATCACGATTGTTCAGTTTGGTGCCTACTGCAAATTTATCAGGTTTTCCTTCTTCCATTTGATCTGTCCAAGTTTTCATAACCTTTTCTTCATCAATTGTTCTGCCAATTCGCTTCTTCAGACGATTTCTACTGTTTACATGAACTGCCATTATCCTATAACCCCGAGATCGTATTTCACAAGACATGAAGGACTATAAATCAAATATTATTAAAATTTGAATTAAATTAATAATTTATATTTCACAAGACATGAAGCATGGATACGATTTGTGATCCTCAGCATTATCATGGTTGGTGTATGCGAATTATACTGGCAGCATCATGCCAAGCCGAATTCTAATGAGACAATTGTTTATCAGAGAGCTCCTCAAGAAACAACTCGATAGTTTGCACAGCACGGAATGCCAGTGATATCAATAAAGCTTCGTACTGAGTATTTATGTCTCGTCACATGTATATATTTGCATCAATCACAGTTGTTGCCTAGTAGAAGATGATTCAGTAGTTCTGGACTGTCAATCTATCAATCAGTGTGTACATATGGTTAGTGAAACTAACAGAAATGAGACCTTTGAGAAAACCTAATCTTAATTCTCAAGAAGTTGCCCGCGCATCTCCCTGTGTAAGAACTCTACATCTCATTCAGGCTTATATGGGAAATGTTGCTAAGATAGTTCTTTCACTAGGCGCTCTACAGGATACAGAATCGTTACTTTTGTGCCTCTAAACTTCCAATATCGTTCTCTAGTGGAGTTGATGGATAGGAAAATTATAAACTTGCAATATCAACTTAAATATGCATTACAGGAGTTAAAACGGAATGTCTAGGATACTTTACAGGAGGAAAAGACAAATAACAATTTCAACTTCATACCAAAGTTAATGTATGGTATCTTGTATTTCACCTGAAAGAGTTACTAGTTGTGCGTAAACCTTTTGATCCTTTCAGGGATTTCACTTTTTGACGCTTAATCTGCTCTCTGAACTTGGCTATGAACTCACCAGCCTTTTTATCGATCTCATCAGATTCATTGACGTCATCTTGGTTGCGAGCCACAGCAACTTCATCTTTAGATTTACGATTTTCAATCCTGGTGTATTCCTCTGATTGCACACCAACATTTTCATCACATTCCATTTCTTTCTTCCTGTACTTTTCAAATGATGACTTTAGTGTGCGAAACTGAGCATCACGATCCTTCAGTTTGGTGCCTACTGCAAATTTATCATGTTTTTCTTCTTCCATTTCATTTGTCCAAGTTTTCATCACCTTTTCTTCATCAATTGTTCTGCCAATTCGCTTCTTCAAACGATTTCTACCCTTTTCTTCAGCATTTTCTGCCTCTGCAGTAGATTTAATATCCTGGATTGTCCTAACAGATCTTCCCCTAGGTGAACTTTCAAGGGGTGATAAAGGTTTCTTATCCAATTTCAAAGTACCCAATGAACCCTCTCCTATATTCCTAGCCAGGTTCTTCAACCTATCCTCTGAACTTTCTTTCACATCCTTCCTGAACAAAGAACCACTACTATACCTCCTCAAATGAAATGCATTCAGTGTAGCCCCATTATTCAAAGTACTTCTTCCAGGTGACTGCGTGACAGGAGGATAAGATGCACGAAAACCTTTCTTTTTCTCCAACTCTTCTGCTTCAGAGTTGGCCAATTTAGAATTATCAGAATGAGAGGGACAGAGTCTTGTTGATAGGTATGAAACTGTACTAGCTTCAGACAACAAAGATGATTTCAACATTAATGGCTGCGATTTTACAGCTTCAATTTGAGTTTCATCAACTGAGATAAGGCTAAAATCTGGAGGGCAACTCGATGCAGAGCCTATTTCTTCTTTCATTTCCATACTTTCAGATCTCGAATCCCATGGGATTTGAGCAGGCGAAACAACAGCTTCATTAAACTTCTCCTCCAGGTTCATAGCACCCAAGTCACCGAAGATCTCATTTTTATTGCTTGTTTTAGAGTTAGACTCTCTTTCTTCGCTAAATTCACCAAGAATCGAGTTTCTAACCCTGGATTTCAAACTTGTACCAGGCAATTCCTGCGTTTCACCACGTTCATCACGAGTATAGACCATGGATTCATCCCGAAAGTACTCAGAATTCCGAACTTCAGTCAGATTATACTCATTTTGCTCAAACGGAACTTGAAATCCAGCTTCAGAATTGAACGACCGTGTTTTTCCTTGTTCATCAGTAACATAGCTAAAATTACCAACACCAACCACAGATTCACTGCCCTGGTACTGAGCATACCCCGTTTGGTACATGTTTTTCTCATCATACCCACATGAATTTCCGTCCCCATCTTCAAAAATAGACGAAACATGAAAAATCCTAGAAATATACGAAGACTGTGAATCTTCAATTGTGGGGTAGGTTTCATCATCCACTTCAGAATTACTTCTGCGACTAAACAAGCCATAGCACACAGCAACTCCAATAAACAGTAAGTGAACAACCCCCCAGAACTTGGAGAGTATGGTCTCGAAAGGACCATGGGAAGGCAACAGTGGAATAGCAACGAGAAAGAGCAAAAATAAGAGAGACTTATAAAAAAAGTGAGCGAACAACTTGTTTTTACCCATTGATTGTGCCTCGATCGTCGAGTATAGCTCCTGGAAATGAAGACGAGGCTTGGAGTATTAGGAGGTGAAGAAAGGAAGACTTTGAAGACAAGGAAGAAGGGAGAGTTAAAAGAGGGGATAGTCGTTTGTAATTCGAAACAGTTATTATTCTGACCGTTTGAACTAAAAGACGAATATTTCTTTGTACTTTTGTCCATTCTTCCATTGAATGATCTGCAGGCCTGTCAGGGAATGGATAACTACCACAAGTCAATGACCCTATGCCATATTTCAGATTTGGTTTTCAGAAGAAAGAACACTCGCGATGCACAAGATCATTTTTTCCTTGAACACCTGCTTTCAGACGCTCAACCTCACAGTAATAGGTATCTCCAAATTGTTTACCTTAAATTGATTTGTTATTTATCGATATATATACTGAGAGAGCAATAGATGCGTTGATTGGATTGTCATTCAGGCAAAATATTCTGATATTGGTGTCACATATTTTGATACTACATTTATCAGATGTCAACGTATCTTATTAGAGGATATGTTAGAGAGATGTCAACGTATCTTATTAGAGGATATGTTAGAGATTTGTTTTCTTAAACTTATTTTGTAACCTGTTTATTTTGTTTCTCTTTAATAAAAAAAAGAACAACCTCTAAAAAATTCACCTTGACGATCACACGTAGATAATCAAGTCCCGTATCAACATTAGCCTTGAGTGAACTCTCTAAAATTCTACAATCAAAAGTAAGCTCGTTCTAATATTATAGAAGAATCTACCACACCATTGCGATTAATTTATTAAATATGAGAGATGTAAATTCAACGTATCAATGGAAAAAGGAATCAATGTGTCAATAGATTGATTACTCAAGCCTTTTTATCTAGTCCAAATTTGGATTTTCTCTGGGAGCTCCCAATAATCACTATAAATTACATACACCAAGATATAAAATGAACACTTTACCGTAGAACTTTAAGTTAGCAGGACATGTTGAATAGAATGGAGTGTATTTTATCTTTTATCCCTTATAACACACCAAAAAAAAAAAAGAAAAAAGATTTGGTTTTACCTCCCTCGGTAAGGCCTTACGCGGAATTTAGTGGTATCAGTATCACCGCCCACTAATGTAGAATGGAGCTCGCAGGCAAGGGTCCAAAGTAGTGGGCCCACTTATTGACGCAGGTTTAGTGCGACTGTGCAAGGTATATTTAGAATTTAGTTTCACCTCTTTTATAAAAAAAATAAATCTAAGTACTTGGAAGTTGAATCTAGAACTCTCTCGTTACTTCTGTTTATGTAGGGGATGAGTCTCACATTTAATGCCAAGTCAAACAATAACTCCTTGTTTAGCAATCAGTTGATTGTATTAATTATTAGTTGATTTTATTAATTATTAAATAATAATTAATTTTATCAACTGATATGACTAGCAGATTATACTAGCTGTTTGTTAAAAATATTTAGTAAAATTAGTTATTTAGTATTAGTTATTTATGTGTATAATGACTTCTGAAGATATAAATTAAAAAAAATTATAAAGGTATTGGTGAATTGATTAGTGTTGGTGGGATCCAATCAAACAACCCGTAGTAGCGATCGGTCCGCTTCTTCAAAGATAATCTCTACCTAATGGCTATGTCAAGCCCAAGCCCAATTCACACTCTTCTCAAATTTCATCCGCATGAGAGAGACACTACTGTAGCGTAAAGACTAACCCTACTACAAAACTATATATAAGGTATAATTCTCCTGTAAGCAGTGACGCAACTCATAACCTAGCTCTCTCAGCTTTTACAGCAATCTCGCCTTCGCCAAAGACTGACTTGATCGTCGAAGGGGTTAATCGGGACACAACCCCCGACGTGCCTTCCTTTGTTTTGCAGGTATCATCACGTCAGATTCATCACAGAGAGCAGTCAACCTATGGATCCGAACGGCAACGTTCCGTTCTGTCAAAATCCGACAAAACCAATTGGCGCTCACCGTGGGGCCCGACTTTCGGGCACCACGTCTAGAAATACACAAATCAATCAGGCGGCGGCGACGAACCCTGATATAGCATCTGTTGCGGCTTTGGCTATGCAACGCATGGGTTTGTAGCTACCTGCAACTTTGTCGCCTGCACCACGTGTTTCCCGCACGGAATCCTCATATCCTAACGACCAACCGCAACCTCAGAACTTGGAACAAGAAGAGCAAAGTGTCGCTTTAGAGGATAACGCTGCACTCAATATACACCCGAATCTCCGACACCGATCGGATACAGATCATCTTCCGCCTGTGCACACCACCTTGACCCGAAAACAGATTGAGGAAGCGGCTGATCTATTGATCCGCCAGATTTTGCAATCTCGGCCAACCTGACAGTAGCCATCTGCATGCAAGCAAGTGCGCGACAGACCAAAGATGACGACCGATCGCCACCGCATCAAAACCTAGAAAATATCGTGGGCGATCGGATTAACGCAATATGAGCTTAGTCCAGATCGCCTGACACCAAGATCTGACTCTCCTTTTACTCAAAAATCTTGGATAGCCTCCTGGCGCTTGGCACCAAAATATCGACCCCTGAAAAATACACTAGAAAGATCGATCCCCTGGACTACCTTCAGCACTTCCAGTCCATAATGAGTCTACATTGTGTTCCGGACGCCATCCAAAGGCAAGGCTTTACTGACGCTTCCAAGAGAAACTTCGGCGATGGTTCAACAAATTACCGAACAGATCACCGCTTAAGACTTCAGTTATTATTCTGAACCAGCCACCACCAAGATGGCGGCCACGAAGATGACTTTGGAGGTAATGCAACTTACCCAAGGAAGGAATGAAAGTTTGCGAGAGTTCATCACTCGGTTCAATAAAGAAGCGGTCGAGGTCCCCGACCTCACTTGTTCGTCTATGCTGGCCGCGCTTATGAGCAATACGAGGGATGAGGAGTTTAAGACGTCGTTAGCCCTCGATCAGCCCCGATCTATTTAGGGGATCAGACATCGGGCAGACGAGTACATTCAGCTCGAGGAAATATTAAAGAATACAAAACGCCGGGCAGATGATCGCGGGCCGAGTGGTCGGGCAGATGAGTCTCACAAGAGACAGAGGGATCAGTCGACCTGGAGAAAGCCGAACGGTCGGCAGTGGCATCACCAAGACTTCACCCCGCTCAACAGGCGATATGCGGAAGTATTGGCGGCCATGAGAGCGGATGGAGAAACTATCCGAGAACCTGACAAAATGAAGACTCCCTACAAGGATAGGAACCCCAACTTATATTGCTGTTTCCACAAAGAGGTCGGTTATGATACGGAGGATTGTTGGCAGTTGAAAAAAGAAATCGAATTCCTCATACAAAGAGAAAGGTTAGGCCGATTTGTGAAGCACGCGCGAAATGCCGACCGAGATAACGAGCATAAGAGCGGTCGACACGATTATAGACGACAAAATTGGAGACGGGATGATAGAAATGACGGAGGAAGTCAGAATGCAAATACAGATAATCGACGAGAAGAGAGAGGACGATCAAGAGAAAGAGATGACAGAAATGCCGGGCAACAAGGTGACCGACCGACTGGGGTCATCAACATGATATTCGGTGGAAACGCAGCAGGGGGATCCACCGCTAAAGGGAAAAAAAGATATGCCAAATAGGTCGGCAGAGACTCATCCACCAAAAAGCCGAGGGAGAACGACGAGATGATATCATTCGATGAGTCCGACCTCGATGGAGTAAGTTGCCCTCATGATGACGCACTCGTGGTAAATCTGAACATGGATGATTACGAGGTGAAGAGGGTGATGATTGATACGGACAACTCGGTCGACTTGTTGTATTACGAGGCCTTCAAGCAGATGAAGGTACCCGAAGATCGACTACTACCAACGGACGGTTTCATTAAAGGAGTAACCGGGGCGTCAGCCTACCCGTTCGCCGCTGAATTTGAAAGTGAAGTTCGGACAGAAGCAGTGTCAGATAGAAAGGGATGTTGAGTTCCTAGTCGTAAAGTTTCAAGGGGCGTACAACGCAATAATTGGGCGGGCTACTCAAAATGCCCTCAGATCGGTAGTCTCCACCTACTACCAGGCGATGAAATTCCCAACGCCTAATGGAACCGGTACCATCAGAGGACAGCAGAGAATCGCTAGGGAGTGCTACTTAGCTGAAACGAGAACATTAGACGAGGCAGTGGTCCTGACGAGCTCTCTTGATGTGAGAGCCGATGAAGGACGAAGTGATGAAGCCCGCAGAGCGAAACTCGCACTTCTCAGTGAAGAAAGAGAGAGAGGCTGCTCTTGAAATTTGAAGGCGTTCTACCAATAGATAAGTTTTATTTTAGTTAGTCTTCGTTTATTATTATTTTTGTATACAACACGTGGGTACCTTTTTCCTGTCCCTGCCAGGCAGATTTTTTAACGGCCCACGCCTTCATTATCATAAATAAAGGGATTTTCAGATTTCTTGGCAATACAAAGCTCCATTATATGCAGCAAAGAGTAAAAAACTCCATAGATCGACTATGGTCGGTCGGGTCGCCAAGACAAGATCCTTGGGACCCTCGTTCGCCATCTCCATAGATCGACTACGGTCGGTCGGGTCGCCAAGACAAGATCCTTGGGACCCTCGTTCGCCATCGTTCGTCGTCTCCATAGATCGACTACGGTCGGTCGGGTCGCCAAGACAAGATCCTTGGGACCCTCGCTCGCCATCGCTCGCCATCTCCATAGATCGACTACGGTCGGTCGGGTCGCCAAGACAAGATCCTTGGGACCCTCGCTCGCCATCTCCATAGATCGACTACGGTCGGCCAGGTCGCCAAGACAAGATCCTTGGGATCGCTCGACCTCGACTATCGATCGACCAGGTCGCCGAGACAAGATCCTCGGGACCATCGATCGCCCACGCCTATTGCTCGACCAGGTCACCAAGACAAGGCTTTTGGGACCCTCGCTCGGCATCGACACAGATCGACTGCGGTCGATCGGTCGCCAAGATGCGATCTTTGGGATCTCGGTTCGGACTCTACTATAAGTCGACCTCGAAGCCGGTCGACTATGAGCAACTTCATCAAACTCTACATCAAAAGTAAAATACGGAAAATGACTTCGGAAAAATGAAGCAAAGGAAAAGACTTTCATTCCATTAAATTTGCCCTGGTCACAAGCCCGACCAGGCGAGCTCTAGAAATCAACAGAGGGGGAGGTTTGAACGACCGGGGGAGCAGGAGAAGCCTCGGAGAGAGGCGGATGCTCAAGAGAAGCCTCAGAAGGGAGCGACACAAAGGGAGCAGGAGCAGGAACCGGAGGAGCAACCAGAGGAATATCTTCAGGAGGAAGTTCTTCTTCGGGGCTGAGATCCAGCTCTTCATCCGAAACGACGCTCATCAACCCCTCAGCCTTCTCCCTGATCTCCTCCAAAGAAAGCCCAAGAGCTGCAGGAAGAAGCGGCTCGGCATAATCCTCGAATGAAGGGCACATCGACCCCTCAGGAGTGTAGAGCTCGTGGCCCCTCCTCAGAACCGAGAGGGCTATGTCACAGGCGAGCTCTAAACTCTCCTCGTACAGAAACCGCCTCTTCTATCGCTTAATTGCCTCAATCAGCTGCTCTCTAACAGAGCACCGCACCTCCCGCATGGTGTTCTCGGCTCTATTTCTACCTTCCACTGCGGAATGGCAATATTGGCGGTATTTCTTGTTAAGCTCCCGCTCCGCCCTCACCGTCTTCTTCAGTTCGTCCCTCTCCTCCTCCCCTTTGGACAGTCGAGTCAACAAAGCGCCCATCTCCCCCTCCCGGGATCTCTTCTCCTCTTCCAAGGACGCGTTTTGAGCTTGGAGGAGGTCTCTCCCCTCCTTCACCTCCGAAAGCTCGTCCTTCAAAGCCTTCACCTGCTCATGGAGGTCCTGGACTTCCTGGTCCAGAGTCTCCAAACGCTGCAGCACTACGAGGGACGTCGTCGTACTCCGCATACCCAGACGAACGAGCTGGGACCCTAACTCCAGGTTACTCCTCTTGTCCATGATTTGCTCGTCCACAGGGGGAGTAATTCTCTCGGCAATGTAACGGGACACCTCGAGATCCCCGATCGTGGCATCCTTGGCCAACTTGAGGGAAGACTCCCACTGCCCAGGATTTGCGGCTTGCACCTTTCCCTTGCCTTTCTCTTTCCCTGTCACGGCCCGACTTGCCGGGAAGGACGGTAGATCACCCAGCCGAATCAATCTCTTCCTCTTAAGAGGAGGCCCCGCATCCTCCTCCTCCTCCTCCTCTACCAGAACTACCTGACCCGCGCCGACCAGCACAATCGGCTATGACGCCGAATCAGCAGGACGGTCCCCGGCAGGTGGAACACCCGTCGACACTGCGGAGGAGCCCAACCCCACAGACAGAGCCACAACCTTGCTAGTCTCCGCCTCTTTCCCCTTCTTCTTCTGAGCGGTCTGCTTCTTTGCCTTGGAAGTTTGGGCAGGAGCATCTCCCATCTTCACCATGGCTGCACAAACAACAAAAGCAGGTTAGAAATCGAACCAAAACCTACAAGCATGCAAAATAATTCAACCATGAGGGGTCAACCAGACGGGGCGGTCTCCTCTCCTAGCCCTCTGATTTGCGGCGGGGGGACGCGCAAAAAGGAATCGGCACAAGCCCCCCCAAAATACCCCTGGAAGAGCCGAGCGAAATCATATCGACTGAGCTCCTTTATGTGCTTGACCAACTCCCATTCTTCTCCACTAAGGGATATGGTCGACGCGTCGTTCCACTGCTCGGCCAAATGATACCTCCATGGCCGACACTCAAAGGAGGATCCTGGGCCTTCACAAAGAAATATTTAGTTCGCCAGGAAGAGATTTTCGAAGGTGTCTTGGCCGGGCGATATCGGGCGTCTCTATACTGTAGAAAGGGGATCCCAGCCCCGGAGCTCGAACTATGGCTCATCCTCAAGAAATGACGCAAGATGCCAATCGTGGGCAAACGACCGAATTGATGGCACAGTAGTGCTAGACCATTAATAAACCTCCAGCTATTTGGACGAATCTGGCTCGGCATCAGCTGATAGGCGATGCACACCTCATCGATAATCGGGGCGTATGGGAGCCTCATATCACCCACCAAGAAAAAACTATCGGAAACGACGAAATATCCACCCAAGTTACTATAGATTCGCTCGTTCCACAGAGCCAGCCTGGGTCCCCAAGACGCGGGGATGCTATATCTAAGAACCAACCGATTCAACTCCCCTATGGTCATCGTTGATTCGTTTCTCGGTGGCGCTTCCACAACCAGCCCATCCTTCCTTTCTTTCATCGATACTTCTTCAACACCCTCTACCAGACTTCTAGAACTGGCTATCGACATGCTTACTAAGAAGAAGATTTTTGGAAAGGAAAGCTTTAGAAGAGGGAATGAAGAAAAAGGACGTACCTATTTAGTGATAGAAAATGGGGAAATCGGACGACGGGGCGAAAGAAATTTCTGGGAACCGTAAACGATAAAGAGCAAGTGAAAGCAAAGCGTAAGCTGGAGAACGAAAGCAAAAGGTAAAAAACGCCGCAACTCATCGACTCTGAATACTTATAGAGGGTCGGTAGAAGGGATATTCAATCAAAGCTCGACACGCGAAGAAAATCTGAGCAGGCTCGGACACGCGAAAGAATCCGAACCAAGGAGAATTAGGGTTATTCAAAATCGGAGCGGCGCGAACAGTTGAAAGGACACACATAATAATGTATTTACGCTTATAAGGACGATACGTTTGATTCGAAAGTCACGACAAAGACGCGCCGCTCACAATAAATGCTCCGCACGCTCGCCAATGATAACCACCCGATCTGTTTCAGCGCGGGCTATCGTGCAAAGAACGCCAATGCCGACCGACTAGAGACAATTAGCCGACCAATCAGGCCTACCCCGAGCTATCTTATTGACGAGCTATAAGACTGCAGACGGACTACATCTCAATATCCGATCGATCGGATCAAGTACAAGCTGTCTCATACCCGACCTACAAGAACAATCTCCGACCGATCGACTACTTCATTAGCTGACCTACAGACAAGCTACACCTCAATGCTCAACCGATCGTCCCAATCACGAGTTACGAGCTATGAAATCTCTACATACTCCTCCGACCCTTCTCTTCGCTCAGACTCGAGGAGTAGGGGGCTTATGGTCGGGTCAGCTGTGTTGGGCCCGGATCCAGTCAAAACAACCCGTGGGCCGATCGGTCCGTTCTTCAAAGATAATCTCCTACCTAACGGCTATGTCAAGCCCAAGCCCAATTCACACTCTTTTCAGCCCATCCGCATGAGAGAGACCCCCATGCACACGTAAAGACCTAACCCTAGCTATAAAACCATATATAAGGTATAATTCTCCCAGAACAGAGGTACGCAACTCATAACCTAGCTCTCTCAGCTTTTACAGCAATCTCGCCTTCACCAAAGACTGACTTGATCGTCGGAGGGGCTAATCGGGACACAACCTCCGACGTGCCTTCCTTTGTTTTGCAGGTATCATCACGTCGGATTCATCACAGAGAGCAGTCAACCTATGGATCCGAACGGCAACGTTCCGTTCTGTCAAAATCCGGCAGAACCAGGTATAAATATTATATATCTTAATATTTCGTTGAATATTTTTATAGAAATTTAGATTTTAAATATTTAATTCTACAAAAATTAAGTTTATAACTATAATAAAAAATAAAAAAAAAACATATAATAACAACAACAACAATAATAATAATAAAATGATGATGATGATATTGATACATCCAAACATAAAATATAATTATAATTAGCACAAGTTGACTCGCAAAAATTAATTAACGTATAATTTTTGTTTATTTAAGAGGGTATAATTGATTTTTCACTACAACATATTTAGCTAAAAATGAAAAAGCTCCTCAAAACGCTGCTCATTAGCAGCTGTTCTAAATTCAACTTTTTGATATACATTAACTAGCTTTTTATGTTGTTACCAAACACAACTTTCAACTGTTAGAAATAGTCAAATAGCTGAAAGGTATGAATAAGCTAATTTTTGGCTGATTCATTGGTCATCAAATGCGGCCTAAAAGAGCTTATAACATAACGTTTCCTTCCTAATATCCTTGTTCCAACAATTCTTTGGCTAAAGCTTTTACTGGAAAGGGCTTGAATTATGTGTTTGTTCTAATTAGCATAGGTGTTGTGATTCATCTGTTTGTCTCATCCTTCCTCTGGTAAAGTTGAAATAATGCCGACCCCTTAGAAATCATTTAACCTACTTAACCAGTGTTTGTCGTTTTCCAATATTCTTCTTTTCTCAATTCCACTTGTCTGGTATGTTAGTTACAACAGTAAATGAGTAGTCTTCATGCCACTGTTCTTGAAATGATTTGGCTAAAGTTGAAAGCATTCAGAACGCAATTGGTTCACACATATTATTGCTGCTTCAAGGTCTTATTACCTTTTTTTTTTTTTCCCATTTTTCCCTCCCTTTTGTTGACGTAACAGAAAGCTTCGAGAGGATTTGACAGATGAAATGGTTGGGTTGGCAAGGCAACTCAAAGAGACTAGCCTCATGATGAGCCAGTCTGTGCAAAACACTGAAAGGGTATTATTTCCTCAAAGCTCTAGCAAAGACATCGAGTATTTTAACACATTGTAGTGTCAAGGATTTGTGCATCATCTGGAATGGATTGCTTTGTGCTTAAGTTGATTTTGACTATGATAATGGCTTTACTATCGGTTTTACTGGTTATAATATAATTCAGGCATCAGTGACCTTTCTAACGGTTTATGCAATGATAAAGGACTTTATTGCAAGAATTTTGCAAATAATGTCATATATGCAGAAATATCAAATGGCCACTACATTGGAAAAGAAGTACACTGAAAGTACTGTTACTTAAATGTCGACTGTTGCCAAAAGCTCCCGTCCTCGTATTGCCTCTCCCTTGACCACAAAAATTTTCTCCAAAACCAGCAGCTGCCGTCTCTTGCCAAAGTGAGCCACCACGTCCGCGGTCTTAAAACAGCCCCCATTCCGCTGCGTTTTTGCCTCTCTTTTATTTTTCTGGCTGATGCCTTTTCTCCTTTCCTGCTTGCGTTTCGGACTGCTCCTCTCTGCTGCAACATTTTGGTCTATTCTGCTGTGTACTCTGCGTTTTGGACCTCCTAGCTGCTACCGTTACGTCTGCGTTTTCTCTTATGCTAAATTGTCATTTCACCTATGCTGCCCGTTTTTGTCCCAAGTTGCTGCCGTTTTCTGCTGATAGACTCTGCGTTTTGTGCTTTTATTTCTCCTATACAGTCGTTTTATTTTTCTTCTTCTGTCCAGCTGTAGCTTCTTGTCGTTTTCTCTTTTGTTGCCCTCCTCTGCTGTCGTTCTCCCTTGCTTCTTCCTGCTTTGCTACGTCGTCTGAATGGGTGCAGCTTCGTCTACGTCTTTTTCTTCGTCGTCTGAATGGGTGCAGCTTCGTGATGGAAACACATATCGAAGCATTAATTCCACTTGTGAGGTTTACATATTCTGCATTTGATGCTCTCTACCTTTCTTTCACTCTGCCTTCTCAAATCTTTAGAGCATTTCTTTTTTATGACTACAACTGCATTGGTTTTGAGGTGATCCCATGAATTGCCTGCAAAAGAAAAAAGCATAACACTTGGTACAACCTTTGAGAATCAAATTTAAACATGGAATTGAAGATTGAAACACTCCAAAGTTAAAAAACATAATTTGACGTCTTAACGGATCCGGTTGGAGAAAGACATAAAAAATTACTGACTATATTGTATCTGTAATATCTAAAGCAAAATGACCAAGCTTTGTGATGCGTCAACAGGTGGGACATAGAATGAACAAGAACTTGAAGACTGT
Organism: Erythroxylum novogranatense; assembly: GCA_029891385.1. Lineage (NCBI taxonomy): Eukaryota > Viridiplantae > Streptophyta > Magnoliopsida > Malpighiales > Erythroxylaceae > Erythroxylum > Erythroxylum novogranatense. The sequence continues at coordinate 2,090,037 of CM057231.1, forward strand.
GAGACCAAACATTGCGCACTGTTAGGACAACTCTTTCTGAACAAAACTATTAGTCGGTCAGAGTTCCAGAAAGCAGTTGTTGAGGGACATGAAGACAGACAAGGGCAGATCAGAATAAGAAAGCCAAAATAATCCATTTATACTTATCCTGCTCCTGATTGCATGTGCAATGCTTAGGGATAATTCATCTGATCTGCATATAATTAATCTGATCTGCATTCCATTCCAGTGATTATTCATTACCATCCATCATCACACCACATCACATCTTGTCGTTGCTTGTCATAATTGGGGATGTAAATAAACAGTTACAATCATAGCAAATGGACATGGAAGCCAAGGAATTGATTCAGTGTATCATGTACCCAAATTCTAAACCAGCAAAGTATTACCGGTAATGTAATTCAATTAGTTCAGCTTTGTTTGTTGTAAATCTCCATACAAAGATTGAGGTATGATATATTTATTTCATTCCCTGTATTGATTCAGTGTATCATGTACCCAAAGCAGTATTCATTCATTCATTCAACACAACATCACAAACTTCATTTACTTCTCAAAAAAAACAGTACTGAGGAGGCAAAAGAAAATGCAATAAAGAACTTACAATGGTGGCAGCGCTGACTGTTGAAGCCATGAGAAATTGAGAACTCTCCAGCTTCTTCACGGGCATATTTTAATGATGAAAAAGCACCAACTTGGTGTTTGAAGTCCAACGCCTCCATTCTTATCTTCCGCAACATCATCATCAACGCAAGGCTCAACAATCACAACATCCCTCAAATTGTTCGATGTCTGACCTTTCTTCTTCTGGCTTTGCTCTGTTAGAAGCAGATCCCACGTTCTGCTTCTTTTTCTTCTTCTTCCTCATCTTCTTTTTCTTCTTCTGACATGGATGGAGATTGAAACAGAATTAAAGATAATAACTAAAATTAGTAATTAAAACTTTATAAGTGAAATATATATGATTTTATAATTCTAATTTGATTTTATATTTATTAAAAGAACATAATTTTAAATTAAAAAATAGTCAATATATTAAAAATACAGTTAAGTTAACTAAGAGGGAGTAAATAAAGAATAAGAACGTACAATTCTTCTGACATGGACGTCGAGATAAGGTATGTGAGAGAGTTTGTCTGTTTGGATTGGTTGAAGAGAATAACAGCCTTGTATAATTAACTCTCGGAGTTTGGGAGTGATGGTCGGTGATAGTAAACAATATGGCAATGTCTTCAACTTTGGGCAGTCCAAGATACGGAGATAATTAAGGCATGGCATAACTGTAATTGTATTATTAAAACTCTCCATCAACCACCCATCAATATCATCCCACTCTTCCCATTCCAACAATCCCTCAAAATGAAGTGTCTTTAATTTTGGAAATGATAAGAAAGATGTTGCCGTTTCTTTTTCTTTTTCTTTTTCTATTCCAAAAAATTCAACACCCACTCTTTTCACCCTCATTTTTTTCATGTATAGATATTCAAGGCTTGACAACTTTCCCAATGGAGGCAATTCCTCACAATTTCTACAGTCAGTAATCCAAAGCTTCGTCAGTAGATTCAGCTTCATCACCCAACTTGTGAACAACGTCTTGCCTTCATACTCTCTTATGCTTAATTTTTCCAAATCCGAAGGTGGCTCTAAAGCTTCAAGTAACTCTTCCTCGTCTTCTTGCACATGATCTCCGTCAAAAATCAATTCCAACCCAGTGACGTCTTTTTTCTTCATAAGTTGTGCTTTTCTTGCCTCTTCTACCTTTCTCACATTTCTCAACCCTCTTATCTTCAAACTTCCTCTAATATTATTCAACTTTTCCATTTCAACAATAGAAGACGCTCTTTTCCCATACACACATACCGAGAAATCTCTCATCTCTTTAAGACGCCAGAGATTTCCTATTCCTTTAGGAAGATATATTATATCATCACAACCCTCCATATCCAAATACATTAAGTTGATTAGTTTCCCAATCCCTTGAGGCAATTCTACTAGATTGAAACAATTTTTGAGATTTAACGTCTTCAAATTGTAACACTCACACAAAGTCTCTGGTAACTTCTCTAGATTTTCATTCCAAGATAAGTCAAGCCACCTGAGATGAACTAATCTATTTATAGAAAATGGAACTTCTTTGATGCCACAATTGCTAAGATCTAAAGTCTTTAAACATGTGAAACGATTAAATATATCCTTAATTACATCAATAGCCAATGATGATCCATAACTAAGGAATTGAATGTTCAAACTGCGTAATTTGTTGAGACCATGAATAAATACAGGGAATGAAGCATCTTTTTCTATGACCAAAGTTAGATGACGTGCATTTGCATTTGAGTGTAAAGAGTTTTCATTAAACTCTGTACCATTTGAGACTTCTATCATCAAGCACTCATCTTTTGCAAACGTTTGGGCTAAATCACTCACCATGTCATGCAATATAATCGAACGATATCCACTTTGGAACAAAGAACGTGCAATCAAATTATTAACATAAGTCTCACCAATTATTTCCAAATCTTCTTCTTCTTCTTCTTTTCCTCTCAAATAACCTTGAGCCATCCACATTCTAATCAATCTTTCCTTTTCAATCTTATAATCTTTAGGAAAGATCGCACAATATTTAAAACATTGCTTTAATGACAATGGCAAATCATAATAACTAAGCTTAAGAGGATCTAAGTCATCACTACCTTTCCACTCTTTTTTTTCCAAGACTCTCAACCATTCTTTTTCAGAATTTTTAAAGCGCAAAAGTCCTCCTACAGTATTAGCAACAAGAGGCAATCCCTTGCATTTCTCAGCAATTCTCCTACCAATGCTCTCCAACCTTTGACAATCACCTTGAACAAGACTAACTTGACTAATTATTGACCAACATTCCTCCGAATTCAAAAGTCCTACTTTGTGAATATTCTTATAATTACACCCCATAACTATAGCAACATTTTCCTTACGAGTCGTTACTAGAATTGTACTTCCTAATAAACCACATTTAAGAGATTGTTCCAATTCCACCCATTTACAGCGACTCTCATTCCACACGTCATCTAAAATGAGCAAAAATCTTTTTTGATTGAGTCGTTTCCTTATTTCCGTTACCACATTACAAAATTCTTTGAGATCACCAGAAGACTCATCAAGAGATTCCCAAATTGCTTTTGCAACGCGCATTTCATCAAAAGGTTGTGAAACGCACACCCATATTATCTTCTCAAAATGTTTTATGATTTCACCATCGTTATAAATTAATTTTGCTAATGTGGTTTTTCCAATTCCTCCCGACCCAACAAGAGAGACGATATGGGGATTAGATTTGGCCTCAAGTATCTTGCTTTTGACCTGATCTTTTTCTTCATCTCTACCTTTTACCGTTTGTGTATCAACGAAAGGTGTAGTGGGTCTCACGATATGCTTATCAGATTTGTCGGTTGAATGAAATTGATACCGGTCTTTATCTTTTGCAATGTCATCTAGTTTTTGATGGATTTCTTTTATTCTGCCACCGATAACATGACGAAGCCCGACATCACGCATAGTAAAGCAGTTGCAGCGAAAAATAGAGAATACCTTGTGCTTGAGAGTAATGGGATCGGAAGGTTGGAGTTGTGATGTCTGAATCCAGGTCTTCCACTCATCAATCACGTCGTCCATGTCATATGAAACAGTTTTGAGGTCCAACAGCCAGTTCCTGACAGAAGCCTCCGTCAGTTGTCGCTCCTCTGCATCATCTAGGAGGGCCTTAACAGAGTTGAAATTTCTCACGAGTTTCTTAACATCATCGTTAACTCCAATCACCAACTTCACCTCTTCTTTTATGGTACTCAGCATCATGGAGGTTAGATCCTCCACCACAGCAGAAATAATAGCATCAACCATTTTCAGGGATCAAAGGGATAAGCAAAAGGGTTATGAGAATTTGAAGAAGACAATGGTCGTAGAGAGGCAGAAATGAAATTCTCTATTTATAGACTATTTGAAAACAGCTGTGTGGAAATCTCGTGCAGGAAATTTACAAAGAAATTTCACATCTTCCCTTACGCTGTGGAAATGTCGTGCAGGAAATTTACAAGAAATTTCACACCTTTCCTTATAAACATTTAATAATACGCGTTGTAGTGGGTCAACATTTATTAAAATAGAGTAAGAAGTGGGACTTTGAAAGGAATCGTGTGGGAAAGAAGCGGACTTATTCAACACTCACGTCTATCAAGTTGTCAACATTTGGATAGACAAATCAACTTTATATAAACTAAGGTTGGCAGTGAGGAATGTTGGAAGTCGTGTAAAAGCAGCCGCGTGTCATTCTGGACTTAGTCCAACTTCTGTAACATCATCACTTTGCTATTGAAAAAAATCATATCTTCCGTACTCAAAAAACTTAATATTCGAACGAATCACGAATTAAAAAACATATATTATTTTTCTTGTCTTTAACCACACCTATATTCTCTATGTAACCATAGTCTAGCAAACAAGACACTATCTTGATCTTTGACTGCCAAATAAAAACAAGTTATAAAAAAAACAGTTACAATCATAAGAAGTGGACATGGAAGCTAAGAAATTGGTTCATTTTCTCATGTACTCAGACTTTTAAACTAGCAAAGTATTACCTGTAATGTAATTCAATTAGTTCAGCTTTGTTTGTTGTAAATCTCCATACAAAGATTGAAGTACGATATATTTATTCAACTTGATCTAAAATGTGCTGTGTCATTTTAAATGAAACGATATTATGTTTTATTTGTTAATTTGAAAAAGAAAACCAATGTTAACAAACTTCAGCCCAACTCATTACCAAACATAATGCTTTCAATTAAGAATTGAATTAGACACTAATATTATTTCTGTATTCTCCAAGTAAATGTCCATCTTATTAAAATGGAAAGTAACGGAACAGAGAAAATTTTGTGTTCACAAAGTATACAAAATTTCTATCAAACTGTTCAATTGTTTGTGTTCTCAAAGTGTACATATTTCTCTCCTTTTTCTTTTTGTTTTTCTTTTTATTTGTATTTCTTTCCACTTTTGATAGGATTCGTTGGATCCGAAGGCCTCTGCTGAAAGCTTGGTTGAAGAAAAGTCTGATTTGGTCAACCATTTGTGCAAAGATGACCCGACACGTCATGTACTCGTACCCTCTGGCTAGAGCTTTCACGTAACGACATTGTCATACCTTTTACTGTTGGTAGAACTCCACATTTTCATACCAAATATCATAAAAGCAAAACTCCAACATCCAGACCAAGACTGAACAGCCCTATACACTCAGGGTCGTTCTTATAGTTTTATAGGCCCCGAGTAAAATTAAAAAAAAAAAGCTCTAATAAATTGGCAATATACTTAAGTTTACGTATTTGTATGAAACAAAAACGATTCAATTTATAAGTTTACATAATCAACTAAATATTAAATGATTATAACACTAACAAATACACAGAAGATCATGATTTATAAAAAACAATTTCTCCGTGCATTTCTAGATGTAAAATCATTAGTAATATTATCAAGATCAATACTGTCCAACATATCCTTTTCAATACATAACATAGTTAAACCATTCAACATTTCTTGTAACATTGATGACCTTAGGTAAGTTTTCAATAATTTTAACTTTGAAAAACTTCTCTCAGCTGATGCTACAGTCATAAGTATAGTCAATAGAATTCGATAAGCAATTGAAACATTTGGATAACAATCTGCAGTTTGAACAAATTCTAATATTTCAACTGATGATATTAACTCATTTGGCAAAGTCATTTGTAATACTTTTAATTCAGAAATAAATAACAAAATTTAATATATAATATTAAAAATAAAAATAAAGAATAAAATATATTAAAAATCATAAACTTTATCTTTAAATTATATTCGAACTCGGAAGGCAGAATCGTAAAATTTTTTACTGCTAATTTTTGAGTTGGAATACTTTAAATACATATATTGATGAAAATAAAGAAATTAGAAGGTAAGAATACACTTAAATATTTCAAGACTATTTATAAGCATAGAATCATAAAGTTACCTTTACATAAAAAAAAAAAAGAAATACTACAACATTAAATTACTTTAACGTTAAAAGCATGGATTCTGATCTTATGTCACAAACGAGAAAGTTTACGCTTTGGTCATAAATTAAAATGGCTATAAGTGATAATAAACGAGTCTTTGAATCTTCGCAGAGAAAGGCATCCATTATTTGCTCCCTGCACAAGTAAAAGATTTCCAACGTTAAAGTTATTTAATGACTATGACTTTAACATTATATGAGAGGAGGCTGTTGAAGAGGGGCCTGGGTAGGCTGCTGGCCCTTGCCCAGGGCCGACATTGGTTGTGACGGTGAGCCTCGGAGTAACAAGATTTGAGAAAGTAATGAGACAATCGAATTTATCAGATTCAAAACATTCCTTATCAAGTATCTCATATCTTGAGATTCGTTTTTAGAAAGAATATGAAAAGAATTACAAAATAATTCATAATTTTATTACAATACAAGTGGTTTTCAAATGAAAATTTTTATAAATTATATAAAAAATCAACGAGAAAAATAAAAAAGGCCCAAAAAGAAGATGAAGCTCAAAAAGCTCAAGAAGATAAGCTACTCATCAAGGCATTGAACTTTACCTTATGTCAACTTCGCGAATTATTAAATTTTGATTGATGTTTAAAATTTTCTAACATATTCCTCTATATTTTGCCCGACTAAGTATGTTCTTTTGTGTAGAAAATTCATTAAAGAAATTTTGTTGACAATTTACTAATATTCAATACTCTTACAGTTTACCTTGAATTTTGATCGGTGAGAAAAGGAACTCTATGACAAAAGTTAAGTAGATGGTCTTGTTTCTCTTTAGTTTTTCTAAAACTTATTTTATTAACCTTATCCTTTAAGCCCTGTATGGTTGAATGTTAATTAATAAAATGAAATGTAATGAAATAGAATGAAACGGAACGATTTGTAATAAAATGGAATGTAATATAATAAAAAGTTGCTTGGGATGGATGGAAGGTTCATAATATAATATAGTGAAATGTTGTTTAGAAAATGGATGGAATGAAATGTAATATATAATAAATGACTTTTACATCCTTTATATTAAAATGATTGTTGCAAGAGGTTTATTATTTTATTATTAACTATATAAAATATTAGTATTAATTATTTAATATATTTTATTTTATTTTATGTTTTTATATTTAAAATAAGATATATATATATATATATACAAACAATTAAAGAATAATTTTATATATTCTCTATTTTCATTAATAAAAGTTTATTAATTTTATATTTATTATTAATTATATACGATTTATTATTCATTATATAAAATATTATTATTAATTATATAATATATATTATTTTATTTTATTCTATGTGATTTATATAGAAAGATAATTTATTTTATTTTATAGAAATATATACAAACAATTAAAGAATAAATTTTAAATATATTTCTATTTTCATTAATAAAAATTTAATTTATTTTATTAATTATATACAATTTATTATTAAATTATAAAAATATTATTATAAATTATTTAATATATTTATTTTATCTTATTCTATGTGATTTATATATAAAATAATTTATTTTATTTTCATTTATATAGAAATATATACAAACAATTAAAGAATAAATTTTAAATATATTTTCTATTTTCATTAATAAAATTTTATTTATTTTTATTAATTATGTACAATTTATTATTAATTATATAAAATTATTATTATTAATTATTTAATATATTTTATTTTATTTTATTCTATGTGATTTATATATAAAATATTTTATTGTATTTTTATTTATATAAAATATATACAAACAATTAAAGAATAATTTTAAATATATTTTCTATTTTTCATTAATAAAATTTTATTTATTTTTATTAATTATATAAAATTTATTATTTATTATAAAAATATTATTATTAATTATTTAATAAATTTTATTATATTAAATTTTGATTTATATTTTAAAATAATTTATTTATATAGAAATATAAATAATTTTAATATATTTTATTAATGAAAAACAAAATATATTTAAAAATATTATTTAATTTTTGTATATATTTCTATATAAATAAATAACTAATTTTAAATAAATAATTTTATTTTATTATTAAATATATATAATTTATTATTAATTATATAAAAATATTATTATTAATTATTTAATAAATTTTATTATATTTAATATTAGTATATTATATTTAATATATTAATATTATGATTTGTTTAGAGTTGATATTAAGAAGAATAATTGAGGGTATATTAAGTAGTATGTATTTATTATGTTACGTTCCATTCTAAACCCTCCGAATCGAAAGTTTCTTATTTTCACTGTTTAGGATGCAATAGAACATAATATGAAACCCTCTGCTTCCATCTCATTATATTCCATTCCATTATGAAATCCCAAACAAACGATATAAACGTGCTACGTTCTATCCCCTTCCATTCCTAACCCCTTAACCAAACATGACTCAGTTTAATTGAGGAGTTAGGGATTGAAAGGAATGGAACGTAACACACTTCCATCGTTTGGTTGAAAACTTTATAATAGAATGGAATGTGATGAAATATGATGGGATGGAAATGGAGGAATTCATATTACATTCCATTCCATCTTAAACAGTGAAAATAAAAAACCTTAGATTTGGAGAGTTTAAGATGGAACATAAACTAATAAATACATATTATCCAATATACCCTCAATATTTCTTCTTAATACCAACTGTGACCAAGTTATAATATTAATGTATTAAATAGAATATAATAATATTTAATATAATAAATTTTATTAAATAATTAATAATAAATTCTATATATTTAATAAAAAATAAAATTTGTATTTTAAAATATTTTTATTTTTATTTATATAGAAATATATACAAACAATTAAAGAATATTTTTATATAATTTTATTAATTAAATAAAATAAATAAATTGTTTTCAAATATAAATCACATTGAATAAAATAAAATAAAATAGATTAAACCATTAATAATAAAATTTTATATAATTAATAAAATAAAAATAAATAAAATTTTTATTAATGAAAATAGAAAATATATATAAATTATTTGTATATATATTTCTATATACTTAAAATAAAAATAAATTATTTGTATATATAAATCACATAGAATAAAATATAATATAATATATTAAATAATTAATACTATTTTATATAATTAATAATAAATTGTATATAATTAATAATAAAATAATAAATCTCTTGAATCTAATATAAGGGATATAATAGTCATTTAATATACATTCCATTCTATTACATCTATCTTCTAAACAATATTTCACTACATTACATTATGGATCCTTCCATCCCTCTCAAACAATTTTTCACTATATTACATTCCATTCCATTATAAACCGTTCTATTTCGTTTCATTATAAACCGTTCTATTCCGTTCCATCACACTACATTTTATTCCATTAATTAACATCCAACCAAACAAGCTCTTAAGTCCTGTTTGGTTTGATGTTAATTAATGAAACGGAATGAAATAGAATAAATCAGAACGGAACGGTTTATAATATAATGGAATGTAATATAGCGAAAAGTTGTTTGGGAGGGAAAGAAGGGTTCATAATATAATGTAATGAAATGTTGTTTAGAAGATAGATGGAATGAAATGTAATATATAATAAATGACTTTTATACCCTTATATTAAAATGATAATTGCAGGAGGTTTATTATTTTATTATTAATTATATAAAATATTAGTATTAATTATTTAATATATTTTACTTTATTTTATGTGATTTATATTTAAAATAATTTATTTATATTTTTATTTATATAAAATATATACAAACAATTAAAGAATAATTTTATATTTTCATTAATAAAAATTTTATTATTAATTATATACAATTTATTATTAAGTATATAAAATTATTATTATTAATTATTGAATATATTTTATTTTATTGTATTCCATGTGATTTATATATAAAAGTAATTTATTTATATTTATATTTATAGAAATTATACAAACAATTAAATAATAATTTTAAATATATTTTCTTCATTAATAAAATTTTATTTATTTTTATCAATTATATAAAATTTATTATTAATTATATAAAATATTATTATTAATTATTTAATAAATTTTATTATATTAAATTTTGATTTATATTTTAAAATAATTTATTTTATTTTATTTATATAGAAAATATACAAAAAGAATAATTTTAATATATTTTTATTAATGAAAATAAAAATATAATATTATTTAATTGTTTGTATATATTTATATATAAATAAGTAAATAAATAAATAAATATTTTAAATATAAATATTTTATTTTATTATTAAATGTATATCATTTATTAATATTATAATTAATTATTTAATAAATATTATTATATTCTATTTAATATATTAATGTTATGATTTGTTCAGAGTTAGTATTAAAAAGAATTATCGAGGGTATGTTAGGTAGTATATATTTATTAATTTACATTCAATTCTAAACTCTCAGAATAGGAAGTTTCTTATTTTAACTGTTTAGGATGGAATAGAAGGTAACATGAAAACTTTCACTTCCATCCCATTTCATTTCATTCCATTATGAAACTCTCAAACAAATTATGAAAGTGTGTTACGTTCCATTCCATCCCATTATTAACCTCTAAACCAAACAGAGCCTTAAGCATTGGTTTTGGAAAGTTCTACTCTTTTGTCCTATGTTAGACCCTCCCCATATTCTATTTCATTGGTTACATTATATATGATGTAGAACACTTATTCATTATAGCCAAGGTTTTGAAACCTGGACCGGACATTGAACTGGAAGCTTTACTGGTCACCATCGGTTCGACCACCGATTGAATCGGTGTGACGTCATAATTACGCAATAATTATATTTAATTATATATAATATTAGTAATATTAAAAAAATAAAAATATACCAAATAATATAAATAAATATAAATAAAAAATTTATTTGACTGGTTCAAATAATATAAATAAAAAACGTGATGCGTTTTAGAAAAAAATTAACAAAAATAAAAATTTTCATTAAACCAGTGGCCAACTGATTCGATCAGTATTGGTTTAACCGGTCAATTGACTGGTTCTCACCGGTTCGCGCTGGTTCAATTAAGGACTGATTTTTAGGGGTTATCTGAAAAAAAAAGAACTAGTCGGATCGGCCGATCTGGTCTAAGTTTCAAAACCATGATTATAGCTAAAATCATCACCAAAACTTTCTTCTTAAAAAATCTTTAGATCTGTCTACACAGCTTACATGCTCTTTTTCTCTACACAGCCGCATGGTTTTACTTTTACTTCAACACATCTTTCCATAAGTTTGATCAACATTTTTTCTCATGAGCAGTCTTGATTGTATCCGGGGCTTAAAAGGGTTCATCTAGTGCCTTCAAATATTTGCTAAGGCTCTGTTTGGTTTTGAAGTTAATAATGGGATGGAATGAAACGTAAAACACTTTCATCGTTTGTTTGAGAGTTTCATAATGGAATAGAATGAAATGGGATAAAAGCGGAAGGTTTCATGTTACCTTTCATTCCATCATAAACAGTGAAAATAAAAAATCTCTGATTCGGAGGGTTTAGGATGGAACGTAAACTAATAAATACATATTACCTAATATACCCTCAATAATTCTTCTTAATACCAACTCTGAACAAATCATACTATTAATATATTAAATGGAATATAATAATATTTAATATAATAATATTTATTAAATAATTAATTATAATAATTTATATTATTAATAATAAAATATATATATTTAATAATAAAATAAAAATTTTGTATTTAAAAATATTTATTTATTTACTTATTTATATATAAATATATACAAACAATTAAATAATATTTTTATTTTTATTTTCATTGATAAAAATATATGAAAAATTATTCTTATTTGTATATTTTCTATATAAATAAAAATATAAATAAATTATTTTAAATATAAATCAAAATTTAATATAATAAAATTTATTAAATAATTATTAATAATATTTTATATAATTAATAATAAATTGTTTATAATTGATAAAAATAAATAAAATTTTTATCAATGAAAATAGAAAATATATTAAAAATTATTCTTTAATTGTTTGTATATATTTCTATATAAATAAAAATAAAATAAATTACTTTTATATATAAATCACATAGAATAAAATTAAATAAAATATATTTAATAGTTAATAATAATATTTTATATAATTAATAATAAATTGTATATAATTAATAATAAAATAAAATTTTTATTAATGAAAATATAAAATTATTCTTTAATTGTTTGTATGTATTTTATATAAATATAACTATAAATAAATTATTTTAAATATAAAACACATAAACAAAGTAAAATATATTAAATAATTAATACTAATATTTTATATAATTAATAAAAAATAATAAATCTCCTACAACTACCATTTTATTATAAGGGTATACAAGTAATTTATTATACATTACATTTCATTCATCTATCTTTGAAACAACATTTCATTACATTACATTATGAACTCTTCCATCCCTCCCAAACAACTTTTCACTATATTACATTTCATTATATTATAAACCGTTCCGTTCCGTTTTATTCCATTACATTTCGTTCCATTAATTAACATCCAACCAAACAAGGCCTAAGTGTACCTAATATGCCACACTCCTATTCATTCTCAGGTATAGGTTATTATTGTCATTGGTATTACGACAGGGATGGTTAATATGCTTGTGCTTTTCCAAATTCTTTATGTTGGTTCATTGGTATGTCATCATAATCTTTACCAGAGATCCTAAAGATCTTGTCCTGTTTAGATCTGGTTCAGCCTGATCCTGGCGAGTCTGCACGTTGTCGTTTTGGATTCATAAGTTTAACTGTTTCCTAGCAAGAGTTCCTGCAAAAAAAACACAAAGCACGTTGGGGGTTGATATCCGGCAGGCCCCTCCGACGCTCAAGTTAGTCTTTTTCTGAAGGTTTTGGTTGCTGTAAAGCAGAGAAAGTCAGGATTGTAATCTCGTACCTGAATCATGGCAATGTTGTACCTTATATATGAGGTAGATGCTAGATTTAGGTCTTTACGTATGCATGAGAGACTACCACCTGCGAATAGGTCATGGATACGTGGACTGGGGCCTGGGCCTGCTGATAGAAATTAGATCAATCCTTGAAGAGTGGATCAATCGGCCTATGGGTCGTCTTGAGTGGGTTTGGGCCTAGTACGACCAACCCAACCATAAGTCCCCTACTTCTCGAGTCTGAGTAAGGAGAAGGGTCGAAGGAGTACATAAAGATCTTGTAGCTCGTCTGTGGGACAGCTCGGGGTAGGCTCGATCGGTCGAATCTGAACGGATAGTACATGACTGCTCGTGCTAGGATTGATCGGTTAAGTGTTCCGATCGGCCGGCATCGGCACTTATTGCGTGACAGCTCGTACCAAGAGGGTTCAGGCAAACATCTATGCTAAGCGCGTGAAGGTGCTTTATTTAATAATTACTGACGGCGCGTGCCCTCTGACATATTTTCAGAATCTGAAGCGAAACGTCCTTGTAACCGTTGTGCAGCTGTCACGTACGTCCTTTTAATTGCTGCCCCGCTCCAGATTTTGAATAACCCTAATTCACCTCAGCTTAGATTCTGTCGCATGTCTAAGCTTGGTTCGGATTTTCTCCATGTGTCGAGCGTGGGTTAGATCGTCCATTCAACCGATCTTCTATAAGTACTAAGGGTCGATAGACTGCAGATTTTCTTTACGCCTGTCTTGTTCTCCGGCTTTCATCTTGCTTTCATTTGTATTTTCTTGCCCAGAGTCTTCGAAGTTTTCTTTCAACCGTCGTCCAAATTTTTAACCTCAAATCACCAAATAGGTATGTCCTTTTCACTCGTCCCCTCCTCTAAAGTTTTCCCAAAGGTTTCATCTTAGTAAGCATGTCGTCGACCAGTTCTAGAAGTGTGGTAAGAGGTATTGAAGAAGTCTCTACGAGAGAACGGAAGGATGGGTTGGTCGTGGAGGAGCCACCGAGAGATAAATCGACGATGACCGTGTCGGAGCTGAAGCGATCGATCATCAGGAATAATATCCCTATGTCCTGGGGGCCTAGGCTGGCCTTGGAGAGAGAACGAATCCACAGCAATTTGAGTGGGTATATTGCTGTTTCTGATAGTTTCTTTTCGATTGGTGGTATGAGGCTCCCGTATGTCCCGATTATTCACGAGGTGTTTGTCGATTTCCAATTGATGCCGAGCCAGATTCCTCCGAATGGCTGGAGGTTCATTAACGACCTAGCCTTGTTGTGCCATCAATTTGGCCATTTGCCTTCGGTTGGGATCCTACGCCTTTTTTTGAGGATGAATCATAGTTCGAGCTCTGGGGCTGGGATCCCTCACTTGCAGTATAGGGATGCCCGGTACCGTCCGACCGGAACGGCCTCAAAAATTACTTCTTGGAGGACGAAGTACTTTTTTGTGAAGCCCCCAGGATCCCCCTTCGAGTCCCAGCCGTGGAGGTATCCTTTAGCCCAGCGGTGGAACGACACGTCGAGCATATCTCTTAGTAGGGAGGAGTGGGAGGTGGTCGGTCGCATAAAGGAGCTCGGCCGATACGACTTCGCTCAGCTCATTCTGGGATATCGCGATGGGGCCTCGGTCGATTCCTTTCTAATCGACCCCCGCCAGAAATTAGCGGGCTAGGAGAGGAAACCGCCCCGTCTGGTTGACCCCTCGTGGTTGAATTATTTGCTGTATTTTTAAGTATTGGTTTCGCTTTCTGACCTGTTTCTTTGCTGTGCAGCCATGGCGAGGATAGAAGATTTTGCCGAGTCCTCCCCTCCCCCTAAATCCAAAAAGCAGGCCAAAGGGAAGAAAAAGAGGAAGGAGGCAGAGACCGGTGAAGGCCCCGCTCCGCCAGTGGAGCCAGGCCATCCTACAATGTTGCTGGCCCCTCTGTCCACTGAAGACCGTCCTGTCGTGTCGGCGTCATTGCCGATCGTGTCAGCAAGTGCGGGCCGAGCGGGTTTGGAAGAGGAGGAGGAAGAGGAGGTGGAGCCACCTCTTAAGAGGAAGAGGATTGCTCGGCTTGCTGACCTACCGTCTGGCCCGTCTAGTCAAGGCGGGAAAGAGAAGGAGAGAGAAGGGAAGGGGAAAGGGCGAGTGACTAACGCCAAACAGTGGGAGCCTGCGATCAGTTTGGCTAAAATTGCATCGATTGGGGACCTCGAGGTGTCCCTTCACATTGCTGAGAGGATCGTTTCTCCTGCGGACGAGAAGCTCATGGACTCGCTGAACAATCAGGAGCTAAGGCCCCGTCTCATCCGTAGCTGTGTAAGAAGTCTGGCGATGTCCACCGCGATGCATCATCGTATGGAGAATCTCGACGGGATTAATCAATCGCTGGACCGGGAGGTGCATGACCTCCTTGAGCAGGTGAACACTTTAAGGGTTGAGCTCTCTGAGGCCAAGGAAGAGAAGGATGTTTTCGGGGCTCAGCTATCTTCTTTGGAAGAGGAGAGGAAGTTTTGGGAGGAGGAGAGAAATGTTTTAAAAGCTTAGTTCGCTACAGGGGAGGAGGAGAGAAACGCACTGAAAGCTCCACTCGTTACGGAGGAGGGGGAGAAAAATAGGGCGATTGCAGCAAAGGGCGAGCTGGCCAAGAAGTGTGAGGTCTTGCAGGGGGAAGTGGAGCCGGAGAGAGAGCTTAAAGAAAAGTTCCTCCAGGACTGTCATGAAGCGGTGGAGGGTAAGCACAGGACCGAGGATATGTCGAGGGAGTTGCGATGCTCCATCAAAGAGCAAAGGGTTGAGGCGATAAAGCGGTGGACAAAGCAGTTCCTGCGTGAGGAGTGCTTAGAGTTCGCTTGCGGCTTAACCCTTTCGGTCCTGAGGAGGTGCCATGACGTTCACGTTCCTGACGGGTCAGTGTGTCCTCCATTTGAGGATTATGTCGAACTGATGCTTCCCGCCGCTCTCGGCCTTTCTTTGGAGGAAATGGTGGAGAGGGCCGAGGGAGAGCGAACCTTAGTTCCGGATGAGGAGCTGGACCTTAGCTCAGAAGAGGAAAAGGATGTCTCTCCGCTGTCTTCTCCTCCCAATCCGGTTGCTGGCCCTTCCTCTGCCGACCCGGTTGCTGGCCCTTCCTTCGCTCCGGCCGATCTTACTGCTGGCCCTTCCTCCCCTCCGGAAGGATCAAAGTGATTGTTTTCCCCTTGTAAGGCTCATTTGGTCGGGCTTGTGACCAGAGCTTTAATTTAAAGAAATAGAAGCTCGTTTTTCATTACCTCTTTTATGTGTTATAGATTAGATGATCCTTTCGAATAGCGTGTTGCGAATGGGTGCACTAGATGTGCGTAGATCGAGTGAATTAGGCCGAGTGGTAATGAGGCCGAACAATCCAAGATTTTGTCTTGGGATCCTGGTCGAGCGTAGTCGAGGTCGATCGATGGTTCCAAGGATCTTGTCTTGGCAACCTAGCCGATCGATGGTCGAGGCTGAGCGACGGTCCCAAGGATCTTGTCTTGGCGACCTGGCCGAGCGATAGTCGAGGCCGAGCGATGGTCCCAAAGATCTTGTCTTGGCGACCTGACTGAGCGATGGTCTCAAGGATCTTGTCTTGGCGACCTGGCCGAGCAATGGTCGAGGGCGATCAATGGTCCCAAGGATCTCGTCATGGTGACCTGGTCGATCGATGGTTGAGGCCGAGCAGTCCCAAGGATCTTGTCTTGACGACCTGGCCGAGCGATAGTCGAGGCCGAGCGATGGTCCCAAGGATCTCGTCTTGGCGACCTGGCCGAGCAATGGTCGAGGGAGATCGATGGTCCCAAGGATCTCGTCTTGACGACCTGGTCGATCGATGGTCGAGGCCGAGCGGTCCCAAGGATCTTGTCTTGGCGACCTGACCGAGCAATAGTCGAGGTCTAGCAGTCCCAAGGATCTTGTCTTGGCGACCTGGCCGAGCGATAGTCGAGGTCTAGCGGTCCCAAGGATCTTGTCTTGGCGACTTGGCCGAGCGATGGTCGAGGCCTAGTGGTCCCAAGGATCTTGTCTTGGCGACCAGGTCCAGCGATGGTCGAGGCCTAGCGATCCCAAGGATCTTGTCTTGGCGACCAGGCCGAGCGATGGTCGAGGCCTAGCGGTCTCAAGGATCTTGTCTTGGCGACCTGGCCGAGCGATAGTTTCAAGAATCTCGTCTTGGCGACCTGGCTGAGCAATGGTCGAGGGTGATCGATGGTCCCAAGGATCTCGTCTTGACCACTTGGTCGATCGATGGTCAAGGCCGAGCGATGGTCCCAAGGATCTTGTCTTGATGACCTGGCCGAGCAATGGTCGAGGGCGATCGATGGTCCCAAGGATCTCGTCTTGGCGACCTGGTCAATCGATGGTCGAGGCCGAGCGGTCCCAAAGATCTTGTCTTGGCGACCTGGTTGAGCGATAGTCGAGGCCTAGCGATCCCAAGGATCTTGTCTTGGCGACCTGGCCGAGCGATATTGACAGGCTTCCTTTCGAACAATTTGCTAAACTGTTTGTCGAGAAATTTGAAACCCTTTATTAATGATAAGGGAGCGAGCTGTTAAAAAACCTGACTGGCATGGCTAGGAAAAAGGTACCCACAGGTTTACAATAAACAATAACGGACAAATAAATAACTAAAATCAAACTTATCTATTGGTAGAACGCCTTCAAATTTTGAGAATTCCAAGGCCTTGGTAGAATCTTTCCGTTCGAATCGCACAGGATGTAAGAGCCGTGCTCGGTTTGTTTGACCACTTGATAGGGCCCTTCCCATGCTTGGCCGAGCTTTCTAGGATGCTTTCCAGCCGCCTCGACCTTCCGTAGAACGTACCCTCCGACCTTTATGTCGCTCGGCTTTACCCTTCTATTGTAGAACCTCGCTGATTTTTGGCTGATGGCTTCCGAACGAGCTGCTGCCCTCTCTCTAACTTCACTAAGAAGTACCAGTTTTGCTTTGCGGGCTTCGTTATTCCTTTCTTCGTCATAACCCGAAACTCTTTGGTTGTGCAACACCACTTCTACTGGGATTAGGGTTTCCGCCCCAAAAGTCATCTTGAACGGTGTTTCCCCTGTAGCTCCGTTCGAGGTAGTTCTGTATGCCCACAATACTTCATCTACTTCGTCTACCCAGATCTTGCATCCGTCTAAGCGCTTCTTGAGGGCACTCATTATCTTTTTGTTGATATTCTCCGCTAGCCCATTACTCTGAGGATGGGCTACTGAAGTTAACTGGAGTTTTATCTTCAACCGTTCGCAGAAGTCTCTGAACTTCTCGTTGTCAAACTGCTGACCGTTGTCTGCAACCAAAACCATGGGCATCCCAAAGCGGCTCAGAATGTTCTTACGCACGAAGTTTTCAATCTTCTGCTCGGTGATAGTGGCGACCGCTTCCGCTTCCACCCATTTAGTGAAGTATTCGACTGCCACTATCAAAAACTTCTTCTGTCCCAGACCAAGAGGAAAAGGCCCTAGAATGTCCATTCCTCATTGAGCAAAAGGAATGGAATGACTCACGATTTTTAACTGCTCGGTTGGCTGGTGAGATGAGTTGTTGTTCTTCTGGAAGGCCTCGCACCTGTTAACTTTCTCCTGACAATCATTTCCCATTGTTGGCCAGTAATACCCTTGTCATATCAATCTGTGAGCCAACATTCTGCCTCTTAAGTGATTTCTGCATATTCCTTCGTGAACTTCAGCCATTGCTTGTTCTGCCTCCTCTTTATCTAGGCAGCGCAATAGCGGCCAGTCGTAAGAGCGCTTGTACAGAATGTCGTTGACGATCACGTATTTAGCCGCCTTTACCCTTAGTTTCCTGGCCTCCAGAGCCTCTGTTGGTTGTGTTCCTTTGAGAAGGTGTTGTCTGATCGGCTCCATCCAACTTGACCGTTTGTCCGCTTGAAGGACTTCAGTAGTCTTCTGAATGCTAGGTTGGTCGAGTCGCTCGACCATGATATTGTTCCTGGCATTCTGGTTGGAGGCCATCTTGGAGAGCGCATCTGCCTGAGCATTTTGGGTCCGTTCTATCCTGCTGGAGTACTGCTCGAAATTACTCAACTCCTGTTTTACCAGCTCTAGGTACTTGATCATGCTGTTCCCCTTAGCCTCATATTGTCCAGAGACTTGACCAACCACTATCTGGCTGTCGCTGTATACCTTCAGATGCTTTGTCCCCATTTCTTTTGCTAACCGGAGGCTGGCTATTAGAGCTTCGTATTCTGCCTCGTTATTGGATGCTTCAAATTCCAATCGGAGAGCGTACTCCACCTTTTCCTCCTAGTGTGGACTGATTAGTACCACTCCTGCTTCACATCCCTCAGCGTTAGATGATCCGTCAACGAACAGACTCCAGGCAGGGTGTTGCTCGTCTTGCGAGTCGGGTTGACTCATTTCTGCAACGAAGTTCGCCAACACTTGAGCCTTGATCGTAGTCTGAGGCTTATATTGTATATCGAACTCCCCCAGCTCTACTGCCCATTTTATTAACTGCCCGGAGGTCTCAGGCTTTTGAAGGCATTGCCAGAGGGGCTGGTCGGTCCATAAGTCAATGGTATGACTTTGAAAATATAGCCTCAGTTTCTACGCCGCAGTTATCAAGGAAAGAGCTAACTTTTCTATGGGCGCATACCGTGTTTCTGGCCCGCTCAATACCTTGCTGACGTAGTAGATCAGAAATTGCTCCTTGCCATCCGATCAAACCAGGACCGCGCTGATTGTCCCATCTGTGACTGCCAGATAGATAATCAGAATTTTCCCCTCAACGGGGCTCTACAAAACGGGTGGGCTTGTTAGATACTGCTTCAAGTGTTGGAAGGCTCTTTTGCACTCATCCGACCATTGTAATTGAGTCATATTTGCTTTCCTCAAGATTTTGAAAAATAGGAGACACTTGTCCCCCATCCTGGAGACAAATCTGCTTAGAGAAACTATCCTTCCAGTTAATATCTGAATATCTTTCAAACATCGCGGCGAAGACATTTGGATGATAGCTTCGATCTTTTCTGGATTAGCTTCAATCCCCCGCTGAGTGATCATAAACCCCAGAAATTTTCCGGATGCCACACCAAAGATGCATTTCTCCGGGTTCAGCTTCATCTTAAATTTGTCAAGGGTTTGGAAGACTTCTTTTAGATCTCCCACGTGCTCGGCGGCCGTCTTACTCTTGACCACCATATCGTCCACATAGGCCTCAACAAATCGACCGATCTGTTTCTTAAAAACCTCCATGACGAGCCGCTGATAAGTGGCCCCCACATTCTTCAAGCCGAACGGCATTACTTGATAGCAATACGTGCCCTGGTCAGTTATAAAGGCAGTCTTCTCTTCGTCTTCGAGACTCATTTGAATTTGATGGTAGCTCGAGAAAGCATCCAAGAAGCTGAGAAGTTCATGTCCAGAGGTGGAGTCTACTAATTGGTCGATCTTGGGCAAGGGAAAACTGTCCTTTGGACATGCTTTGTTCAGGTCGGTGAAATCGATGACATTCTCCACTTCCCGTTCTTCTTCTTCACCAACACCATATTGGCGAGCCATTCGGGGTACTTGACTACTCGGATGAACCCGGTTTCTAGTAGTTTCTCTATTTCTTTCTCGATCACCTCCTGTCGCTCCTTGTCGTGCCATCATTTCTTTTGTCTAACCGACTTGCAATCTTTTCAGATACTGAGAGAGTGCGATGCGACAGATCGAGAAATGCCCGACATGTCGCTCAGTACCCAGGCGAAGACTGATCTATTTTCTATCAAGCAATCCATGATTTCTCTGACTAAGCCTTTCTGAAGCTCGGAACCAAGATTTGTAAACTTAGAGTGGTCTGCTTCATCCAATACGACCCGCTGCGTTTCTTCTACGGGGTTCATCCTTTCCGTTTCTTCATCGGCTCTCACGTCAAGAGAGCCCGTCAATACTACCGCCCCGTCTAATGTCTTTGTTTCTGGTAAGTAGCACTCTCTAGCAATTCTTTGTTGACCTCTGACAACATCGACTCCATGGGGCGTTGGAAACTTCATCGCTTGGTAATAGGTGAAAATAACCTCTCTGAGGGCATTCTGAGTAGCCCGTCCGATTATTGCATTATACGCTCCCACAAACTTCACAAACAGGAACTCAATATCCTTCTCTATCTGACATAGTTTTTGTCCGAATTTTACTTTCAGAAATACTCGGGCAAATGAGTAAGCTGATGCGCCAGTTACCTCTTTGATAGGTCCTTCTACAGGTAGTAGTCGATCATCTGGTATCTCCATCTGCTTTAAGGCATCATAATACAACAAGTCGACCGAGCTGCCTGTATCGACCATTACTCGTTTCACTTCGTTACCGTCTATGTTTAGATCTACTACGAGCGCATCATCATGAGGACAACTAACACCGTCTAAGTCAGACTCATCGAACGATATCATCCCATCGTTTTACTTTTTTTTCTTGGCCGACAAGTCTTCACCGACCTGCCTAGCATATCTCTTTCTTCCTTTAACGGTGGATCCACCCGCTGCACTACCACTGAAGATCATATTAATGACCCTAACCGTTCGGTCGTCATGTTGCCGGTGTTTCTATCCCCTCTTGGCCTGGACGGTTCTCTCGTTTCGCGTCGATCATCAGTATTCTCATTTCGCCTCCTTCCATCATTCCTATCGTTTGGCCTCCAAGGCTGTCGCCCATTGTTTGATCGACCGATCCTATTTTTATTGTCTCGATCGACATTCTGTCCGCGCTTTATAAACCGACCCAGCTTTCCCCTTTGGATAAGGAATTCGATTTCTCTTTTCAATTGCCAGCAATCCTCCGTATCATGACCGATCTCTCTATGAAAACGACAATACAAATCGGGGTCCCTCTTGTTGATGGGGGTCTTCAACTTATTGGGTTCTCGGAGGGGTTCCCCATCTGCCCTGATGGCCGCCAATACTTCCACGTATCGCCTGTTGAGCGGGGTGAATTCTCGTCGATGTCCTTGTCGATCGGTCGGCTTTTCGTTTGTTCTTCGTTTTGTGTTTCTCAACATTTCTTCGAGCTGTATATATTTATCCGCCCGATTCCTTAACTCTTGAATAGACTGAGGCTGATCGAGGGCTAGTGACTTCTTAAACTCTTCATCCCTGGTATTGCTCATCAGTGCCGCCAACATGGATGAGCAGGTGAGGTCAGGGACCTCGACAGCTTCGTTGTTGAAACGAGCGATAAATTCCCGCAAACTTTCATTCCGCCCTTGAGTCAATTGCATCACCTCCAAGGCCGTCTTCTGTGGCCGCTTACTTGTGGCGAACTGGTTAAGGAATAGCAACCTAAAGTCCTCAAAGCAAGTGATACAGCTCGGAGGTAAGCTATTGAACCATCGTCGAGCTCCCTCTTGAAAGACCATACAGAAAGCCTTACACTGAATGGCGTCTGGAACGCAGTGTAGGTTCATCATCGACTGGAAGTGTTGTAGGTAGTCCAGGGGATCGATCTTTTCAGTATATTTTTCGGGCTTTGGTATTTTAGTGCCGTGCCGGGAGGCTATCCAAGATTGTCGGAATGAAGGGAGAGCTATGATGCGCTGATGGATAACCCAGGCGGGAATTCAAGGCCGCATTTATCCGATCATTCACGATTTTTTCTAGGACCGCAGCAGGATAGCGATCAGCCATCGTTCCCATATGCTATGCGGAAGTCTGTTGTTGTTCTTGTTGAGATTGTAGGATCTGATGAATCAATAGATCAACCGCTTCTTCGATCTGTTTTCGAGTGAGGGAAGTTTGTTGCGACAGAGGAGGATTGACATCCAGAGGGTACTGGAAATTCGGATGCATTTCAGTCTCAGCATTGTCCTCCAGGGCCACGCTTTGTTCTTCCTGATCTGGGTTCTGAGGTGGTTGTTGATCGTTCGGGTGTGTAGACTGCGTGCGAGAATCATGACGTGTTAGCGGAAGGGTGGCTGGTAATTGTGAGCCTATTCGCTATAGCGCGAGCGTCGCGACGACGGCCATGTCAGGGTTAGTTGCTGCCACATGACTGATTTGTGTGATTCTAGACGTGGTGTCCTGATGTCGGGCCCCACGGTAGGCGCCAACTGGTTCAGCCTAATCCTGGCGAGGCTACACGTTGCCTTTTGGATCCATGAGTTTGACTGTTTCCTAACAAGAGTTCCTGCAAAACAACACAAGGCACGTCGGGGGTTGATATCCGGCAGGCCCCTCTGACTCTCAAGTTAGTCTTTTTGTGAAGGTTTTGATTGCTGTAAAGCAAAGAAAGTCAGGGTTGTAATCTCGTACCTGAATCATGGCAATGTTGTACCTTATATATGAGATAGATGCTAGGTTTAGGTCTTTACGTATGCATGAGAGACTTCCACCTGCGAATGGGTCATGGATACTTGGACTGGGGCCTGGGCCTACTGATAGGAATTAGATCAATCGTTGAAGAGTAGATCGATCGGCCTATGGGTTGTCTTGAGTGAGTTTGGGCCTAGCACGATCAACCCAACCAAGATCATTTCCAAAATGTGAACTATGTGGTATTTCAGGTGGCTTGCTATGGTTGTGCCACCATGCACATGTAATATTGATTTGTTGCCTGGTGTTGAGCTTGTCCTCACAATTTATATTGTTTTACTCGTGCAGTTATTACATTTGTCTTTTTAAATTTACTAGTTGAGATTTTTAACTTGTAAGGTCGTCAAAGTGTAGAGATTAGTCTGTTCAATGTAACTGGTGCATAAGATGTCACAGGTAACCCACTTTAATTATCGATGAAGTTGAACTTTTAAAGAAGGTTAACATGAACTCGACAGTTCATTAAATTCAAAACATTCTTTATTTCTTAATTATTTAAGTATTTTTGGGAGAAAATGAAAATAATTATAAAAATTATTTGTAATTTTGTTAACAATACAAGTCGTCGTCGTCGTCATCATCATCATCACCTAGTCCGAAATCTCGTAATGAAAAGAGATTTGGAGAGATTCGATAGTACGCAGCCTTAGGGGCTGTTTGTTTTTGTTTTTTTCTTCGTTTTTTGTTGTCGTTTTTGTAAAAAGAAAAACAGGTAAGTAAAACGTGTTTGGTTTATTCAGTTGCGATTTTTTGTTTCTGAAAATAAAAAAAAAAACACAACAGTTTTACAGAAATCAAAAATCATCGTTTCTCTGAATTTTGACAACATGTTTTCTTCGACAAAAAACCAACATAACCCTGGTTTCTATCTCGAAATAATAATAATAATAATTTTATAATAATAATTAATAACAATAAGATAATTAATTTAGTATAATAAAATTAATAATAAAATAATAATATTAATAGTATTAAAATAGTAAGTAGAAAATTTATAACAATAATTAATAATAATATTATTATTATTATTAACAATAAATAATAATAATAATAATAATATTATTATTATTATTATTAATATTAATAAGAATAAGAATAACTTAATAATAATAATAATAATAATAATAATAATAATAATAATAATGATGATGATGATGATGATGATGAATTTAATAATAATAAAAAGTAAGTAGAAAGTTTATAGCAATAATTAATAATAATATTATTATTATTAACAATAAATAATAATAATAATAATAATAATAATAAATCTCAACGAAACAGATTTTTATTTTCAATTTTTATGTTTCAAATCTCAACCAAACAAGTTTTCATTTTTTTAAGAAAAAAACAGAAACCAAGAACAGAAAACAGAAACTAAAAATAACAAAAAAACAGAAGTGAAACCAAACGGACCCTTACCTTACATAATAGAAAGATTATTTCCGGTAAACCAATATACAAATGAGATAATATAAGAATAATCAAGTGTTTTGTAAAATAAAATTTTTACAATTTATATATAAAAAAACTCAATAAGAGGAAAAAGCCCAAAGAACCGAATAGAAGCCGACAAGCCTAAGAAGAAGTGTAATAACAACTCAACTTTGGGCTGTTTTAGCAAAAATCGAGCTCCTGTTGGCTTCTCCGATAAATGGATTCTAGCTCACAAGTACATCATCTGAAACGCCGTCGTTTCTGAGGAAGAAAACCTTAGACCTCGTACAGAAAAAGTGTTTGGGGAGAGAGGAAGGCAGATCAAAAAATGGCTGGAGCAGAGGATTTTGTAGAAGCAGACAATGCAGAGGCCATAATCACCAGAATCGAACACAAATCTCGTAAGATCGAAAGCTTACTGAAACAGTAAGATTAAATCTTTACTCTTGTCCCCACCAATGTCTCTTTCATTTTCTTGCAAACGTCTTAAATTGAGTCGAAATCTCTCTCTCAGGTCCAAACCCGTGGAAGCCCTCAAAACTGCTCTTGAAGGTTCGCCGCCTAAGACCCGAGACGAGCGTTGCAAGGTTCTAGTAGTTACCAATTTTGCATATGCAAACAGAATTGCGTTTCTTTTTGGTTCTGTCTCTGTTTTGATGCAATTTTGTTGTGTTTTTTATTTTCAATTGTTAAGTTGTGAAGATGAGAAATTGGGTCGAATTTTGTGGTGGGTTTCTCGATTCTTTGCAGTCTGCGAATTGGATAGCGGTGCATAGAGCAATCATGGCTATAAAAGATGTGGATGGAATGTTCTCTACTTTGGATCCTGAGTACTATGATGTTCTCATGAAGTTAGTGTCTCTTCTTTGTTTTCTCAAGTTTGGCTTATATCAATGGGTGAAAGCTGCTGGGTTCAGCATTGTTGAAAATTTTCAAAGTATACCAATCAAATATTAGTAAATTCCATTAAAACTAATAATTTAACATTTGCTTGCTTGATTTATGTGACCTGTTCATATTATGACCATAAGATTCACTGTTATATTTTAACAAAAATTTAGTAAAAAAAAGGATTTTAAAAAATTAAAAATTATAAAATGATTCGAAATTTAAATTACAGAGAAATTTGTGTCTTTCACCTTATATTTATTGAGCATTTATTGTAGCTGGAATCAATGTTTTTGCTCTGTTATTTCTTAACCTTATTCATGGCAGATCATTGTAGATGCAGTTTGGATCTGCATTGTTCTGTTTCTTTGTCATTATTGGTATTGTGTGTTATAGCTTACTTTACCTTGGCAAGGATACGTATGATTGGGATCTCATCATTCTTGATCTTCATGCTTGTTCATAGAAGTTGTTAATGCACAGATGAATATATAAGTACGGCATATTTTAAGTTTAAGCACCAATATTAAAGCTTTTATCTTTATCTTTCTCTTTCTTTCCTGGAATGTTAGGTTAGAATAGTGCATTTGCTAGTTGATTTGCAAAATGTGTAATTGTAGAAAGTTTTAAGAGGTGTGATGATCCACAGGTACTTGTACAGGGGTTTGTCCACAGGCGACCGACCAACGTGCGACCAGTGCCTCAGGATACACGAGAAATTGACAGAGAAAGCTGGTTTGGGTTGTATACTTCGGACGCTTGCAGACACCGTCAATACCGTTTGACATGGTTCAACCATTTGCTCATAGCTATTGCAGTCACCATCTTCCTGGCTTTCACTTGATTTGTTTCTTGACTTGTTCTTGTTATCCTCGTACATTAAGACGAACATGTCCATTAGATAATAAGAAGTTCTCTTTGAGATCCTGAAAGGCTGAAACCATTGGACTTTTGTCCAGGTAGGATTGACTTTTCAGGAATCATGATCATTTAGACTGCATACTCTGACTGAAACCATTACATGTACGTTAGATAGTATAAAGTTCTTTCTGAAATCCTGAAACTACTAGACTTTTATTTCCAGGTGGGATTTCCTTTTCAGGATAAGATATCATGATCATCTTTTAGATTGCACACTCCTGCGTCCATTAGATAATGCGAAATTCTTTCCTAGATCCTGAAACCATTAGACTTTTACTTTCAGGTGGGGTTTCCTTTTCAGGAAAAGAGATCATCGTCACTCTTTTAAATTGCATGCTTCTGAAACCATTAGCTCTTACCTTCAGGTGGGGTTGAGATAATGGACAGTCTTTTAAGTTGCATACTCTCTCGAGCTTTTCCTGATGTGATAGAACTGCTGACCTTTTTCAGTTTAATCATCCATCAAACGCCATTCAGTATTACTCATCTAGCACCCCAAGGATTTCTTACAGACTGAAACATATATCGAGGTTGATGCGATTTCGTATTTAATGAGATAGAAGGGAATCATCTTCTTTTTGTAATATTAAGCGTAAATTTCAAGGACCAATATATGGCTGTCTCTCAAAATCTCGACACACAAATGTCCATCTTCAATCATCTTCAATTGACAAGCTAATATATAATTTTATTTATAATTAACATACTAAATTAATGTCGAAAAGAAGATCAATATCGCTGGTTGGAAAAATTAATCAGTTCTTCAACATCACACCTACATTATATTCTCTTGTCCTAAAACATCATTCCCTAGTTCTTACACGCCCTTCTTCTCATGAATCTAAATCGCATCTTAACCCTGCACAAAACCACGCATTTCCGATTTTTCTGATGTCCTAATCCAGAGTTCTTCCATGTTCACTCACATGGGAGAAGTGAATGCAAAGGCGGGTGATGGCGGATCCAAGGGTTGGTGGACATTCGCCGCCGTTGTTGGTTTGAAGACGAGGACGAGGATGACATAGCGACACGCTCGCATGAAGGGCACATTGTTAGTGTTGTCGGGGGATTCATGTGCATGTTGTGTTGCGGAGACAGTTTCAGGGCTCTAAGTTCTTGCACCTCCTTCTGTAGCCTCCTGTTCTCTTCTGTCAGGTTCTCGCAACATCTCTTCAGGTACTCACAATCCACTTCTGTCTGCTTCAGTTTTGTCCTGACAAGAGACCCAACATTCCCCAAGTGAGAAATTGCAGAGAAAACTGAGGCTTTCCAAATGTCGACAATGCCCCTGTTGAAGAAGGTCAATATCTTACCTTGCCCTCCTGTTCTGAAACCACACCTCCACTTGGCGGGGCCTGAGATTCAACTGCTTGCCTAACGCCAGCTTTTCCTTCTGCAGCCACAATAACGAATCCCACCATTAACATGACCTTATGAGAATCTAGTCGTGCCTGAAACGAAGATAACGAAGACGTCACTCACCGGATTGAGAGTATTTTGTTCCTTGAAGGTCTCTTCAAGAACCAAAGACTGTTCCTTTGACAGCCTCAACTTCTTCCTCGATGCGGCGGCGGCGTCCTCGTCGTCACTGCCTCGAGAGCTGGAGGCTCTCTCGGCTTCGTTCTCGTTGCCGATTGGTTCTCTCTCGCTTCTCTTTCCGCTTATGCTTGAAATCGTACTATTCAGCGAAGAGGCACCTGCTTCTTCGTCCACAGATGGTGTTATGTTCATGTCGATTCCTCGCTTAAACGGTCTCGTCTCGGAGTTCTCATCTACATGACGTTCAACAAGTGTTAAAAGCAAAGGAGAATAAGATCTGAAAGAGGCGTAATGAACCCAATTATCATCACAGAAAGAGAATTTTTACCAGCAGACCTAAACACGTCATCCCAGGAGCTCCTGTGATGATTGTTCTGTTGTGTTTGTGAACGACTCAAGCTCAAGCTAAGCCCCAAACCATCATCTTTCTCTCCCATCTTCTTCCGCTTCTCTCTAGCCAAAATCTCCTTAGAGTTACCAACAAAACCAATCGATTACACTCTCCTTTTCGCCCCCTGATATATTCTCTCGACTGTTTGGTTTCTGAGAAAAGCAAAATGTAAAGGTATTTTGCAGCCTTTTGGCTTTCGCAGGAGGGTGAAAAGATGGGACTAGTCCTCCGTGATAAAGATCACAGAGATAGATAGATAGATAGATAGTAGACAGACTGATAGGTGGTTATAGATTCAATACACCTCCATAGCCATAAATACACACAATAAAGAAGATAGGTAGATAGATAGAGTTAAAACTCCATTGAAACGGAGTTTCCATAATAGTTAGGAACCTTTTTAACGAGGGTTTAGTCTTCCGTTCTGGTTTCTAATTAACTTCGCTTCAAAAGCTACTCTCTTTCGTGGTTGACTATTGACTGGGGCATTCAAGTCCACTGTCCCGAGTCCCACTCTTTATGTGTGTCACGCGCTCAATGTCATCATAACACCCTTGACTATATAATTCGGCATACGTGAGTATATTAAAACCAATCTTTTATTATATAAAAATAAAGTTACGTTTTATTTAAAAATAAATAAATAAATAAATAAATAAAATTACGAATTATTAGGCTTTTTAGATCTAATTTTATTGCAAAATTTCGAATTGAATGTTGTGATAATGATAAAGAAGAATAAATGATACAAAATAATACTAAATTAAATTAATATTTTATTTTTCAGTAAATAAAAAAGTCAATTTTAATCATATTTTTAATTATTTGATTTTATTTAACTTTTGTTATGCAAGAATTTTATGATAAATGAATAGTAGTTAAAATTTTTATTTTATTAGGAAAAATTTTCAATCTTTTTTGTTATCTACGAAATATTCTAAGAGGGTTTCAATTATGAAAAGATACCTTTAAATCATCTACATTCAAACTAATTTCTGTTCAAATCGAATAGGTCTTTTGAGAAAGGTAAAATTTTGACCTCAAATTTTTAAATAATTGTATATATAAAAACGGTTCAAATACGTAATCTCACTTAAATCAAAAGAGCCTTTTATTAATTCATCTACGTTCAGAGGTTAAAGTTTTCAATTTTTTAAATATTACTAATTCCACGATATATGAAGAGAGTGAGAGGCGCGTGGTGGCTAGTACTGGGCTGATTAGTCAAACAAAGACTCGAGAGATTGGTGAGTTACGTGTTGAAGATGATACGTTACAACGTAGAGGAGGGTATAGTACGGATAATCATTAGGTCGGTCGTAGAATGCATGAGTTACGTGTCAGGGGAAACATGCAATAAGCATTCAATAGCCTACTGTTCCTTCTTTCAATTTTCCAATGCCTTTCATTTATTTGCTTTTAGTAACGAGGATCATTTAATGTCTCAATTTTCAATGCATTCATTAGATATATTAAATATATTGACATAAGTATATACTTTCTCTTATTAAAAATAATATTTGTTTTAGAGAAATATACATTTATTAAAAATTAGTGAAATATTTGATATATCCTTATTAATTATATGTTGAATTGTCTTGAAAATATAATCTGTATAATTATAATGTAAGAGAAATTAAAAATAATTTTGAAATTAAAATTATAAATATACATAAAAAATTATAAACAATATTTATTTTAAATAATTAAAATCTTTCTAAATTGACACTTATTTTAAATAGAAGATAATAGTATATAGTATAAAATAATATTACAAATTAATATGAGGAGTAAGAAATTAAAGAGAGGGGTCGCCTCTGAGCCACGAGGAAGGAGGCGAGGGAGTGAAATCACGTGAGGAGATGAGGCTAACCAGGGAAGAAGTCTCCGGCATCACGTGCGCATGAAACTGTTCGTACACGTGCCACTTGCCAGTATTGCCAAACGCGAGGACACGTGGCTTTAGGATTCTTTGTTCTATCAGGATAAGAACACGTGTCGTCTTGTTCCTCTCTTACCTTACGGGACGAATAAATTTGTCAAATTCTTTTTTTTGTATAACCATTTTAATATTTTATAATGAAACTTCCATAATCTGTTGAAGAATTTGGACTCACCAATGGAACTAGAGTTGGCGCCTGGGTGATTTACATTGATGATAATTGCATATATACATATACAATGCGGTAAAAGATATAAACTTTAAAATTTTCAAAATAATTATTTTAATTATTAATATAAATAACATTTAATTTATAGGGTGTTTGAAAACCTGCAAATTAAATTAATTAACTTCAATTACATTAATAAGATTGAATTTAATTCAATTTATACTATTTGGAACAAACTTAATAATATTATAATTGAATTCAATTATGCGGTTTGAAAAATAATCAAAATAAATTTAATTATTTCATATGACATTTTACCATTGACTAAAAATAATTTGATTAAATAATAAATATTCACACTTACACAGAGCAAGTTATAAACATCAATTTCATTATAAGTGATTAAAAAAAAGTTTATTATTAAAATGAAAAGAAAAATTGATTGTAATTGACATTAGGATAGACCGAGCTATGAAGACATGGAGAGGGAAAACCTAGATATGATGAGAGATGTTGATTCGTGGAGAAGGTATTGTTATTCTGTTTCTTTATGGGAGGAGTTGTTTGAGGTGGGAGGAGCTGCTTGAGGTGATATGGTAAGATTAGATGGGTATTATTGAAAGGATATTTTCAACGTTTAAAATAAAAATTGGAGTCCCAATTCATAATTCAATTATGATACTTTTTTAGGTGAATTCAATCTCTAAAGAATGATAGAGTTCAATTTATCTATAAATTGAACCTAACCCTTTTTTCTGATTCCAAACGTTAATTCAATGCTTTGCAATTGAATTCAATTAATACCATTTAAAACACCTCATTCTCAAATAAAGTTTAAAAGTTGAATTAAGTTATTATATTAGTGATATTTGATTAATTTATGTTCATATTATGTATAAATACAACTTACATTCTTTATTTTTAATTGTTTGGTTATCGAGAATAGATAAGATAGATGACAAAATTATAATGAATCTTAAATAATCCTTTGAGAGTTGTGGTAAATGCGCAATAAAAATTAGAAATAAGAGATAAAATATTATTAAAATATTTTCATGTTGTTATCAAAATATTGATCATTATCAAAATATTATCATTAAAATTATCTTTTATATTAATTTCTTTAATAACTATTTTATTTTGTTTTATTGATAATTTTATTCTTGTAGTTAAAATTATTCATAGTTATTTATAAATTAACAGCTTTATATTAATTATATATATAATATTATAATATTATAATATAAATTATTAAAATTTCAATTATATATAATATATAAAATATAATAATTATCTATGTAAAATATATATAATAACTAAATATAAGTAAAAAATCAAATATTTACGTGGTATGTAACTATTCTTAATATTTGATATCGAAGACATAACTATTAACTTTTATAATCTCATTTTTAGTGCTTGTATACTAAATGCACATACTGTATCCCAAATCCCACATTTTATTTCTATATATTTATTTTTATTCTTATTCCCTTCGTTAATGGTTACCTTATTTGTTTAAAATAGGAAATGCTGGAATGAATTTTAAACATTGGATCACCTTAATTTGGGTTCACGTGCGTCTCAGATGGTCGAGTTGCATAATAGTTGTATGTCAGATCGATTGAATTCACTTGTCTAGGCGGGTTTTCCCTAAACTAAATTCTTTCTTCTTCGTCGTAATACTTGAATCTGTACTCAATTCACTACGCTCACCGACCTGCAACAACTCGATCAAACTCACGAGCAGAAGAAGTAGAAAGAGGAAACTGATTAGGAGCCAATGATGTGATCTCATAGCTCCTGAATAATTCCTCAGTTTCTCAAAGTTTTTGGGCAGAATGATTCTGTTATGCAGAATCAAGATTAGGAACTTCAATCAAGTGGGAGCAATTCTACAGAAAGGTTCTCTATGATAACTGATCCAAGTGGGAGCAATCAGATCAATCATGAATTTGTTCATGATGAACCTCGGTTAAGACGGAGTAATCGAGGGATAATTCCCCGACGTCGTTTTGAGATTGAATGAGAAATTAATATGATTGTTCCGCAAGAGAAAGAAGAGCCAAGGAATGTAAATGAGGCTCTTACTGGCCCTACTAAAGAAGAATGGATGAAAGCAATGACAGAAGAAATGTCTTCTTTAAGCTCAAATCAAGTATGAGACTTAGTTGACCCCCTCGAATGACGTAAAGGAATTGGGAACAAGTAGGTTCTCAAAATTAAGCGAAAAGCTGATGGCAATATCGAAAGATATAAGGCACGTCTTGTAGCAAAAGGATATATGCAACAGGAGGGAATTGATTATGAGGAAACTTTTTCACCTGTTGTGAAGTTTGCTTCAATCCGTCTTATTCTGGCTATAGTAGTCAGTATCGATCTTGAATTACATCAAATGGATGTAAAAAATGCTTTTCTCAATGGAGAATTAGATGAAGAAATCTATATAGAACAACCTGAAGGTTTCATCAAGGCAGGTCATGAAAATAAAGTATGTCGTTTATTAAAATCAATTTATGGCCTGAAGCAGTCTTCAAGACAATGATATATTCGTTTTCATAACGTAATCATTTCGTATGATTTTCAAATGATTGACGAAGACCATTGTGTGTATGTTAAAAGATCCAAAGATAAATTAGCGATTTTATCTTTATACGTGGATGATATATTGATTGCTTGTAATGACTGTGTGTTTCTTAAGCAAATCAAAAAATGATTATCATCTGAATTTGAAATGAAAGACATGGATGAAGCGGCATACATTCTTGGAGTCAAGATTTCAAGATATCGTTCGAAGAAATTGTTATCGCTTTCACAAGCGATGTACATTCAAAAAATTCTTGAACGATTCCGTATGCAAGATTGCAAATCAATTGATAATCCTATTGCTAAGAATGAAGGCCTTAGTAAGAGAAATTGCCCGTCAACGCCACAAGAAAGGGAACAAATGAAGAATGTTCCCTACACTAGTGCAATTGGAAGTCTTATGTACGCAATGATGTGTACAAGACCAGATATTTGTTATGTTGTTGGGATGGTAAGCAGATATCAGTCAAATCCAAGCCAAGCACATTGGAAAGCAGTAAAGAGAATATTGAGGTATCTGAAGGGAACCGTGGACTATGCATTGTGTTATCAAGGCAATGATCTATGTATACAAGGATATACAGATGCAGACTGGGGAGGAGATTTAGATGAAAGAAAATCTACCTCAGGATATGTATTCTTACTAAACCATGGAGCAATATCATGGAAAAGTAAGAAACAATCATGCGTTGCATTATCCACAATGGAAGCTGAATTTATAGCGTTCTCAACTACAAGACAAGAGGTCAGATGGCTTCATCGATTCCTTGTGCATTTGGGAGTCACTAAAAGCGAAATTAATCCAGTGAACATCAACTGTGATAGTCAAGCTGCAATCGCTTATACAAAAGACCCCAAATTTTATTGTAAGACAAAGCACATAGATACTAAATACAATTATGTGAAAGATATAGTTGCACTAGGAGAAGTGAACATGAGATATATATCTACACGAGATATGATAGCAGACCCAATGATAAAGCCAATTTCTAGAGATGTATTTATTGGGCATGTAAAGTCACTAGGACTGCGTAGATGTTGAAATGTACTGATAAAACATTTCTCTATGTATGTTCACTCAATTTAAATGTCACTTGTTTGGATATAATATATGATGAAGATTATACACTGTGTATCATTTGATTCATGAATATATGTGTTTTATGTACAAATATATTTTGAGATGAATCATAAGTATATGAGACAGATTATAGATTGGCCCTCTCACACGTGAAATCATCTCTAGTGTTTATGGTCGTTAGAGATAAGGCATGTTTAAAGTTTATTATCTAGGTGATAATTGAGAGCGCGAAACTTAAACCATAGATGTCGCAAGGAAATTGGTTCAAAGTGATTTATTAATCACTATATCTGTCTTACGTTGCCAGATGTGGGTTCTGAATGAATTAGTGAGTAGATAGGTGAACTCAAGTTAAACATTGAGTATGTTTGAACTATCATCTGTACGGTATTTCTTGATTAAAAGATGTTCAAGTCAAACGAAGTGGATAAATACCGTAGCATATGACTCGTATCATGTGTGCACAACTGACCACAAAAAGGGATTAATGTAAGTAACAAGATCTCATCTTACATTGTGTGAGACCCTTGAGGTTAATAAGAACCTCATCATATACCCTTATGACTCTTGTTTCATTCTTGAGAATTGAATTTAAGGTTTGCTACTTTAGGTTATTGCCAAGAGATCATGTATGATGCGATCTTATGGAATAATTCTAGGAAAGCAAATTAAATTTAATTCAAAAGAGAATTGAGAACAGAGGAAGGTCATTTAATTTAAATCATTGACTCGCATGAAAAGTATTCATAGATGGTCATCGTCTCTTTAGTAGAGAACTTGAATACAGTCATGACTAAAGAAACTAAATGAGATCAAAAGGAAATTGCAAATGCGAGATATGACCTAGGGTATTGCATACAATTTCTACTCAAAGACATATAAGTCCTAGGATCAATTTGTTAATCGAGATGTCATATACTCCTAATAGATATGTGACAATGTACTCTCGTCGTATGCTGGTCACACCGGTTATTGAACAAGTATGAACACTGCAGAGTTTTTTTTTTTTGTAAAATAAAACCCATCATGTGTGAGTGGGAGATGATGACTTATAATACACCCATGAAGGGTTTTTTAAGTCATTGACTTTCATATAACCACCAAGGTGGTTATATGTTTGAATGAAACGTTATAAAGGCAAGATATAAGAAAAAATGAATCAGTTGCAGAGAAGACGCTTCTTTGGTTTTACAAAAAATAAAACAACAAGATACGAAGAAAGGAGATCTCTACAGAAGTTTGAGAACGTTCTTTAACCGGTGGAATCATAAAAGGATCCAAGTATTTGATTACTGTTTTTATCCATGCATATATACGATTGATTCTGTGGTATGTGATTTGTTCATTTGTTTCTAACAAAACTCACGAGCAGAAGAAGTAGAAAGAGGAAACTGATTAGGAGCCAATGATGTGATCTCATAGCTCCTGAATAATTCCTCAGTTTCTCAAAGTTTTTGGGCAGACATACAAATACCTCTCATGTAATTACTCAACTCAATTGCTTCCAACATTAACACCAACCATTAAAGTCAACGATGCAATTTGCTTGAGCGAGTTCTCAGCATCAATCACCACATTGTCAGTATCTCTGAAACTTATAATTTTCACACGCTCTTCATGTTGCTAAGCAAAACAATAAGAATCTAATTCTTTAAGAACAATAAGAAATCCATATTACGCATAGTTAAGAAGTACAGAGAATATAAATGACATCGTACAACAATTTCGTCTGCGATCTTGATGGTGGCTTTGGTCTCTTCTCGAATCTTCTAGAGCCGATTCGCTCCGACACTTCTGTAGAGGACAATGTCGTCGTCATCTCCTATGCTTCCTCACAACGTCATTTTTCCTAGACGAAGTATTCCGACGTTTGGATCATCGGTAAGGGAGAGGAGAGGTGGTGATAGTAGTTGGTAAGTTTTTTAGAGTATGGAAACATTTTGAAAATTGAAAGTCAAGGATTTTACTGGGGAAAGTTGGGCAATCGTAAAGGCCCCCCTCCTTTCTTGGACTACGGTTACAACTCCAAAAACGTGGTGTGTAGCAAGTCGGGGATTCTAATACGGCTTTGTTAGGGAAGATGTGTTGGGACATATATATGGAGCGCAATAGTTTTTGGGCGCAGGTCCTTCGATCTTGATATCTGGTTGGCTAGGACTTCTCGACCTCTAACCCTCCTTCGACAACTTCAACGGCCTGGAGAGGACTCATGAAAGCTCTAGCTTTCCTTAAAGATGGTTTTGGATGGCGGATCGGAGATGGGACAACCATCCATTTTTGGCATGACAAATGACTCTCTGACAACTCCCTTGCTTCAATTATAAGGCAAGTCCCTGCACATCACACTGATCTTCATGTTGGTGATCTCCTCTCTCTATTTGTAAGGTGGAAATTGTCTCTTATTGAGGGCGTTGTTCCCTTGGAGTATTGTGATTGAATCTTGGCGATACCTCACCTGCTTACACACCATGGCCACGACCGCATTATTGAGTATAGTAGCACCACGGGCGTGTATACCTCTCTGGGTGGATATGACTTTATCATGAGTGTACCATCTTTGGATGGACCTACGGGTTGAAGATGGCTTTGGACACTTCGAACAACTCAAAAGCATAAGGTGTTCTTGTGGCTAACGACATGGAATCGACTCCTCACTAATGAAGTTAAATATGAGCAAGGTCGATGCATCTCTCCTCTCTGTGGGCAGTGTGGTGCCAGTGCCCAGTACTGAAAATGTTCTCCACTTACTTCATGACTGCACTCGCGCCAAGCGTTTGTGGGAAACCATTCAGGTACACTGGAATGACAACTTCTATTGAGAGCAACATATCTTTCTTCGGCTTAAAAACAACAGTGTGCAGCATGCCCGAGATGTTCATCATGCTTGGCACTTTCTTAGCACATGCTGGGTCATTTGGCACACCAGGAACAAGTGCGTGATTGGAGGCGAGCAAATCACCTGTCATGCACAAATCAGCCAGGTTAATGTGCTGCTTAGGGATTATATCTTTGCTTTTGGTGTTCACTATTGTGGGCTGCCTTACCCTCAGGCCTCGCTCCTTGTCGCTTGGGTTCTTCCTCTTGATAAGTGGTTGAAACTTAACGTAAATGGGAGCGTCAATGGTAGTTCTAGACAGGCAGGTATTGGTCAATTGATTCGGGATAGTTAAGATAACTAATTAGCAGGTTTTTCTTGCTGTGTTGGGATTACCACCATCATGGTAGCGGAAATCTTGGCCCTCTGCTATGGTAATGCCTTTGCAAGCATCTTTCATTGTGATAGTCTTATGGTTGAGTCTGATTCTTTGGAAGCATTGCGTGGCTTAGACTTTCCTCCAGATGTTTTAGAATTCCATTTCCTTACTAGTTTGATATATGACATCCGCTTTTACCTTGGAGGGGTTCTCCGGTATTTGGGTTCGGGTAGAATACACAGGGAGTGTGTTTGGCACAACCTTCCTCTTAGTCTACGTAATCATTTGCGTGCTAATGTACAAGAGATTGCAGTACTGCACATTCTTTAGGATCCCCGACGATCGTTCAGGAATCACTCTGGTTCAGCCTGATTCTGTTGTGGCTGCGCGTTGCCATTTGAATCCATGGAATCGACTGTTGAATACGAGAATTCCGGCTTGAAGGTTTCTGCAAAACAAAGAAGGCACGTCGGGGGTTGTTTCCTGATAAGCGCCTCCGACGCTCAAGTCAGTCTTTCGTGTAGGTGGGATCGCCGTGTGCAGAGAAAGCTAAGGTTGTGATTACGTACCTCCATTATGGCAGAATCGTACCTTATATATGGAGTAGGTGCTAGGTTTAAGTCTTTACGTCTGCATGGGAGACTTCCACCTACAAACGGGCTATAGATGTATTGATTGGGCCTGGGCCTGGCATATCCTAGAGATATAAGATTGATCCTTGAAAGATGGACCGACCGACCCACGGGCCGTTGTGATTGGGTTCGGGCCCAGCACGACCGATCCGACCATAAGCCCCCTACTCCTCGAATCTGAGCAAGGAGAAGGGTCGAAGGAGTATGCAAGGGTCTTGTAGCTCGTCCATGGGACAGTTCGGGTAGGCCTGGTCGGTCGGATATCAACGTTATTGGTCGTCTATGAGACAGCTTGTATTGGGGTCTGGTGATTAAGTGTTCCGATCGGTTGGTGTTGATATTTATCGCATGATAACCCGCGCCAAGGTAGATCGGATCTGCATCGCTATTGAGCGCGTGAAGGTATTTGGGGCATTTATTATTGACGGCGCGTGCCCTCTGACAGATATTCAGAATTTGTAACCGTTGTGCAGCTGTCATGTACGTCCTTTCAACCGTCGCACCGCTCCGGATTCCTAGTAACTATAATTCACTTCAGTTCAGATCCAGCCACGTGTCCGAGCTTGCCTTGGATTTTCTTCACGTGTCGGGCGCGGGTTGGCTCGGTCGTTCGACTGGTCTTCTATAAGTACTCAAGATCAACAGTCTATGGGTTTTCTTCACGCTTGTTTCATTCTCTTGCTTTCACTCTGCTTTCATTTGCTCTTTCTTGCTCTCAGTTCCTGGAAAAAAAAATTTCAACCGTCGTCCGATTTTCCCGTCTCAAACCATTAA
Source organism: Erythroxylum novogranatense (assembly GCA_029891385.1). Classification (NCBI taxonomy): domain Eukaryota; kingdom Viridiplantae; phylum Streptophyta; class Magnoliopsida; order Malpighiales; family Erythroxylaceae; genus Erythroxylum; species Erythroxylum novogranatense. The sequence goes on from CM057231.1 coordinate 2,128,932, forward strand.
ATAGGTACGTCCTTTTTCCTCGTCTCTTCTTCTAAAGTTATTCTTTCAAGAGTTTCTTGTTAGCAAGCATGTCAACGGTTAGTTCTAGAAGTATGGTAGGAGATGTTGAGGAAATCTCGACGAGAGAGCGGAAGGATGGGTTGGTTGTGGAGGAGCCACCGAGAAATGCATCGACGATGACCGTGGGGGAGTTAAATCGGTCGGTTATTAGGTACAACATCCCTTTGTCCTGGGGACCCAGGCTGGCTCTCGGTCACGAACGAATCCACAGCAACCTGAGTGGGTATTTTGCTATCTCTGAAAGTTTTTTCTCGGTGGACGGTATGAGGCTCCTGTACGCCCCGATTGTTGACGAGGTATGCGCTGCCTACCAGCTGATGCCGAGCCAAATTCCTCCGAATGGCTGGAGGTTCATCAATGGGTTGGCTTTGCTGTGCCATCAATTCGACTGCCCTCCTTCGATTGACGTCTTCTGCCATTTTTTGAGAATAAATCAGAGCTCGAGTTCTGGGGCCGAAATCCCTCACCTACAGTATAGGGATGCCCGATTTCGCCCGGCTGGGACGCCTTCAAAAATTTCTTTTTGGCGAACGAAGTACTTCTTTGTGAAGCCCCCAGGGTCCTCCTGTGAGTCCCAGCTGTGGATGTATCCTTTGGCCGAGCGGTGGAATGATACGCCGAGCGTATCTCTTAGTAGAGAGGAGTAGGAGGTAGTTGGTCGCATAAAAGCGCTCAGTCGATACGACTTCGCTCGGCTCGTACAGGGCTATTTCGAGGGGGTCTCGGCGGATTCTTTTCTTATCGACCCCCCGTCACAAATTAGTGGGCTATGAGAGGAAACCGCCCCGTCTGATTGAACCCTCGTGTTTGAATTACTTGCTGCATTTTTTGATCATTGGTTTTGATTTCTGACTTGTTTTTATTACTGTGCAGCCATGGCAAGGATAAGCAGTTTTGCTGGGTCCTCCTCTCCTCCCAGATCCAAGAAGCGGTCCAAAGGAAGAAAGCAGAGGGAGGCAGAAACCAGTGAAGGCGTCCCTCCTACAACGGAGCTCGGCCATTCTACAGTGTTGTTGGCCCCTACGCCCATTGAAGATCGTCCTGATGCATCGGCGTCTTTGCCGATCGTGTCAGCAAGTACGGGCCGAGCGGGTTTAGAAGAGGAGGAGGAGGAGGAAGTGGAGCTGCCTCTTAAGAGGAAGAGATTGATCCGGCTCGGTGATTTACCATCCGGGCCGTCTAGTCAAGGCGGGAAAGAGAAAGAGAGAAAAGGCAAGGGGAAAGGGCGAGCAACTAACGCCGGGTAGTGGGAGCCTGCGATTAAGTTGGCTAAAGATGCTTCGATCGGGGACCTCGAGGTGTCCTGCCATATTGCTGAGAGGATTACTCCCCCCGTGGACGAGAAGCTCATGGACAAGCTGAGCAATCAGGATCTGGGATCCGAGCTCATTCGTAGCTGTGTGAGGAGTGTGGTGATGTCTGCCGCGATGCGGCAGCGTACGGAGGCTCTGGACCGGGAAGTTCAGGATCTCCATGAGCGGGTGAAGGCTTTGAGGGACGAGCTTTCGGAGGTCAAGGAGGAGAGAGACCTCTTCCAGGCTCAAAACTCTTCCTTGGAGGAGGAGAAGAAATCCCGGGAGGAAGCGATGGGTGTTCTGAAGGCTCAACTTGCTACGGGGGAGGAGGAGATGAGCCAACTGGTTGCGGCGAGGGATGAGCTGAAGAAGGCGGTGGAGACGGAGCGGAAGCATAGCAAGAAGTTCCGCTAGGATTGTCAAGCGGCGGTGGAAGCTAAGCACAGGACCGAGGATATATTGAGGGAGTTGCGAGGCTTCATAAAAAAACAAAGGATTGAGGCGATCAGGCGGTGGCAGAGGCGGTTCCTCCGTGGGGAATGCTTAGAATTTGCTTGTGACTTGACCCTTTCGGTCTTGAGGATATGCCATGAGGCTCACGTTCCTGGGGGTTCGGAATGCCCTTCATTTGAAGAGTATGCCGAGCCGATACTTTCCGCTGGTCTCGACCTTTCTTTGAAAGGAATGAAGGAGATGGTCGAGGAGGAACAAGTGCTGATTCTGGATGAGGAGGTGGACTTGAGCTCGGAAGGGGACGAGGGTGTCTCTCCATTGCCTTTCCCCAATGTGGCTGTCGGCCTTTGCTCTCCCGGTTCGGATGCGAGCCCTTCCTCTCCTGCCGATCCGGTTGCTCCAGTTGCTGACCCTTCCTCTCCTCCGGAAGGATCAGAGTGATTGTTTTGTAATTTGTAGGGCTCATCTGGTCGGGCTTATGACCAGAGCTTTTGTTTCGAGAAATGGAAGCTCATTTTTTATTGCCTTTGTGTCAAATATTACTCTCTTCGAATAGCGGGTCTCGAATGAGCGCACTCGATATGCGTCGATCGAGTGAATTAGGCCGAACGATCCGAGATTTTGTCTTGGGATCTTGGCCGAACGTTAGTGAGGGTCGATCGATGGTTCCAAGGATCTTGTCTTGGCAACCTGGTCGATCTATATTCGAGATCGAGCTGTGATTCCAAGGATCTGGTCTTGGCGACCTAGTCGATCTATGGTCAAGGCCGAGCTGTGGTCCCAATGATCTTATCTTGGTGACCCGGCCGAGCGATGGCGAAATCGATCGATGGTTCCAATGATCTTGTCTTGGCAACCTTGTCGATCTATAGTCGAGGCCGAGTTGTGGTCCCAGGGATCTTGTCTTGGCGACGCGACCGAGCGATGGCGATGTCAATCGATGGTTCCAAGGATCTTGTCTTGGTAACCTGGTCGGTTTATGGTCGAGGCCGAGCTGTGGTCCCAAGGATCTTGTCTTAACGACCCGACTGAGCGATGGCGAAGTCGATCGATGGTTCCAAGAATCTTGTCTTGACGACCCGGCCGAACGATGACGAAGTCGATCGATGGTTCCAAGGATCTTATCTTGGCAACCTGGTCGATCTATGGTCAAGGCCGAGCTGTGGTCCCAATGATCTTATCTTGACGATCCGGCCGAGCGATGGCGAAATCGATCGATGGTTCCAAGGATCTTGTCTTGGCAACCTGGTCGATCTATAGTCGAGGCCGAGCTGTGGTCCCAAGGATCTTGTCTTGGCGACCCGGTCGAGCGATGACAGAGTTGATCGATGGTTCCAAGGATCTTGTCTTGGCAACCTGGTCGATCTATGGTCGGTCGGCCGTGGTCCCAAGGATCTTGTCTTGATGACCCTACGAAGCGATGACGAAGTCGATCGATGGTTCCAAGGATCTTGTCTTGCAACTGGTCGATCTATAGTCGAGGCCGAGCTGTGGTCCCAATGATCTTATCTTGGCGACCCGGCCGAGCGATGGCGAAATCGATCGATGGTTCCAAGGATCTTATCTTGGCAACCTGGTCGATCAATGGTCAAGGCCGAGCTGTGGTCCCAATGATCTTATCTTGGCGACCCGACAGAGCGATGGCGAAATCGATCGATGGTTCCAAGGATCTTGTCTTGGCAACCTGGTCGATCTATAGTCGAGGCCGAGTTGTGGTCCCAGGGATCTTGTCTTGGCGACCCGACCGAGCGATGGCGATGTCGATCGAAGGTTTCAAGGATCTTGTCTTGGCAACCTGGTCGGTCTATGGTCGAGGCCGAGCTGTGGTCCCAAAGATCTTGTCTTAACGACCCGACTGAGCGATGGCGAAGTCGATCGATGGTTCCAAGAATCTTGTCTTGACGACCCGGCCGAACGATGACGAAGTCGATCGATGGTTCCAAGGATCTTATCTTGGCAACCTGGTCGATCTATGGTCAAGGCCAAGCTGTGGTCCCAATGATCTTATCTTGGCGACCCGGCCGAGCGATGGCGAAATCGATCGATGGTTTCAAGGATCTTGTCTTGGCAACCTGGTCGATCTATGGTCAAAGTCGAGCTGTGGTCCCCAGGATCTTGTCTTGATGACCCGGCTGAGCGATGACGAAGTCGATCGATGGTTCCAAGGATCTTGTCTTGGCAACCTGGTCGATCTATAGTCGAGGCCGAGCTGTGGTCCCAATGATCTTATCTTGGCGACCCGGCTGAGCGATGGTGAAATCGATCGATGGTTCCAAAGATCTTATCTTAGCAACCTGGTCGATCTATGGTCAAGGCCGAGCTGTGGTCCCAATGATCTTATCTTGGCGACCCGGCCGAGCGATGGCGAAATCGATCGATGGTTCCAAGGATCTTGTCTTGGCAACCTGGTCGATCTATAGTCGAGGCCAAGTTGTGGTCCCAGGGATCTTGTCTTGGCGACCCGACCGAGCGATGGCGATGTTGATCGATGGTTCTAAGGATCTTGTCTTGCAACTGGTTTGGATTATGGTCGGTAAGTTTGTGGTCCCAATGATCTTATCTTGGCGACCCGGTCGAGCGATGGCGAAATCGATCGATGGTTCCAAGGATCTTGTCTTGGCAACCTGGTCGATCTATAGTCGAGGCTGAGTTGTGGTCCCAGGGATCTTGTCTTGGCGACCCGACCGAGCGATGGCGATGTCGATCGATGGTTCCAAGGATCTTGTCTTGGCAACCTGGTCGGTCTATGGTCGAGGCCGAGCTGTGGTCCCAAGGATCTTGTCTTAACGACCCGACTGAGCGATGGCGAAGTCGATCGATGGTTCCAAGAATCTTGTCTTGACGACCCGGCCGAACGATGACGAAGTCGATCGATGGTTCCAAGGATCTTATCTTGGCAACCTGGTCGATCTATGGTCAAGGCCGAGCTGTGGTCCCAATGATCTTATCTTGGCGACCTGGCCGAGCGATGGCGAAATCGATCGATGGTTCCAAGGATCTTGTCTTGGCAACCTGGTCGATCTATAGTCGAGGCCGAGATGTGGTCCCAAGGATCTTGTCTTGGCGACCCGGCCGAGCGATGACAGAGTCGATCGATGGTTCCAAGGATCTTGTCTTGGCAACCTGGTCGATCTATGGTCGAAGTCGAGCTGTGGTCCCAAGGATCTTGTCTTGATGACCCGGCCGAGCGATGACGAAGTCGATCGATGGTTCCAAGGATCTTGTCTTGGCAACCTGGTCGATCTATAGTCGAGGCCGAGTTGTGGTCCCAATGATCTTATCTTGGCGACCCGGCCGAGCGATGACGAAATCGATCGATGGTTCCAAGGATCTTATCTTGGCAACCTGGTCGATCTATGGTCAAGGCCAAGCTGTGGTCCCAATGATCTTATCTTGGCGACCCGGTCGAGCGATGGCGAAATCGATCGATGATTCCAAGGATCTTGTCTTGGCAACCTGGTCGATCTATAGTCGAGGCCGAGTTGTGGTCCCAGGGATCTTGTCTTGACGACCCGACCGAGCGATGGGGATGTCGATCGATGGTTTCAAGGATCTTGTCTTGGCAACCTGGTCGGTCTATGGTCGAGGCCGAGCTGTGGTCCCAAGGATCTTGTCTTAACGACCCGACTGAGCGATGGCGAAGTCGATCGATGGTTCCAAGAATCTTGTCTTGACGACCCGGCCGAACGATGACGAAGTCGATCGATGGTTCCAAGGATCTTATCTTGGCAACCTGGTCGATCTATGGTCAAGGCCGAGCTGTGGTCCCAATGATCTTATCTTGGCGACCCGGCCGAGCGATGGCGAAATCGATCGATGGTTCCAAGGATCTTGTCTTGGCAACCTGGTTGATCTATGGTCGAGGCCGAGCTGTGGTCCCAAGGATCTTGTCTTGGCGACCCGAATGAGCGATAGCGAAGTCGATCGATGGTTACAAGGATCTTGTCTTGGCAACCTAGTCGATCTATAGTCGATGGGATTTTCTACTCTGCCAAATTTAATAAAATTCCTTCTTGCCGAGAAATCTGAAAACCCCTTTATTGATGATAATGAAGGTGTGGGCCGTTAAAAAACTTGACTAGCAGGGCCAGAAAAAAGGTACCCACAGGTTGTGTACAAAAAACAGTAATAAACAAAGATTAACTAAAATAAAACTTATCTACTGGTAGAATGCCTTCAAGTTTTGGGAATTCTAGGGCCTCGGTAGAATCTTTCCGTTCGCATCACGTAGGATGTAAGAGTCATGCCCAGCTTGTTTGACCACTTGATAGGCCCTTCCCACGTCTGTCTGAGCTTTTCAGGATGTTTCTCAGCCGTCTCGGCCTTTCGTAGGACGTATCCGCCGACCTTTACGTCGCTCGGCCTTACTCTTCTGTTGTAGAACTTTGCTTTACTCGACGGCGGCCGAACGAGAAGTCGCCTATCCTCGTCTTCACTAAAAAGCACGAGTTCTGCTCGTCGGGCTTCATTATTCCGCTCTTCTTCGTAACTCAACACTCTCTGATTGTGCAACACCACTTCTACTGGAACTAGGGCTTCTGCCCCGAAAGTCATCCTGAACGATGTTTCTCCTGTGGCTCCGTTTGGTGTAGTTCTGTATGGCCACAATACCTCGTCTAGCTCTTCCACCCAAGTCTTTCGTCCGTCTAGTCGCTTCTTGAGAGCACTCATTATTTTTTTGTTAGTGTTTTCCGCGAGACCGTTGCTTTGAGGGTGAGCTATTGAGGTCAACTGTAGCCTTATCTTTAGTCGGTCGCAGAAATCCTTGAACTTATCGTTGTCGAACTGCCGGTCATTGTCTGTAACCAACACCATAGGCATCCCGAAGCGGCTCAATATATTTTTTCTTACGAAATCCTCCACCTTCTGCTCAGTAATTGTAGCGACCGCCTCCGCTTCTACCCATTCGGTGAAGTATTCCACTGCCACTATCAGGAACTTCTTCTGTCCAGGATCGAGAGGGAAAGGCCCCAGTATATCCATTCCCTATTGAGCAAAAGGGATAGGATGACTCACGATTTTCATCCTCTCGGTCGGTTGGTGAGATAGGTTATCATTTTTTTGGCAAGCCTCACATCGCTCGACTTTATCTTGGCAGTCTTTTCTCATTGTCGGCCAGTAATACCCCTGTCTAATCAGCGCATGAGCCAACATTCTGCCTCCTACATGGTTTCCACACATTCCTTCATGGACTTCGGCCATTGCTAGTTCTGCCTCTTCTTCGCTCAAACATCGCAGCAGTGGCCAATCATAAGATCGCTTGTATAGGGTGCCATTAATGATCACATATTCGGTCACCTTTATTCTCAATCTCTTGGCCTCCAACGTTTCTTCCGGTTGTGTTCCCTCTAGGAAGTACCGTCTGATCGGTTCCATCCAACTCGATTGACCGGTATTTACGTCGAGAACTTTCTTGACTTTCTGAATGCTAGGCCGGTCTAGTCGCTCGACCAGAATGTTATTTCTGGCATCTCGATCGGAAGCCATTTTGGAAAGCGCATCCGTCTTAGCATTTTGAGTTCATTCTATCCTGCCAATCGAGTATTGCTCGAAGTTGCTTAACTCCTGTTTTACCAGCTCCAGGTACTTGATCATGCTGTTCCCCTTTGCTTCATACTGTCCAGTAACTTGACCGACCATTACTTGGCTATCGCTATATACTTTGAGATGTTTTACCTCAATTTCCTTAGCCAATTGGAGGTCGGCAATCAGAGCTTCGTATTCTGCCTCGTTATTGGAGGCCTTAAATTCTAGCCGAAGAGCATACTCCACCTTTTTTTCGTTGTGCGGGCTGATCAATACTACTCTCGCTCCGCATCCCTCGGCGTTGGACGACCCCTCAACGAATAAGCTCTATTCAGGGCATTGCTCACCCTGCGAGTTAGGTTGACTCATTTTTGCAATGAAGTCCGCCAACACCTGTGCCTTAATTGTCGTTCGAGACTTATATTGTATATCAAACCCCCCAGCTCTACAGCCCATTTTATTAGTGGACCTGAGGTTTTGGGCTTTTGAAAGCACTGTCTGAGGGGTTGGTCGGTCCACACCTCAATGGTATGACTCTAGAAGTAAGGCCTTAGCTTCCGTTCCGCCGTTATCAAGGAGAGGACCAATTTTTCTACAGGCGCATACCACGTTTTTTGTCCGGTCAACATCTTGCTGACGTAGTAGATCGGGCGTTGCTCATTTCCCTCTGATCGAACAAGGACTGCGCTGATCGACCCTTTCTGTAACTGCTAAGTATAGAATCAGGTTCTCCCCCTCAACTGGGCTTTGCAGGATGGGTGGGCTAGACAGATATTGCTTCAAGTGTTGAAATGCTTTCTCGCATTCATCCGGCCACTGAAACTGAGTTAGAACCGCTTTCCTTAAAATTTTGAAAAATGGGAGACACTTGTCTCCCAATCTGGAAACGAATCTGCTCAGGGAGACTATCCGACCGATTAATATATGTACTTCTTTCAAGCATCGCGGTGAAGGCATTTGGATGATGACTTCGATCTTCTTTGGATTAGCTTCAATCCCCTGCTGAGTAATCATGAACCCCAAGAATTTTCCGGATGTCACACCAAAGACGCATTTTTCCGGGTTGAACTTCATCTGAAATTTGTTAAGGGTCTGGAAGACTTCTTTGAGATCTCCCACGTGCTCGGCAACCGTCCTACTCTTGACCACCATATCGTCCACATAGGCCTCAACAGATCGACCGATCTGTTTCTTAAAAACCTCCATGACGAGCCGTTGATAAGTAGCCCCCGCATTCTTCAAGTCGAACGACATTACTTGATAGCAATATGTGCCCTTGTTAGTTATAAAGGTAGTTTTTTCTTCGTCTTCGAGACTCATTTGAATTTGGTGGTAGCCCGAGAAAGCGTCCAGAAAGCTGAGAAGTTCATGTCCAGAAGTGGAGTCTACTAACTGGTCGATCTTGGGTAAGGGGAAACTGTCTTTTGGGCACGATTTGTTTAGATCAGTGAAGTCAATGCACATTCTCCACTTCCCGTTCTTCTTTTTCACCAAAACCACATCGGCGAGCCATTCGAGGTACTTGACTTCTCGGATGAACCCGGCTTCGAATAATTTATCTATTTCTTTCTCGATTACCTCTTGTCGTTCATTGCCGTGCCATCGCTTCTTTTGTCTAACCGGTTTGCAATCTTTTCAGATACCAAGAGAGTGCGATGCGACCGATCGGGATATTCCAGGCATGTCGCTCGGTACCCAAGCGAAGACCGATCTGTTTTCTACTAAGCAGTCCGTAATTTCTTTAACTAAGTCCTTCTGGAGCTCGAAACATAGATTTGTGAATTTGGAGCGGTCGGCTTCATTTAGTATGACCCGTTGCGTTTCTTCCACTGGGTTCATTCTCTCCATCTCCTCATCGACTCTTACGTCCAGAGAGCTCGTCAAGACTACCGCCCCGTCTAGTGTTTTGGTCTCGGCTAAGTAACATTCCCTAGCGATTCTCTGCTGACCCCTGACAATACCAATTCTATGAGGCGTTGGGAATTTCATCGCTTGGTAGTAGGTAGAGATGACCGCTCTAAAGGCGTTCTGAGTGGCTCGTCCAATTATCGCATTGTACGCTCCTTGAAACTTCACAACTAAGAACTCCACGTCCCTCTCTATTTGACGTGGCTTTTGCCCGAACTTCACTTTCAGGTAGACGCGGGCAAACGAGTAGGCTGATGCTCCAGTTATCCCTTTTATAGGTCCTTCTATAGGCAGTAGTCGATCCTTTGGTACCTTCATTTGTTTGAAGGCATCATAATACAACAGGTCGACCGAGCTTCCCGTATCAATCATTACGCGCTTCACCTCGTTGTCGTCCATATTCAAGTTTACAATGAGCGCGTCGTCGTGAGGACAACTTATACCATCCAGGTCAGATTCGTCGAACGATATCATCCCATCGATCTGCCTCTTTCTTTTGGCTGACAAGTCTTTGCCGGCCTGTCTGGCATATCTCTTTATGCCTTTAGTAGTAGATCCCCCTGCTGCATTTCTACCAAATATTATGTTAATGACCCTCACCGGTCGGTCATCTTGTTGCCCAGTGTTCCTGTCGCCTCTTGCCTTTGATCGTCCTCTCACTTTAGGTCGATTGTCAGTATTCGCGTTCTGCCTCCCTCCATCATTTCTATCATTCTGCTTCCAATACTGTCGTCTGTTGTCGGGCCGACCGGTCTTATGCTCGTTATCTCGATCGACATTTTGCTCGTGCTTCACAAATCGGCCCAACCTTCCCCTTCGGATGAGGAATTTGATTTCTCTTTTCAATTGCCAGCAATCTTTCGTGTCATGACCGATGTCTTTGTGGAAACGACAATATGAATCGGGGTCCCTATCCTTGAAGGGAGTCTTCATCTTATTAGGTTCTCGGATAGGTTCCCCGCCCGCTCTCATGGTCGTCAGTACTTCCGCATATCTTCTATTGAGCGGGGTGAATTCCTGTCGATATCCCCATCAATCGGCTGGTTTTCTCCAGTTCGATTGGCCCTTCTGTCGCTTGTGCGAACCGCTCGTTCTGTCATTTGGCGAGCGATCATCCGTCCTACGCTTCGTATTCTTCAGCACTTCTTCGAGCTGAATGTACTTATCCGCCCTGTTTCTTATTTCCTGAATGGATCGAGGCTGATCGAGGGCTAATGACTTTTTAAACTCCTCATCCCTCGTGTTGTTCATTAGCGTTGCCAACATGGATGAGCAAGTGAGGTCGGGGATCTCGACCGCTTCATTGTTAAACCGAGTGATGAATTCCCGCAAGCTCTCATTCCGCCCTTGAGTCAATTGCATTACCTCTAAGGCCGTCTTCTGCGGTCGCTTACTTGTGGCGAATTGGTTGAGGAATATCGACCTAAAGTCCTCAAAACATGTAATACAGCTCGGAGACAAGCTATTGAACCATCGTCGAGCTCCCTCTTGAAAGGCCGTACAGAAAGCCTTACACTGAATGGCATCTGGAACACAGTGTAGATTCATCATCGACTGGAAGTGCTGTAGGTAGTCCAGGGGATCGGTCTTTCCAGTGTATTTTTCGGGCGTTGGTATTTTGGTATCGGGCGCCGGGAGGCTATCCAAGATGGCCGGAGTAAAGGGAGAGCTGTACTGAGCTATTTGGCGGTCCGGGCGGAAGCTCATGGCTGCATTGATCCTATCGTCTACGATTCTTTCCAGGGCTTCAACAGGGTGGCGATCGGTTGTTATACTATTCTGCCGTGCGGACGGCTGTTGTTGTTCCGGCTGAGAGTGTAAAATCTGGCGGATCAACAGATCAGCCGCTTCCTCAATCTGCTTTCGGGTGAGGGAGGTATGCACGGGCGCAGGAGGATCTGCCTCTGGAAGGTGCTGGAGATTCGGGCGTACGTTGATTCCAGTGTTATCTTCCAAAGCTACACTCTGTTCTTCTTGTTCTAGGTTTTGAGGTTGAGGTTGGTCATCCGGGTTCGAAGACTGAGTGTGGGAAACATGGTCTGCCGGCGGCAGGGTTGCAGATAACGGCAAACCCATCCGTTGTAACGCCAGAGCCGCGACAACGGCTATATCAGGATTAGTTGCTGCCGCCTGACTTATTTGCGTGTTTCTGGACGTGGTGTCCTGATGTCGGGCCCCACTATAGGCGCCAATTGGTTCAGCCTGATTTTGTCGTGGTTGCGTGTTGTCATTTGGATTCATGGAATCGACTACTGAACAAGAGAATTCCGGCTTGAAGGTTCTTGCAAAATAAAGAAGGCACGTCGGAGGTTGTTTCCCGATTAGCCCCTCCGACGCTCAAGTCAGTCTTTCGTGTAGGTGGGATCGCCGTATGCAGAGAAAGCTAGGGTTGTGATTACGTACCTCCATTATGGCAGATCGTACCTTATATATGGAGCAGGTGCTTTAGGTTTAAGTCTTTATGTCTGCATGGGAGATTTCCACCTACAAACGGGCTATGGATATATTGATTGAGCCTGAGCCTGACATATCCAAGAGATATAAGATCGATCGCGAAAGATGGAATCCAATAGACTTTCATGTCGTTGTGATTGAGTTCGAGTCCAAAGACGACCAAATCCGCACACTCCTTTGCAACTAACAAGGCTTTTTCTACTAGCAATCTCTACGCTAACTAAGGTGTTTGGTTTCGTTTTGTTTTGTTTTTAATATTGTATCTTCCTTTTCGGATTAAAAAAAAATGTACAAGAGATTGCTTTTAGTCGTATCTAACGCTAGTTTAAACACTTCTGTACCCAAAAAAAAAAAAAAAGAATGTGTCATGACGATTACTAATATGCCCCTCTTTCAGTTTTTTTTTTTAAATTCAATTTTTATTTAAAGAAAAGGGTTCAAATGTTCAATGGTGGAGAGTGGCGAAAGGTCTTTAAACTCTTCAGAAACCCTAGGAATTGCAGAGAAGGTCCACAACGTTGGAATCTCTCTGTACCATGATTTCCCGCCATTTCACCTCTCTCCCTAAGCTTCCATCTCTCTCGAAAATCCCTTCCAAGTACAAATCACGAGCTGTGAAAGAGGCGCAGGAAGTGCTCACGGACTACCTTCATCTAACGAGATTAGTGCCTTTTACTTACGCCGAGAACATAAGCAAGTACTCGATTATCTCGCTTTCTAACCTCATCGCCAATTTGAACAGCGATGTTGGTTTCAAGGTGTCGGATTTCCCCAAGTCGTTCCAGAAGTTCCTAAGGTACCATCCCATTAACGAATTCGAGTTCTTTTACGAAAGCATCGGAATTGATTACAATGAGGTTCATGGGTTTTTGCCCAAAAACAAGTTTTTCTTTTCTGAGGATGTGGCTCCTTTGAATGCTTCTTATACGCTTTCTGCTTTTGGGTTTCCATGGAACAAGTTGGGCAATTTGTGCAGAGAGGAAACTTCTGTTTTTGGAGAGGGTTCGAAGGATTTAACGTCTAGACTTTCTGATTTTTTGATTTATGGATTTTCTAAGGTTCAAGTGATTGGTATTTGTCTGACTTTTCCTTATTTGTTGAATGGTAAATTTGATGGGGAAAATGAGGCTTTGCTCGATGATTTGAGAGTTCTGCTTTTAGATTTTAATTTACGGAGTTATGTGGAGGAAAATGTGGATGCGTGGTTTGAGACTTGTAAGAAGATTCGGGTTTTTTATGATTTGGGTTGTGAGAAGGGAAAAATGGGAGAGTTAATGGGAAGAAACAAGAGATTTTTTGTTGATTACTCCATAGAAGATATTGTCCAAAAAGCAAACTTTTTTTGTAGGTTTGATGTTTCAAATGAAGATGCTTGTCTATTACTGTTACAGAGACCTGAGATATTCAATTTTGATTTGGACAAGAAGGTGATATCAGTTCAAGGTTTACTAAGACATTTTGGATTGAGTGACGAAGAGTTGGAATCTGTTGCTCGAAAGTATTCCCATATAATGGGAAGAAATAAAATGGCGAATTTACCTCATGTGATGAGAGCTTTGGACCTGCACTTGTGGTTTTTCAATGAAATCAAGAAAGGAAATCATCCACTGTTAGCTAGTTATTCCATGAGTGATTCTAATGATGACATTGATGAAGAGTATAGAGCTTATTTAGAAATAATCCGAGCATCTAGAACTCCTGTCCACACGAGGAATAAGCTTGACTTTGTGCATGGAATAGGATTTGCAGAGAATGCTTTATGTGTGAAAATCTTTGTTCACTTGCATGGCACTAGTACGGAATTGCAGGAACGATTTGATTGTCTTCTCGATGCTGGGATTAGTTTCTCAAACGTTTGTAGTATGATCAATAGAGCACCGAAAATCATGAACCAAAGCCCAGAAATGATAGTTGACAAGGTGAACTACCTGTGCTGTGAGATGGGTGGCTCTTTGCATGATCTTGTTGCTTTTCCTGCATTTTTGTGTTTTGACTTAGAAAAACGCATAAAACCTCGACATAGATTCCAAAAGTTGGTTATGGAAAAGGGTTTGTGTACACTTAAGTACTCCGTTGCAAGCATTGTTGCAACCAGTGAAAAATGCTTCCTAGCTCGCGCACATGGAATGTGTCCAGCTGCTCTTAAACATTATTTTGAGTGTTTGTTGCCAAGAAGCCTAGCTAATAATGAAGTATCATAGATTTGCAGTTGATGTAGTGTCTCTGGTTTTCATTGGTAATCCAGCTTCAAAAGTGGCTTATACTATTTCACAGGATGACTCATCCCAAATGTAAAGTTTTACCCCGAATTGCTTCCGAAAGCATGCTGTTCAGTTATGCTGATCATGGTATCAGCCCTCATATTTGGTACTAGATTGAGTTTATTCATTGAGGTGCTTCCACAGCATTTACCTACTCCATAAATCTTTACTCGTCTTGGTGATCTGTATTGGTTATGAACATCGTAATTTTTACTCTGGAATGAGGACACTGCTCCTAAGATCTCTGATGGTATATATCACTGTTCAGACTGATAATGTAGTCTAAAAGTTTCAAATGTATCTATTGGCTGATTGTCAGTATTTAAGAGCTGTCTGATTCATCTGGTTATAAGGATTATGAAATTTGGCGGGCTTGTCAAATTCAGCCGGCATGGTTTGGAGCAACTAACATGGATACATCGACCTTGTTCTTGAATGCCAGCATGAGCTTAAAAACAAACGGTTCCCGACTTGCCTCACTCCCGGATCCTTGTTTCTTGGTGAAATTTGCATTCAGCCATTGTAGGTTGATGAATGAAAATATTTATTGTTCATTTTTCCAGATCATTCGACTAACAGAATGCATTCATGGATGTGGGAAGTTGAAGCAGGAGTGCCTGAAATCAAGAAGAGCACTTCAGATCACCTTCTCTCGAACTTAACAATTTTTGTTTCCCTTCACTGCTGGTCAGTGGTCACTCTGAAGCAAAAGCCAGAGATGAACCAATATGAAAGTAGTGTCCATCTTTGTATTTATGGTAAATCCCCTGTTCTCAAAGTAAATAGATCTTCAATGAATGATATTTAGGAATAATAATTTAGTTTACACTTAATTAATTAAATGTTGTCTAAATATTTTATTGTAATATTAATTATATATTTTATTAATTTTTTTATTTTTCTTAAAATTATTATTTTGTCCACTAATAAATTTAAATATTTAAAAATGTAAAATTTAAAAATTTAGTTTTTCTAATCAAGGATTTTGGTTTTAACAGTTATAATTATATTTAATGGTCAATTAATAATATTTTTTTAATACTATAATTTTATTAAACAAACCTGTGAATTAATTATATAAATGTTTTCACCGTACTTATCACCAGAGGAGATATTGCGTGTCAGACTCTATTGCAAGCCAAGTCATCATTGACTTTCCAAACATAGTAAATATAGAAAACACACAGGGGCAATATGGACCAGAGAAAGTGGAAGGTGAAGACTTTCTTTAGTTGCCTTCCAAAAGAAAAAAAGCATCACCTGTGTGTAACCGCTTCTTTTTTCTTCTCTCAATTCTCGAGTCTCCTATGGTGTTTCCTTCTGTTTCAGAGACCCAAAGGCAATCAAATCCTAGTACTGAACACTTGGCAATGAATCCTCCGACCACCGTGAAACCTCCTCATCAGCCACTCCACAATTTCACTTTTCAAGGTCTCAATTGGTCTAAGAACAACTCCGGCAACCACCACCGCGTTCGTAAGCACTTAGGCGAGTCTTCCCACCAGTCTACTGCTAAGGAATTGGGTGTTGATCGGAAGAATGAGGGATTGGAGATGAAATCTGTTGATGGGCAGGTTGACAAGAAGTCGAAGCTGTTCATTTGGCTTGGTGCGAAGAGGAACGGTGATGGTGAAGCAGCTTCTGATGAAAATAAGACTTGGAATGTGGAAGGCTCGACAGCAGCGGAGCATAAGGTGTGGAATCTGAGGCCTAGAGGGCTAGTTACTAAGAAGAAGTCTAGTGCTGATGCGAATGCGAGTAGAGGTGCGAGGAGGAGCGCCAAGAAGAGAGTTAGTCGTGGTGGAGGAGCAGAGATGAATGTTAGGTTTGAGAGAAATGATGGGTCTGAGTTGGCCGGTGATGGTGCGAAGGTGTCTGAGAATAAAAACGAGAAGGGAAAAGGGAAAGTGAAGACTGTGTACTTCTCGATTTCGCTTACCAAACAGGAGATTGCTGAGGATATCTATTCTTTGACTGGGTCAAAGCCCTCCAGGAAACCCAAGAAGAGGATTAAGCTTGTGCAGAAGCAGCTTGATGTAAGACCCAAAGTTCCAAACTTTTTATTTATTAGTTCGTAGATGTTGGGTTTTTTGCACTGGTGGCTGATAAATTGACTGTCTTTATGGTGTTTTTGCAGTGTTTATTTCCTGGGATGTGGTTATCTTCAGCCACTTCTGATACATACAAGGTTCACGAGTCTCATCATAAGGAAATAAAAGGTTTGATTTTGGTATATCGAACTTTTATTGCCACATTTAGTTGCTAATTAGATCAATGCCAATAGAGAAATGTAGCTAACGGTTTTTGGGAGTACGTGAATTCCAAGTGAATTGCATTTTGGACATATCTGTGATATTTACACTTGCATTTTATTTATTTAATTATGGGCTGATCTCGTTTTGTGTTTATTGCCAGGGTTGAGGATATAACATTGCTATTTCGTAGTGTTAACAGCTATCTGAAGTGATTTGGGAGCCTGGATGTGGATGACTAGGGAGCTTGACATCAACTGATTGTTAAGTCATGGACCTGTAGGATGAAAGGGTAAAAATGAAATTTGTTTTAATTCCTACTTTGTTTTCAGCAAGGACCTTGATCAAACTGTGGAAGGTTTAATGTTAGTCCTGTTTATGTGTAGCTGCAAATGTAAATTGCAAAACTGTCTGGTTAATGAGTAGATGTTTTAATAACTTGAATGCTTTTCTGTCAGCTACAGCTTCCCTAGAATTTTGGGTTATGCTTATTGATTCATTGCTTTATAACAGCCTAACAGTGTGTTTGGATTTAAATAGTTTGCATAACAATCTTGTAATATATATTGTTGCATCTGCACTGGTTATTTTCTCAAAGCTGTAGGTATTACAGCCGAAACAAGAAAATTATTTGAGGAAAATGCAATTTGTATCATGAGTCAAGTACTCCAGTCTTATTTGCTTGTATTATTTGAAGAGTGAAGGAATTGTGCGTGTCATTGTTGATTACTAAGTATATCTTTGTATTTATCTTTAGTTATCTGCATGACGCATTCACACCTTTCTAAAGTGGACATGACATCAGTCTTAATGGTAAGGCAGGTGCCTGAAGTACATTTGTCATCTGCAGACATTTAGGCTTAGTTAGTGAGCATGGCCTACTTGTCAGGCCCAACAGACTGTAAAATTTGCTGGAATCCATGCAGATAATGAATGTTCCCTTGGTTGCATTCAGATTTTACATTGTGATTATTTCCCTCTCTATATTGACATTTATTAGGATCAAGCAAGGTCATTTTAGGTTTGCTGTCTTGGTGTTCTGTTACTTGAAGAACAAATGAACTGTCTTTATTTGTTGTTTGTTGACAACTGCACGGGCTTCTTGTTTTCAAAATTGATTGTTTTTGCTGAGCTTTTGTTGCATGCTATTTCATGATAGATTGTTGCTCATCAGCTTAAGAGACTGAAATATCTTTCTGAAGCCAGATAATTTTTGTACAGTCATAATTGGCTTGCGTGTTTTATATTGAAGTTATTTGATTTCCTTCTTTTGCTGAATGTGCATTTAATGGAGCCAATTGAACTAGCTGGAAATTTCATGACTAGTGGGATGTCTACGAGTTACAGTATTTGAGATATCAATTATCTAAAGCATGATTGTTGGAGAACTGCATAAATCTATAGTTAGTTAATGACATAAGTCATGCACATTTAGTTTGCATGAATCTCCAGGTAGTTAACTGCAAGAATCAGTAATATGAAGAGTTCCACTTCTATAGAGTTGGGTATTTATTGTGAGCTAACCTCTTTTCTATGACAATTCAAGTTATCACACATATGATGGAATATTGGATCTTATGAAAGATTTATGCCTCACCTTCGGCACAGCTAGCAATGTAATCCATGTAGAATCTACTGATCAGTTACTTGTATGGTAAAAGTGTGATTCTAGTAAAAGCAACTTGTAAGCAAACAAATGAATTTCTAGGCACCTGTTGATCTTACATTTACCATCTTTTTATATGTGCAACTTGTAGAAAAATATCAAGAAGTGCTTTTAACATTAAACTTGCTAAGAACAGAAAATTTTGATATAAGCTGCCGTCATCTAATATAAGTATACAATGTAGCTTCAGAGCTTTTTCTTCTTCTCATACTGGTCGATGAAATATATCAACCCATTTGAAATGGAATTGGTATGATAAAATCAAGTTTTGTGGACCCCATTTTTGTTGACTGGCTAGGTTCTGTTGACACTTGTATGCCCATTTTGTTACCTTACTGGCAGAATTATATGTATACAATCGAGTTTGTTATATTCTTTAATTTGGGTCATGGAAGTGGCATTATCCAGCATCCCTATCCTTTTATTTTAGATATGTAGGAACGTGTTGTCATGAGCAAGCTCGTTGTAATCGAAAGTAGAAAGGAAACCATATATTCCAAAACTATGTTGACTAAAATAGCATTCCTACTGTTTTCCTGCGTCTCTTTCCTTATATCCGAGACATTTGATGATGTTTTGTCATCAGCAAGCTTGTTTTTATTGAAAATGCAAAAGGTAACATGTGTTCCAAATTTATGTTGGCTAAATCACAATCTGGAATGTAGTGTTGAAGTCATAGATGATTGTGAAATGGGTATTGAATTGATCTAGGTACAGAGCAATAATCATACGTAAGCACTTGCCAATATCATGCCCTTTTAAATTGTTTATGGTAGCTACTTCTTCCTGATTACAAATATTTGACCAACCTTTGACAAGTTGATTACTGGACAGGAAATGACAGAAATACAGTAATTTGACAGATAATGAGTGAAAAATACCTGTTGCAGGCATACTCCTTATAACTTTTGGGTTTACATAATGAGACTTCCCTAAAACAATTGGTGAAATGATTGTTGCCATTTGTAGTATGAAGTTAGTGATTTCTCAGAAACAACCAAATTCTTTATATTTCAAGTGTGTCCGCATGTCATTTTTCAGCAGGAGCAACAACAAAATAAACTGGAGTATTGGAGCCGAGTGCTTATCTTTTATTAAGCCTAGATTAGTGATATATCTAATGTTCACCTCATAACGTGATTGATTAGTTAATTAAGGTTTTTACTTTTATTCAGAGTCTGGTATGCATTTTTGTTACTGATGATTGGATTACTTACATGTTAAGCAGGATAAGTAGCTCTATGTTTCTTTTTTGGTTTTGTTTTTCCACTGTGGCTGCTGGGGGTGGGATTGTTGAGGATAATGTCATTGCTTACTGTTTTGTGAGCTTCATTTTGGTTTTTGTTGTTGAGGTAGGTATTTATGGTAATCTGTTAGGCATATAATTCTGTTGGTGGAGGAAATTCAGTTTATGATTATCCTTTTTACTTTGTTAGAGAAGAGAGGAATTTGAAAGTGATTATTGTTGTATTGTCACACAGCTCTGGGCCAGCAATGCCACTAAGAGGAAAGAAACTGCTTTGGCTCGTTCTGTCATGTGAAGTGCATTTGCTTCCTGCACTGAAAGGATATATTTCAGGGGTGTTGCTCAGGTCGGAACTGATTGAAATTTCACGGAGCCTGTACTACTTGTTGCAGAAAGTATTACGTATCTGAATTTCTGCGGTGCATTCAATTCTCAGACTTACCCCTTGTGAAGGTTTGGATCCCAACATGAATGCGGATAATACAAGGATCTGAGGACTGTCTGGCCCTTTCTTCAACAAGGAACTGAAGTTTGAGAAACTGCCAAGATTGATAGCCTGTTTTCTGGTTCAACTGCTGCAAATCCTCTCCCGGCCAGGATGACTCCGAAAAAGGTGATAACTGATTAATGTGGAACTAATTCAAATGCTGTCGAAACAGACTGCAAGTTTTCTTGTATAGCATTCCCTATTTTACTGGAAAATATATGCTCAGCCATACTCCAGTCTTTGCAAGTGTGATTCCATTACCTTTTTCCTTGACACTTTTTCATTAAGAATGAACGATCTTATCTGGTTTATACCTTACGGTTGAAAAATGAGAAAAATACTAACTTTTGCCCTCTTCTTTGGATTCGTTGGATGATTTTAAGAATATGTAGATAGAAAAATTTAAACAAATCTCAGTTTGACCGGATTCGAGTTTGAGTCGAATCTGAATAATACTTCGGCTGCAGGAGTGCTCGATCCAAAATGTCCTATATAACAGTAAAATCATCACAAATTTGCACCTTTAAGAACCTGTGAGAATTGCCCTACGAAGACTTGTTTTTGCTATGGCTCTGGTGGGTTCCCTTAATCAAGCCATTGTTATGAGCTCATTCTTAGGATGAGTTTTAGTTGGACTCTGACTGAGATCTTAAACTAATTACAATAATTTTCAGTTCGCTTAAATTTGATCTCGAACCTGTAAAATTGTTTTGAATTTTGATTGGAAATTTCCTAATGGGTTTTAGCATATCTAAGTAATAAAATATTTTGGAAAACCAATAAAATGTATTCAATACACAAAAGCTTGGTTAAGCCCATTAGAGATATGGACGATTGAACAGAATTCGACGGCGACACTCCAAACCCACATAGAAAAATTGGGCGAAATGGATGACGGGAGTAGAAGAGACGGCGACGGCGACGGCGGGGGAGGAAATATAAAGTCGTGGTGGTGGTGGGTGGTGGCAAGTGGAGCGCAGTTAGGGACGGGCATTGCATCGTGGAGGAGGGGCTTCGTGGGCGACTCTCGTCTGATGCCTATTAAAGCATTTGGTATTGCCTCTCTCTTCGTCGGCTCCGGCGCCACCGCCACTTTCGCCGCCCTTCAAGCCTCCGACATCCGCAGGGTTAGCAACAATTGCTTACTTTATTAACCACTTCATTTGTTTCTTGATCGATCAAATTTGAAGAAAAAAGAAGTGTAAAGATGGGTAATTTCTTTTACTGTGTATTGCAGGTAGAGGATTTCATTGAAATTGGAGCTAATATCAGGGATTGGATTGAGATATCTACTAGGGCACGCAAAGAGTAACTGAAATTACTGTAGTTCCATTGTTATATAGTCTTTGCTTGATCAACCAATGTGATCTTCACGTACTTTTCTGATATGGGAAATTTCACAAACAGGCGTAATAAGTAGAGACCTAAATCCTCTTTAGCCAATTGAAAGCAATGGAAATGTCAAATTCACCTGCTGCTGTTTCACAGTAGGTACTATTCAGCTAACTGGTACAAGTCTGTTCTGTTCATAGTTTCTTCCTTCTTCCAAAGTTTAAGCTCATTCTACGAAAGATATGAATACACCAAGATTTGATTGAAATAGCACTAAATAGGGAGCGGTTGAATGCACCATATTGTACTCAGTTTGGAACACGGTCGATCGTAAATGACTGATTACACAAAATAAGAATTGTAAAAACAATTGGTTCCTAAGGATCGTCGTTGTATGATCATTCATCAATAGATGCAGCTTCTTATATCAGATAAAACTCCAGAAGTTGTGAGATAAGATGAACAAAAATTTCAGTGTTAAGCATGTCAAGATTGGATCTCCCGGGGAGGACTTGTGCAAAGAAACTCCAGAAATTTTGGGCTCTGAAGAAACTGGAGAACCCAATCAACCCCATCTATTGAAAACAGGCTCTTGAAGCTTTTGGGTTTGGTTAAGCAGACCCAAATGTAAAACACAAGTGTCCAGAATCTGTTTGATGAAATGTCACACTGAAACGAATAGATATGAATGTAATTTCACAGAATTTTGAAATGGAGAGAAGATTGGGGGGAATGTGGGTGTATAGTGGACGGTAGTGGGAGTAACTGCCATAACCGTCACTACCAAAATGAATAAATATTCTGAAATAAGAATGTGGTGATTCAGAATGGAATTTGTACGGGTCTAGGATTTTGATGGAAGTGCGAAGAGAAGAGATAAGAAAAGGGCCATGGAAAGCGGAGGAAGATGAAGTGTTAATAAACCATGTGAAGAAATATGGCCCTCGTGAATGGAGTTCCATTCGATCCAAAGGCCTTTTGCAGCGAACTGGAAAATCTTGTCGTCTTCGTTGGGTGAACAAGCTTAGACCCAACTTGAAGAAGTAAATGAATCATAATAAATAATCTATCAAATTCAAAACTCCCTTTTGGCTCTTCTTATCATTGATGTGAATGTGATGAACAAGTTCTTGGTTTTCGTGTTTTTGTTGTAGCGGGTGCAAATTCTCGGCGGAGGAAGAGAGACTGGTGATAGAGTTGCAGGGACAATTCGGCAACAAGTGGGCAAAAATAGCCACCTACTTGCCTGGTAGAACTGATAACGATGTTAAGAATTTTTGGAGTAGCAGACAAAAGAGACTCGCCAGGGTTCTGAAGACACCAAAACCTTCTTCTGAGATCATTGAAAACCAAGTTCAGGTAAACCAATCCAATCCCACTTTTGATTTGAAGTGTGATGTTCTTTCATGATGTTAAAGTCTCATCACAAGTAAACGTTGTTTCATTCATTTTAATGGTGTCTGCACTTTTGTGTGAAGCCCTCAGTTTTCAATTCTTCAATGGAGGAAGAGTTGTCAAAGCCGCATTCATGTTCGTCGTCTTCCTACATTGACAATCCTGGGATGGTGCCTTTTCTGGATTTGGTGCACGAAGAGCCATACCTGCAAATTCCATTGCCTCAATTAGTACAACCTCAACAAGAACTCACATTCTCACCAGCAGATCAGGAACTATTGGCGAGAATTGATGATCCTTTCCTGTTGGATGATTTTGGAGCAGTAGATCCTGCAGGACCAGGGGATGGATCACAACTTTCGTTGGGGCAATCAATGTTTGATCCAGCAGGAAGTTTAACAAAAGACGTGAAGAATCAAATGAGTTCAGACACATTCTTTGATGACTTTCCTGCTGATATATTCGATCATATTGATTCATTGCCAGGCCCTTCAGGTTGGTGATTCATTAGATGAAACAGAGAATCTCCGTTATAATGCAGGATGAGAAAATGATCACTAGTTTCTATGTTGGCATATCTATTCTGAAACTTCATAAGATTATCTTAACCATGCTAATGAAGAAATGATAATTTGCAATGCCCTTTACTTGTCTAATTTATCAAGTATTGAGAATGCTTTATCAATTATTTTTTTACTCTAATTTTTAACTTTCATTCTATCAATAAAATCCGTAACTAAGTGCGCGGAATAAGATGTCATTAAAAGTTTAGAGGGCAAGAAATTTATCATAAACCAAGCAACATTATACCTATAATGTTAATCAGCAAACTAATCTATATGCATAACCAAACATATTAGATATTAGTCTCTTTAATATATTTAGTGAAGGTTGTTGATGTGTGGCAAGTGCTAGTATATAAATAATTCGAATTTTGATATTTATTTTCTTGTGGTTGTTTTAGATGTATTTAGTTTATCTCCATTTGGTTGGGATGATATGGTTTACTATCTTGATGTGTTTAATGACTTTTATAATCTTAAATTGAAAAACATATTATATAGCATTCAATGATCAAAACCTTTATTTGATTATATATTTTACTAATTACTATTTTATAGAAAAAATAGTTAAAATTTTATTATTTGACCTACTTTAAGAATGGTAAATTATATAAAAAAATCTTATGCTTTTTCAATTTTGCAATACTTGTCCATACTTTAAATAGTAATATTAACTTCCAATTTGTAACAAAAATATTTCGAGGATAAGTTATTTATTCAATTGGATGGAGTCACCTAAATATTCATATTGTATGAAGTTTATTATATTATTTAATAATGTTACCATATTTTAATTCATTAAATTATATTTTTTCAGCCAAATAAAATGAATCTTATGTGGCTCACCATGTTATTTAGTTTAATAAAAACTTAATGTAAAACTATTATTGTTACAAATTAAAATTCGAAACATTATAATGTTATTTTTTAAAATTTTGGCTATTACCGAAAAGTTGAATTTTAATAATTAACCCTTAAAAATATATAATTACACTTTAAACAATGCCTATAAATAATTTCAATTTTAACTTGTTTTATTAATCAGAGATAATTATAATTTCTAAAAGATCAATTAAAAGTTAAAAGGAATTGCTTATCATCCTTGGACTACAACAGAGTACGAAAGAGAGAATGTCTATGATGAAAAAATCACACTACCAGAAGAAAGTTACAAATCAAAAGTACTCATGCCGTGCACCGAACTTGGTTCGAACAAAATAAACACATTTTCAAGAGACCTTCTTGCTCACTGACATTGACAAGATTTCAACTTCAACAGGTAGATCATAGGTATTGGAGGAACTTTCGCAAACATAACAAGCATCTGCTGTTGGCTTTTGTATGCAACCTTCATATATATTGTAGTATATAGATCTCTCAATTGGGGTGAACGACTTGGAAATTGCAACCTTCATATCTATGCAAAGGATTGGACAAGTATATGGATCTTTTCTACTACTCAACAGGATGATTTATAACAATTAACATAAACAAAATATTTTAAACGAATAATTGAAAATATTTTACCTTTATAATTTTTATCAGTCACTCGTAGCTCGTAATTTGCAGCTACTCGGTCCGTTGGACCAAGATCATACCCCTTACTAAGCAGTAGACACAAGGACAAGGACATTTTATCTTGACCACAGTCTTCAGGATCACCTCTTAATATCCTGAAGACAATAAAAAACACTTTTAGATGGTTTAAAAATTAAATCAAATGGGATTTTAAACAAAATTTTAGGTTTTGAGCTCACCATTTATAATTTCCCGACATAAATTCTTCAGTGAAAATTGGTTTGCATGCCATGGATCCATTCCAAGACATAAATTCTTCAGTGAAAATTGGGTTGCATTTCATCATAGGGTAAATTGGAAGCTTCAATGCAATGGGTCCATTCCCAGGCGTCACACTGTAAATAGACTCATGTATAGTCGAAGGCATCAAGACAAAAACCTCAGCGCCTAGAACGCAGGTATCATCAACAAGGTAACCATTGCAATCGTTAATGGGGATCTGGATACCGTACTCAGTTTTCTTCTTATGATATCGCTTAACTGACTCATCTTTATATAAAATTGTACGATTTTAATTAGTACGAGCTAAGAAATTAATAAAACTTAGTGAAAAAAAACATTCAATAGAAACAATAGACAGTGATGAGCAATACCTCCGAAAATTGCATATTCGTTGTGAATATGATCAAAAGCATAGAATTTAATCTGAACAAAAACCTCCCATAGTTTGGGAAAAGAATCTCTCTTTTCAATGGCCAAGTAAAGTGAAATATGATGTTCCTTGTCAAACTCAAGCGACTCGGAGTTACCTTTAGGGTACAGCCTTAATCTCCTGCATTTTTCAATGTAATTGGTTCTGTTAATTTTTTACCAAGTAAATGTAACGTTAAACAGGGAGAGAACAAAGACAAACCAATTGTAACCCCAAATTACGAATGTAGAGGATTCAAATTTCTCCTGCGTCTTTGCTAGTAAGGAGAATTGCTGGATCCTCATAGAGTAATGTTGCTGGGGACTAAGATCACTGATTGACCTCTTACTTACTGGAAACTGGACAAGACTTGTCATTGCTTGAAGAGCGTTTGTTGGTAGCTAGAGTGTATTACGCCAAGTTAATAAAAAAGAAGAAGTTGAAACCTCAGTTTATATTGAAAAACACGTACACGTTTCAAGACATGGAAAACCCAAAAGGCTGCAGGAGAACTCACCGCCACCTTCCTCGAAACCCCAGAATCATCTAACATTGGAAAACGATTCTTCTTCAGAGTTAATATTTAATGGAAATCAATACGTTCTGGATAAGCTCATTAGTTACTTCGAACTTATTACGAGGGGTTTTTCAGTAATGGAGAGCTCGCTAACCAAAATTTAAGTGCTCTTAACCAACTAAATGCCTACTATTATTATTCATTGTCAGGGCTTACTTGGAACCTAATTGTTAGAAATCTGTGTCTTATTTCTATATAATACTTTCTCAACTGATGATAATTTGCTTGGATTTGGTTTTGCAGAGACGGAAGACTTGCAAGAAAATAAAGATGACACAGATGTTTTACTTGGTTCGATAGCACAAAGCTATCTACGTTCAAGGGTCAAACTCACATATTGGATTTTATTAGGATCAAGAAAGGAGAAAATACAAGAGATTGGGTGTTTCAAGAACATCTGCAAGAGTTCTATCAAACCCTCTAGTACCAACTGTAATGTACTCTAGCATTCTCAGTTATTTCCTCACTTGAAATCAAAAAAATGTAAACTCTATAGGTTTATCAATTTTTCGGTATCTGAATGCTTGAGACTTGGCTATTTATAATTGTTGTGGATGTACTACACCTTCGGATGATAACCATAAGACTTTGACTTAGTCTATTGTGATGCCTTAATACCCCCTAGAAGGATACATGGATGCCGCGCAGATAACAAAACATATATACAGAACCGAAACAAATCCAAGCAAGACGGAACATTTCACACATGCATTTTTAGAATCTCAAATTAATCATACAATACTTAACATATCATTCATACTGTGCCTATCAAATTATATACCATAAATTCTAAAACCAACATGTATTAAGGTTATTACAAACCTTCAAACAAAATTAAAAAGTAATACACATAAGATACACACCCAAAACAAACTCAGAATACATTTTTCTCAAAACAAGACTCAGACTCTATTGGCCACTGCGGTTGACTTGTTCCAGTCTTTATAATTTTCGCTCTGAACCTACACGGAGCAAATCCACCGTGCTAAGCATATAGCTTAGTGAGTAATAACTAATCTATACACGAAAAGACAATTCATCATACAAAATTATATAACAGCATAAGCATGCATTAAAAGATTGTCTAACATGAAATAAGACATAATGCATCTCAGAGCAAATTTTTTTATACTTATCAGAATTGAATATCACAAGAGGGTATAAACCCTTCAGAATCATAATACAATTTTTGTGTTTATGTTAGAATCAAACATATATCAGATTACAAAATCAAAGGACTGTAAATCCATTTACAGAGGCGGATAACGGGATTTATATAGGAGAGACCGAAGTCTCGACATCGAAATGTCACAGGAGTAGCTGCAGACCCTTCTAAGCATGTCTATTTACCCACAACTAGGATTCAACAATTTTAAAACAAAAAGGTCATTTCAGACATTTCATGTGCAAAACAAGTAGTCAATCATATTCACATCCAAGAAGCACTTCCAATTATATAAACATGCATCAAACGTCTCGGACAATCATTGTGCATTCCTCTATAACATTTAACACATACAAATCACTATTGTGCATGATTAAGAATTTATTAATGTATACTGAATATTTATAATGCATGTTCATGACAATTCCGGGTATCTTATTGTAATTTTCATCATCAAATCGATCAGATATCAAAGTCGTCATTAATAACATTTGGTACTTATAATTTGTACCAAAATAAAATAATATAAAATCAATTTCATAACCTAAGTGACCTCATTAATAACATTTGGTACTTATAATTTGGACCAAAATAAAATAATGTAAAATCAATTTCATAACCTAAGTGACCACTTCATATTTTCTACTCATATGATTTTGGGTCAACTTTGCATAATTAATCTGGTAGGGTAAATGGCAAAATTAGGTAACACTTCCTTTTGGAAAGCTGTTCTATAGTGTTTCAAGTTTCTAATGACTCCAAAATAATCCAATTTGATTCAGTATTCAAAGAGTAATGCACAAAATACGATAGATTGTACACATTTGAACTTTTAGCTAGTGCATAATCATACCCTCTATTTTCACAACTCATATCTTTCAGCTCAGATATCTAAAAATTACAAACTTTATACCAATTTAAAGACAAGAGAATAAGATACAACTTTGGTGAAGACAACTAAGCCTAATTCGACCCTTATCAATGCAGTTTATTCAATAACCACAGGATTTGATTTCTGTCTCTGACAGTGCATCAGTTTAAGCTACAACTTACTTACATGCCAATTTTGAAAATCTTAGAGACAGAATTAAAATTCAACTTATTCATAAAAGTTGTAGAAATATGTCTCTAATTTACTATGAATAAAAAATAAACTCATTCAGAAATCTACAGCTCAAGTTATAATTTGAAAACCGAAGCATGATCATGAAAATTTCCAGTTCATAACATTCCAGCAGACTTTCACACTTTCATCCTATCAATCACTTTCAAATCAATTCAGATAACTCTAAATTTTTATGAAGAGAAAGAAAAATGTCTTAGGAATCCATTGGTCTAAGTTTCAAGTTTTTTGGAGTTCGGATGCAGAAGTTATAGGCAAAAGACTCAAGGCTTTTCAATAAAATACTCTGTTCATAAACTTATACAAACAACTACCACCTTTTACTGTAGAATCACATTTTTGAACGTGATTCTCCACATTTTTGCAGCAACTCTCCTCCATCTTCTTCCTCTCTTCTACTTAATTTCTCATCACAAATTTATACCCTTACATTTACTCCATTTTTACACCCACGCAACTTATCTTATGCTAAAACAACTCAAAAAGCAACACTAGTTACAAATGCCAAAACCATATTTTTTTCAACACTATTCATCATCTTCTTCACCGAACTATACTTCCTCGATTTTTCTTTTTTTTTTGTTTAAATTTCTTACATCTAAACCATCCATTCTACATTTCCATATCTAGAAAAATCTTGGCAACAAGTTAGACTCAAATTACACTTTAAACATTTAACATCCAAAGTTTAATAAATTTCCTCCCTCTCTCTCTACTGCGTTTTTCCTACTTTTGCATGTTTTTTTTTCTTCTCAAACATGCAAAAACAACATATCCATATTCTTTCATTTAATTCTTTCATCACCACCGAAAGTACATTTCTTAACTACACATGCATATAGTTCTTTACACGGTAAAACATCATTGAATCACTTACTTGATTTAACTCTTCCAGCAATGAGAATGAAATCACTAACACAAAGAGAATCACATTTAGGTGTTCAGTGATGAAGAACAGGGAAGAAAGCTGCAAAGTTGAGTGTCTCGGTGTAAAACAAAAATTACTGTCAACTCTTCCTAACCAAAACACAATAGCATGTGTATTCTTGCATGACTCCCACGTATCACCCAAACAATTAGCCACTTGTCATCACATATGTAAGCCACATGTCTTATATATATATATATATCATTGCCACGTGTCACTCTATCATTGGTCCATAAAATCAATATTTTTCTCAAATTTATCAAAAATTTTGAAATAATCATAACACTTTGCAATAAATTTTTTTAACGCAAATAATCCACAATTCGCATTTTTAATCGCATTTATAAATCAATTATACCCAAAAAATGTCATGAATGCATATACAATTATTGTATGTGTCCAAAATGCTTATGCACAAATATGACAATATTCACATATGCAAAGCATAAAATGTATTGAATTTCCTTAATATCCTAATCCCTAACATGGGGTGTTACAATTATTCCCTCCTTAAGAAATTTCGTCATCGAAATTCATACCTGATCTGAATAATCGCGGATATTGAGCTTTCATGGTTTCCTCTGATTCCCATGTTGCTTCCTCAAGTCCATGATGTTGCCAGAGGACTTTTACCTAAGGTACTGACTTGTTTCTAAGTTGTTTAACTTCTCTGGCTAATATAGAAACTGGCCCTCCTTCATAAGACAAATCTGGTTACACTTGAATTGTTGGGACCCGATCCGAAAATCGGATCTCAACCGAAGAAACGAAAAACAAATATGAAACGAAAGCAAAATCGAAAGAAAGGAACATAAGGCGGAAGCAAAATCATAAGCGGAAACGAAGAATGGTATTTACAAGACTTAAAGCGAAAGAATCGGAAGCAAATCAAAACGAAGCAAACATCGGATCAAATAGAATCGAAACTAATTTTCGATATCCGTGAACAAATATTTTAGGAAAAACATTGCGTTGGAAACCTTAAGACTATCAGTCTAAACTAATCCAAATCCGTGTACATTTTTTTTCTTTATTTCATTTTCATTCCATCTCTTACAAAGTGACTTCAATATCCAATTGAAATCATTCGCACTCAAACTCAATTTATTTGCTTCTTCATAAACAATCATATCTCATCGATTTAAACTCTCACTTTTCATTTCCATAAAATCGCACACATTCCAAATTAAATACCATCAATTCTCAAATGATTAGCACTTCAAATATTTCAGACCAACCATCACAATCATATACCCAATTTCCATACACAAAATCCATAACTCGAATCATAATTCATTTTACCATTCCATATACAAATCCATAATGTATTTACGTCATGAAATACGTGCTTACAAAATATTCCATAAATGCTTCAATAATTTCGATCTTGTTCTTACAACCATTTAACAAAAACAATACAATATGTACACACACAGCCAAACAAAAACCTTCACTTTCTTTCACCAGATCTTCTTCTCATCACCTGTGGATGGGAATGAAGGGGGAGCTTATAGCTCGTGGGTAACAGTTTATAACAAATAAATAAGCAAAACCTTTTAAAAACGCTTTTCTTTTCTTTTCTTGCAGAAACTTTGTTTGAAACCCATAATGCACATTTTCAAAAGTTTTTTTCTCACAGTGGTCGAAATCATAATTTCCAAAACATGAATGCATCAATCATAACACTTCACAATGCCAATACACACATAACGGCTCGAGAGTTCCTTAAATACAACGGTTTACACCGTAACACAACAAGTCCGATTTCTCAGGATCTCGTGGCCTCAAGCGGGCAGCCAGGAGAAGGCTATGGGTCATCGTGCACAAGATTAATGAAACGGGTTCTCTCTTGCCCAAACAAAAGCACATAATCATGCTTAAATCAATTTATTGAATGCTCTTTTCTGAATGCACGAAATGCCGTGGAATCTTTCGAGGCATAACACAAATGTATTTTGCAATTCATCAAAAGTTCATATATTGAATCAATAATGAGTTTTCAAATCATTCATACAATGATGCAACATTTATGATGCAATTGAAGTCAGAAAAATCTCTTTGTTTAAAGAAAGCAATAGTGGCTTATAAATTCTATTATAAACAGGTACCCACCTCGAATCGATGCTAGAAGCTTGTCCTTAGTTTCAATTTGACCATTTCTCCTTTTATTCTTCCAATTGAAAAATCCCTACACCAATGTCACACAAATTCAACCTCATAATTAACATAATCCTTAAAATTGAACTTACAAAACACTAATTCCACATAAGATCAAGCCATCTAAATCACCAATTTTTAAAAACCCCAATTCATAAAATTGGGCATAACCCTAATTAATTTTCATCCAAAATTAAACCCACAATACTTAGCAATCACCAAAATTGACTTCATAATACACAAACCCATATCATTTTCCATGATTCTAAACCAAAAATCTTTCAAAATTTACAAATCAAAATTTTGAGTCTTACCTCATCCTTCACCATTTTCGAATACATCTTAGTTTGGAAGGAAGTTTTCATCATTTTCCATCCTTTTGCCCTTGAATCAACTCAAAACTCCCTTGAAATCTCCCGAAAATTAAAAACCCTATGCTTTCTTTCTCTTTTCTCTATCACCGAAGCTTCTCTCATTCTCCTCTTCTCTTCTTTCTTTTCTTCTCTTGCTATTTTTCTGTCTAAGCGTCGTGCATTCTCTCCTTATAAAGGACCACAATTTTGCCATGTCATTAAATGACTTAAAATTGACCAAATTGCCCTTACTCATAAGCCTAAAATCTTAACTCTTTAAGTAAACTTCCAAAATTGCCCCTTCCTTTTTTCCTTAAAAACTTTAGAGAAATGTCCCTCTATGTCTTACGAATCCATCGCTTCAAGAATCGGATCGATCGGAGCTCTATAGCTCAAGATATCTCCAAAATACTTAAGTCTGTTCTTCAGACCCGAGGCTGAACACTACACCAAGCTTAACTCCAGAAAATGAAAGCCTTAGAGGCTTATTTGTTGATCGGCTCCTTCATAAAATTTGTAGAACCATGTCTCTATTTTAATCTGCAACAAGAATCAACTCAATCCGAGCTCTATCGATCGATATATCTCCAAACTACTGAAGTCTATTTAGCCATTACAAAACTGAAACTGAACATTACACCTAACTTTCGACCCGAATTTGAAAGTCTTAGAGGCTAAAATGTCGATTGGCTTCTTCATATAAATTGTAGATCCATGTCTCTAGTTTGATTTTAAATAAGAATCAACTCAATCCGAGCTCTATCGATCAATATATCTCCAAAATACTGAACACTATTCAAACCATTACAGAACCGAGACTAAACACTACATCTAAATTCGGATTCGAATTTGAAAGTCTTAAAGGCTATATTGTCGATCGGATCCTTCATAACATTTGTAACCCCATGTCTCTATTTTAATTTTCAAAAAGAATCAAATTGATTAGAGCTCTACCGATCCAGATATCTCCAAAATACCGAACGATGTTTATTCTTTTTCCACCAGTCAGCTCACTTTAATCCGATCGATCTCTCACCTTTTAATTCCAAAATCAATCTATTTAGTATGGACGAATAAAAAAAATGTCTTAGAAATCCAACGCTTCAAAAATTGGGTCGATCGGAGGTCAGACGAAGAAGTTATGGCCAAAAGAGTGAAGGGAGGTCGGTCGGCTGAAAATCTACCCCGCGGGCCGATCGATCTCGTGGGCAGATCGATCAGCGCGCAGGCGCCTCGCTCGCTCGATCGGGCTAGTGGCTGAGCGCTGCGCTTGCCCGAACGGGAGCGCGAGCGCGCTCCGACCTCCTAACTTCTGATCTTCATATCTTTTGACTCTGAGCTCCAAATTTTACAAACCTAGTACCGTTGGAAAGATAAAAGAAAGATCTACAATTTTCAAGAAGGACTCAAAAGCAAGATCGGTTTTTAAAGGGGTCAAAAATGCACTCAAAGATAACCAATTTGATAATCTCCTCAAAACTTTAAACAATACCTCAACTTGTAAACATCATAACTTTTGACTTAGAACTCCAAATTTGACAAACTTGGTGTCTACTGAAAGGTAAAAGAACTCTCTACAACTTTTATGAAGGCCTTAAAAATTAGATCGACCTCTAAATGGGTCAAAAACTCCACACAAAGTGACTGGTCGATCGGTTTCACACTAAATAGCATCAAAACTTCTAAAAATCATAACTTTCTACTCTCTTGTCCAATATTTTCGTACTTTATATCAACGGAAAGATAAAAACAAGCTCTACAATGTTCATGAAGAACTCCAAAGCAACTTCAACCTCTAGCTAAGTTAATTTTTCAATCAAAGTTTCTGCCCTGTTAGTAATCACCCAAGCAATATCCAAACTTCAAATTATCATAACTTCTTGCCCCAATATCGAAAAATTGCATATTATACATCATTTTAAAGCTATTCTAATTCTCTATAACTTTCACGTAAACCATTTACTCTAATTCAAACTACATCAGTACGGCGATCGGCCTTAAAGCACAATACATACAAATCTATACTTCATCATATTTTTCCAAAACAACGTCAAATACACTTAACTTCGAAAACTCATAACTTTTGATTCCGATATCGAAAACTATCAAACTTTATGGCTACAGAAAGCTCTCAACATAATCTAGAAATTTCTTGAAGATAATTTCCTCAAAATCTGCCTAAATCAAAAGTCAACTCTCTACTCTAAAAAGTCAAACTTTCTAATTTCTTCAAAATTTCACACTTTCACTTTTTATTTCTTGATTTCAACTTCCATTTCAATCATCTCATCCACTTAAACTTTCATAATCAAAACTAATCTTTAAGTCATCAAAACCAGTAATTTCTTTTTCTCATCAATTTCCTCAAGGCATAAAAACTTCTATAACACAATTCATATCCGAAAACACTCATTGAATTCATTTTAATATTTCTAATTTCCACCGAAAGTTTGGAGTCCAACAATTCTCCCCATCTTAAAAGAATTTCACCCTCGAAATTCCTATCTGAATAATCACCAATTAACTTATTCTTTCAAATAATTTCTTCGAAATAATCATATTCATTCACTTTCTTAATTAATTCCTCATCATACATATTTCTCAACTTAATCACAATTTATCACTTATTGTATCAAATACCACCAATATCATATCATATCAATATTTCTTAACAGATTTACACAAGTCAATGGTCCAATTCTTAATAACCTTAATGTGGACCAATACCATTCAAATTAATCCTTTTGAATTTGCATACATATATCTATATCTCTATCATTCAACTCATCTTTCACGTATCCTATATTACATCTCACATATATATATCTGAAAGGAATTCATCCAAATTCATCGTGAAATTCGAGCCTTAATCTCCATTATCACATTCTTTTATCATCAATCATGCTTTTGATGCCTTAATCAAAATATTCTTATACTCCAAATACATGTTAGGTCATTCACATCAATATCACATTCTCACTAATTCCATCAGATCCATTCACTAACTCTTATCAACTTCTCATGCAAATCACTCACACACATACGCCCATGTAAGATTCTATAGCATGACTCTGATACCATAACTGTTGGGACTCGATCCGAAAACCGGATCCCAACCGAAGAACGAGAACGGAAACGGAACAAAATCATAAGCAGAAACGAAGAATGATATTTACAACACGAAAGCAAATTCAATCTTAAAGCGAAAGAATCAGAAGCAAATCAAGACGAAGCAAACATCGGATCAAATCGAATTGAAACCAATTTACGATATCTGTGAACAAATATTTTAGGAGAAACATCCCGTTGGAAACCTTAAGACTATCAGTCTAAACTAATCCAAATCCGTGTACATTTTTTTTTCTTTCTTTCATTTTCATTCCATCTCTTACAAAGTGACTTCAATATCCAATTGAAATCATTCGTACTCAAACTCAATTTATTTGCTTCTTCATATACAATCATATCTCATCGATTTAAACTCTCACTTTTCATTTCCATAAAATCGCACACATTCTAAATTAAATACCATCAATTCTCAAACGATTAGCACTTCAAATATTTCAGACCAACCATCACAATCATATACCCAATTGCCATACACAAAATCCATAACTCTAATCATAATTCATTTTACCATTCCATATACAAATCCATAATGTATTTACGTCATGAAATACGTGCTTACAAAATATTCCATAAATGCTTCAATAATTTCGATCTTGTTCTTACAACCATTTAACAAAAACAATACAATATGTACACACACAACCAAACAAAAACCTTCACTTTCTTTCACCTGATCTTCTTCTCATCACTTGTGGATGGGAATGAAGGGGGGTGAGCTTATAGCTCATGGGTAACAGTTTATAATAAATAAATAAGCAAAACCTTTTAAAAACGCTTTTCTTTTCTTTTCTTGTAGAAACTTTGTTTGAAACCCATAATGCACATTTTCAAAAGTTCTTTTCCATGGTGACACTTTCAAAAACACCTTATCACTCACTTGATACTCAATATATTTCCTTTTTAGATCAGTATAAGACTTTTGCCTATCACTGGCAACTTTCAATCTTTGTTGAATAATCTGAATCTTTTCTTCAGTATCTTTCACAATTTCTGGCCCGATCATCTTGTTTTCACTCAACTCCGTCTAACATACTAGAGTTCTAGACTTCCTACCATACAACGCTTCATAAGGTGCCATGCCAATGCTCGTCTGATAACTGTTATTGTAAGCAAACTCCATCAAAGTTAGATAATTATCCCAACTCTCGGGAAACTCTAACACACAACCCCACAACATATCTTCCAAAATCTGTATAACTCGTTCAGATTATCCATCTATTTGGGGATGGAAAGCAGTACTAAACTTAACCTGAGTACCCAATGCTTTCTGTAGACTTTTCCAGAATCTCGAAATAAATTGAGGATCACTATCAGAAATAATCGATAATGGTACTTCGTGTAGTCTTACTATCTCATTCACATACAAGTCTGCAATCCTATCCAAAGAATAGTCAGGACGAATAGGTAAAAAATGAGTAAATTTGGTAAATTTATCCACAGTTACCCATACCACATCATGCTTCCTTTGAGTAAGAGGAAGTCCAGTGACAAAGTCCATGGTAATGTTATCCCATTTCCATTGAGGAATAAGAATAGGATTTAACAAACTAGATGGAACCTGGTGCTCAGCCTTAACATGCTGGCATATCAGACATTTTGCTATATAATCTACAACATCCCGTTTCATACCTGAGTACCAGTAATACTACTTCAAATCCTGATATATCTTGTTCCCACCCAGATGAATAGCAAATATTGTATTATGAGCCTCAAACAATAGCTTCTTCTTCAATTCATCATTCGCTGGCACACACAATCGATCCTTATAATACAATTCACCGTTACCTTGCATAAAAAAATCAGATTGTTTCCTTTCCTGAGTAGCCAAGATAAGTTGTTGTAACTTATCATCAGCTCTTTGAGCGTCACAAATCTCCTGTCTCAAAGGAGGCCTTGCTTTCAATTGAGCTATCAAAGCTCCATCAGATCCCAGTTTCCATCCATTCTACTTAAGTGATAATGTTGAGATAATCTTTTGACTTAAGGCATCAGCTACAACATTAGCCTTACCTGGATGGTAGTCCACAATACAATCATAGTCTTTAAATAATTCCAACCAACGTCATTGTCTCAGATTGAGTTCTTTCTGGGTAAGCAGATACTTTAGAATTTTATGATCTGTGAAGATTCTACATTTTTCATCATATAAGTAGTGCCGCCAAATTTTTAAGGCAAACACTTCCGCTGCAAGCTCCAGATCATGTGTAGGGTAGTTTTGTTCATGAGCCTTTAGTTGCCTAGAGGCATAAGCAACCATCCTTCCTTCCTGCATCAAAACACAACCCAAACCAGTTCCAGATGCATCACTAAACAAAACATACTCTTTACCAAAAATAGGTTGGACCAAAACAGGAGCTTCAGTAAGCATACTTTTCAGCTGATCAAAGCTATTTTGACATCTATCAGACCATTTATACTTTACTCCCTTCCGTAATAGTTTAGTTAAAGAGGATGCTATTATTGAAAATCCCTTAACAAAATGACGGTAATAACCAACTAGATCTAGAAAACTTCTCACTTTTGTCACATTCCGTGGTGGCTTCCAATTAACAATAGCCTCTATCTTACTAGGATCAACTTTAATTCCTTCAGAAGAGACAACATGCCCTAGAAATGATATCTCCTGAAGCTAGAAATCACGCTTACTCAGCTTAGCATACAATTGTCTTTCCCACAGGTTCTTTAATACAGTTCAGAGATGCTCACTATGATCCTGTTCATTCCTAGAATAGACCTAGATATCATCAATAAATACCACAACAAACTGGTTCAAATAAGGCCTAAACACTCTATTCATTAGATCTATAAATGCTGCTGGAGCATTAGTTAACCCGAATGGCATTACCAAAAATTCATAATGTCCATAATGGGTTCTAAATGTAGTCTTCGGAACATCCACATCTTTTACCTGAAGCTGATAGTAGCCTGATCTCAGTTCTATCTTCAAAAACACTCCTGCATCTTTTAACTGATCAAATAGATCATCAATCCTTAGCAACGGATACCTATTCTTCACTATGACTCTATTCAACTGCCTGTAATTGATGCACATCCTTAAGGTGCCATCTTTCTTCTTAAAAAATAACACCAGTGCTCCCTACGGTGACACACTGGGTCTAATAAAACCCCTTATCTAGAAGCCCTTGTAATTGCACCTTTAACTCCTTTAACTCAGTAGGAGCCATTCTGTACGGTGCTCTGGATATAGGAGCAGTGCGAAGCATAACTTTGATAGAAAATTCTACTTCCTTTTTAGGAGAGAGTCCAGGCAGTTCCTCAGGAAAAACATCTGGGAACTCATTCACCATAGGAATGTCAAGCAGTTTATCCTTACCACCCTCCTTCTGGGAATCAAGCACAAAAGCTAAATAAGCTTCACACCCCTTCCTGAGAAGCTTTTGAGCTTGCATAGCAGATACCATATTAGTTAAAGAACTAGTGCAAACACTATGTAATACAATCTCAGGCTGATCGGGTCTTCTAAACATAACTGTCTTAGCATTACAGTTAATTATTGCTCGATATTTAGACAGCCAATCCATGCCCAGAATCAAATCAAATTCGTGGAATGACAATTTGATCAGATATGCCGCATACTCACTTCCTTGAATCATAACAGGACAATTCCTAACCACCTGATTCGTCAACACACTGCTATCTAGAGGATTGGTTACATGCATGTCATATTCTAATTGATCTATAGGCATCCCCATGTCAAACATTTCTCCAGCACAGATATATGAATGTGTAGATCTAGGATCAATAAATGCATACATTTTAGAACCAAAGAGAGAAACCATACCAGTAATGACATCCGGTGCATATTGATCCTCACAAGCTTTCAGTGCATAAGCTTGAGCCAAAGCAGTAGGCATAGCTGGTCGATTTATAGTTTCTGAGTGAGAACTTGGATTAGCTCTGCTTTGATTATATCCTCCTTGACCTCTACCTCGACCTCTGTTCTCAACTGATGTAAGAGAAACCTCTCCACTAGCTTATGCTATCTCAAACTGTTGGAACCCCACCCCGGTGGATCACGGGTCCCACGTCCTACGTGACGCCCGGACATGCATCCCACGAGAGAGGGATTCCTCACCACAATAAAAGACTTGTTTCGACATTAAAACTGCATAATCATAAACCTTGTGCTTATAACCTTGTAGGGTCCTAAGCTGTAACTCCGCATTCGTGGCGAGCGCACACTATTTAAACATCAAAATCATAAGTTGATTTCTTCATATAAGTTGTAGCTCTATGCTTCTAGTTCGTTTCACAATAAGAATCACGTCAAACGGAGTTGTAAAACTCAAGTTATGCTTTAAAAACCTAAAAGAGCTCATACTCCAAAAATGATCTCCAAACCGACCTCTCACTTACTTTAATGCACACTTTTTCAATTTAGCTCCAAATGGTACAACATTTTATGGAGAGAAATATATACGTCTTAGGAATCTAATGGTTCAAGTCTCACCTCAATTGGAGGTCGGATGAGGGAAATATTCCCAAAAGAATCAAGTATGTTCACATCCTAAATCAGTTTGAAACTCTTTTGGCGCGATCACCATAACTTTTGATCTATAAATCATATTTCTTTCGGCTTTGTACTATTAGAAATTAGACATCTAGATCTACAACTTTCATGAAGACCGCAAAACGAGAATCGGCCTCTAAAAATTCGAAAATCCACCATCTTTCCGAAGGTGGCCTAAATGGTTCGCAAATGTCCGTTAAACGGACATGCAAGTCCGTTTAACGGACACGGGCAAGGGAAGGGGTGTTTTTACACCCAAGGCTGTCCGTTTAACGGACATGCAAATTCTCAAAACTTCAAATCTTCTTCCAATGCATCTCAATCTTCAACCTAACTTCATAACCATTTGTACACTTCCAAATTTACTCATTCCAAAACCTAAACACTTTATACTCCAAGTTCAACTCACCAAATTCATAATTTCCAACTTAATTGGTTCATCAAACCATGGGTTTCAATCATTTGTCATCAAAGTTATCATAAATTCATAAGCTACATGAACAGCAAGCATGACTTTAGTTGTTATCTTCCAATTCTTATAACTTCTTACTCCAATTTCTAAAAATTACATATTATACCTCAATGGAAAGATAACAAGATGCTCTATAACTCTCATGAAGGATGCAAATGTTAATTTCACCATTAAGCAAGATAAAAAGCCACTCAAAGACACTGCCCATTAAACACCAATGTAACAGTAACATAGCTAATTGAACAGTGACTGAATGTGTTTCTAACCTCATAACTTTTTAACCCCAAGTCCAAATGAGACACATTATATGTCATTGGAAAGATATAAACTTCTACTACAATCTTCATGAAGACTCCCCGATCCAAATCAAATCCTAAGAGGGTCTAAATCCCAAGTGAAGTTTATGTCAGATTTTACAAAAATTTTGACAGAACCTCCCTTGAACATACAACTAACCAAACTTCAATCCTAGCTCCACCACCTGCATAAAACTCAATATCCAATCTCATTCAACATGTTTCAATTCTAAATTATCTCCAAACATAGTTCAAGGGCAACAACCTCACTCCTAGATATCTATTCCATTCCAAATCATAAAACATGCAAACTCAATCCTTCTTTTTGTCAAGTATAGCTATACAATGATGCATGTGTATAAAACATGTGTAAATTACATAAATTACAATTGAAACTCAACAATCTTGCATTTACATGAAATTTAAAGTTATTACAAAGCTTTAGAGGGCATTTTAGCCCAATTACATCATAGTTTCAAGGAACAAAATACAAAATACATTCCAAAATGCTATCTAAAGCCTTGGTTTCTAAAACATGATTTCAAAAACAAAACTTGCATCGGAGTAATGCCTTATTTCCGATGCGGTGTCTCGGTTTCTCGCTCGTGACCTGTGGAGGGGAAAATGGGGGGTGAGCTCGACGGCTCCGTGGGTAAAAACTTAATAACTAAGAATAAACATGCCAAAATCCTTTAGCAATTTTATTCTCAAACAATTGAACTAAAGCATCTTTATTATAAAGCAATTCTTCATTAATCTCAAATGATCAAAGGCAATTACAAAACAATATATCCCACATGAACAACTTAAAAAGCACATAATATAGTCACACATAAGTTGGTTTTCGGGTGGGTCCAATAGGACGTACTACACACTTACGTAAAACGGTCATGTGTAGCCGTGAACACATGAGGGAGTCCGTGAGGAACTCCATAGCCACTTCTTGGGCAGGCGGGAGAAGCCTATATAGGTGCACCTATCACATAAATGACCACCCTAAACCCATAGAAATATGCATATCACATCATTCATGCAATTTATACACATTAGTCCTCAATGAACCTTGCAACATCCATTTTCACATGATTGCCTAATTCACATATTCAAATATATTTTTTCACTTGTTCAACAATCATATACACATTTTCATATCTCATATACATTTAAATCAGTTCAAGAATAACAAGCAATATGGATAAATCATTTCAAAGCATTTAATAGTATTTAATAGCATTTATTATAGAACTTTAACAAGTTCATTAACTCAATCATTAAGAAATTACCCACCTTAATCCTTTAGCCTTCAATTTGATCAATTGGCCTTTCTTCTTGCTCAAATAACCTCTCTTCACCTTCATTAAGCAAGTAAGAACCCAATTACCAAGAGATATCCCAAAATTAAACAAACCTAGGAGAGAAAAACATGGAATTAAACCTATCTAACTTAACCCAAACCTTACCCAAGCTCTAAGCATCAAAACCTACTTATAAATCCAAAGAAATTATCATTTTTCTTACCTTGAGAGGAAACCCACGAAAATTGCTCCCCCTCTAAGCTTTGATGAAACTCTTACTCCTTTCTTTCTCTTCTCCTTCTTAAGCCCTCTACTACTCTTCACCATGCAAGAAAATTCTAAAAACCTAAGTCTCTTCTTCTTCTTCTTCTTCTTCTTCTACATAAACGACACTCTCCCTCTCCCTTTCTCTAGAAAATTCGTGAATCCTCTTCTAACTTCCTAACACTTGTCTTTTTAATATTAAACTTAAGCTTCAATCTCATCACTTATCAAAACTACGTAGTTTTGGTTTATCTCCTAAACAAGCTATTCCTTTTTCCTCTTCTCCCTAACATGCACGATTCCACCACATACTCCTCTTCCTTTTGTTTTTAAATGGACTAATTAAAGACTCATCTATCCCTCATTCAAAGCTTAGACTCTTAGAACATATATAAATTTCCCAAAATACCCTCAAGCCATTTTATTCCATTCAATTTCTAACAACAATTTAACTCTAATTTAAACTAATCCCACCTTTAATTTCCATCCCTCTAAACACTATAAACCTCAATTAAGTCCAACAAAAATAAATTTCCAAATTAAACCTCAAAAATAACATAAACATGCTTAATACGATTCGGGACCCAACATTTCTCCCCCTCTTAAAAGAATTTCATCCTCGAAATTCGTACTGACATACTGAAGAGCTGGGGATACTTTTCCTTCATAGCTTTTAATGGCTCCCACGTGACCTCTTCCACTGAATGATTTCTCCATAAGACCTTGACTAGCTGCACAGTCTTGTTCCTCAAAACCTTCTCTTTGGTGTCTAAGATCTGCACTGAAAACTCCTCATAACTCAAGTCATCACTCAACTGAACTTCATCAGCTTGAATGACATGAGAAGGATCAGATCGGTATTTCCTTAACATAGAGACATGAAAGACATCATGAATTTGTGAGAGCTCAGGAGGCAAAGCTAACTTGTACGCCAATGGACCAATTCTCTCTAGAATCTCATAAGGCTCCACATACCTTGGACTCAGCTTACCCTTTCTCCCAAATCTCAGAATCCCTTTCCAAGGAGAAGTCTTTAGAAAAACTTTCTCGCCTACCTCATACTCCATTTCCTTCCTGTGAGCATCCTCATAACTTTTCATCCTGTCCTGAGCTGCTTTCAGCCTGTGCTTAATCAAATTGACATTATCGACTGTCATCTGAATCAACTTTGGACCCAAAAGCTTCCTATCTCCTTCTTCATTCCAACACACTGGAGTTCTACATCTCCTCCCATATAAAGCCTCATACGGTGCCATCTGAATGCTCGAATGATACGAATTGTTATAGGCAAATTCGATCAGAGGCAAGTGCTCATCCCATGCTCCTCTAAAGTCCATCACACATGCCCTGAGCATTCCTTCTAAGGTCCGAATGGTCCTCTCAGATTGACCATCGGTCTGAGGATGGAAAGCAGTGCTGAAACTCAACTTAGTACCTAAAGCTTCCTGTAAATTGCCCTAAAATTTCGATGTAAAACGAGGATCTCTATCAGATGCAATTGAATCTGGGATCCCATGCAATCTTAAAACTTCATCAATGTACTTCTTAGCTAGCACGTGCAGAGGATCAGTCTGTCTAATTGCCAAAAAATGGGTTGATTTCGTCAATCTATCCACAATCACCCATATGGCATCATGCCTCCTACTGGTCCTAGGCAATCCCATAAGAAAATCCATCGTCACTTTCTGCCACTTCCACTCTGGAATAGGTAATGGCCTTAACTGACCTGAAGGTGCCTGGTGTTCAGCCTTAACTTGCTGACACACTAGACACTTACTCACATACTCGGCCACATCCTTTTTCATACCTCTCCACCAGAAATGTTCCTTAAGATCCCTGTACATTCTGGTGCTACCTGGATGCATAACATA
Source organism: Erythroxylum novogranatense (assembly GCA_029891385.1). Taxonomy (NCBI): domain Eukaryota; kingdom Viridiplantae; phylum Streptophyta; class Magnoliopsida; order Malpighiales; family Erythroxylaceae; genus Erythroxylum; species Erythroxylum novogranatense. Next base: position 2,172,200 of record CM057231.1, read on the forward strand.
AGGCGCATTGTGCGCCTCATCCAGAATCTCATTCTTCACCTCCATGACATCTGGAATACAAAGTCTATTCCCGACTGTCAGGAGTCCATCATCACTCACCATCATATCGGACTTCTTCCCCTCCTAAATCTCTTCTTGCAGCTTTCCTAGTTCTGCATCCTGAACTTGCAACTCTTTCACTTTTTCCCTAAGGATTGGCCTTACCCTAAATGTAGCAATCATACCATCAGATTCCTCCTGCCTTAAACTGATCCTGAGCTTAGTCATCTCTTCTAGTAGCGGTAGATACACTGTCTGAACATATGCTATGGAAGACTTCCTGCTTAAAGCATCTGCAACAACATTTGCCTTACCTGGATGATATTCAATTAACAGGTCATAATCTTTAAGCAGTTCAATCCACCTTCTCTGTCTCAAATTCAGCTCCTTCTGACTTAACAAGTATTTGAGACTTTTGTGATATGTGAAGATCCTAGTTTGAACCCCATACAAATAATGACTCCATATCTTCAAGGCAAAGATTACAGCTGCTAATTCCAGATCGTGGGTCGAATAGTTCACCTCATAAGGCTTTAGCTGCTGTGAGGCATATGCTATCACCTTATCTCCCTGCATAAGCACACACCCTAACCCCTTTCTGGAAGCATCACTATACACAGTATAACTTCCTTCTCCTGTAGGCAAAGTCAATACTGGAGCACTAGTCAATCTATCCGTGGCAGAGGATACTTGTTTTTCACTGTCACCTTGTTAATCCTCCTGTAATCGATGCACATCCTCCAAGTTCCATATTTCTTTCTAACAAATAAGACCGATGCTCCCCAAGGTGAGGAACTAGGTCTAATAAACCCCTTCTCTAATAAATCATGTAACTGTTCCTTAAGCTCCTTCAGCTCAGCTGGAGCCATCCTGTATGGTGTTATTGAAATAGGAGCTGTCCCGGGATCCAAGTCAATAGTAAACTCAATCTCCCTCTCAGGTGGCAAACCGGACAACTCCTCTGGAAACACATCAGGAAATTCCCTCACAATAGGAATATCCTCCACCCTGCTCTCTTTCACACTCATATCCATAATACACGCCAAGAAGGCTTCACAACCTCTTCCCATCAGTTTATCAGCTAACAAAGCTGAAACAAGCCTTGGCGGTGTCAACTTTCTATCCCCTCTAAAAATTACCTTTCGACCTTCACCCATATCAAACTCTACTTCCTTTCGACCACAATCAAGCTTCGCCCTATACTTTTCCATTACATCCATTCCGATAATAACGTCAAATCCCTTCAGATCTAGAGGTAACAGATTTACTACCAAACTAGATCCCTCGATCACAAGCTCGCAATCTTTAAAGATCCAGCTTACAATGACATTCCTCCCTAACGGAGTGCTAACAAGTAGAAAATTATCTAAGAGAACTGACTGCATATCAGGCAATATCACACTTGTAGACACATAAGAATGTGTAGAACCAGAATCAAACAGCACATACACATCAGAATGAAAGAGCTGAGCCATACCAGTAACAACTTCCGGTGCGGCTGCAGCTTCCTCCCGTGTCATGGCAAACACCCTAGCCTGTGCTTGCCCTCTTGGTCTCCCTGGAGGAATGGGCTTCTTCACTGACCCAGAACTGCCCACCCCAACAGTTGGTCTGATTCCCACTGTCTCTGCTCTCCTCTGAGCCTGTGGCTGAGATCCTTCCCCTTTACTCTTCAGAGGGCAATCTCTAATCTGATGCCCTTTTTCTCCACACCAGAAACAGGCACCTGAAAGTTTACGACACTCACCCCGATGCATATTCCCACAGTGCTCACATACGGGTTTCGATTCTCGCTTCTCTCATTCTCTGTTTCCTCTCACTTTGAGGAAGCTCAGACCGATCACCGCCTTAAACCGCCTCGCTCTGTGAGGGCACTCTGCCACCACGACTCGAGCACGGAAACTCTTCTCACCCTTGACAGCTGTCTGCACTCTATCCCCTCTCCTGGAAGACTGCTCTCTACTCTTCCTCTTCCTACTCACCTCCTGCCTGATGTTCTCCAGCTTCTCAGCCTGGAGTGCAGCATCCACCAGCTGCTGATAATCACAGAAGTTATGGAGAATCACCTTCTCCATGATACCCAAGTGGAGGCCTCCCTCAAACTTACGACACTTATCTTCTTCATTCACCACTATATGAGGTGCATACCGAGATAATTGAGTGAATCTTAACTCATATTCACTCACAGACATCTCCCTCTGAGTTAGATTCAGAAACTCTCGAGCCTTTTCTTGGATGTAGACCCGGGAAAGGTACTTCTTTCTGAACAGATCTCCGAAATCCCTCCATGTGAGTACTGGTGGCACAACTTGACTCTGTGGCACCGACTCCCACCAGTGAAGAGCATCTCCCTGCAGTAAACTCACTGCATACTCCAGCTTCTCATCATCAGAGCACTTCATCTGGACCAAGACTCTCTCTATTCTCTTCATCCAGGCTTCAGCTTCCTCTGGATTGGTGGTACCACGGAAGTCCACCGCTCCAAACTTCCTCAGCTTATCATACTGCCCGCCCCTAACCACTGGAGCTGGCACTGGAACCTGAGACCCTTGACCCATGGCGAAGGTGAAAGCCTGGGCAAAGGCTTGGAAAAACTGCGGGTCCATCGCAGGCATAGAAGGAGGAGGAGGAGGCTCCTCAGGTTGCACACTAGGTGCTTCTGAGCTAGGAGCAGAGTGTGTCCTTGCATCTTACGGGACATGAGACTCATTTGTGCTCCCCTGGTGAGAGCGAGAACGAAGTCGGCCTCCTCGAGTTCTATTCCGAGGTGGCATAATACTCCTTCAACATAAAACAAGTGAAAAAAACTTTAGTTCATGCAAAAACAATTTGTCAAAATGTATCGTATGATTTAAATCATGAAGAATCCTGTCAAAATCATGCAAAATCAACATTTAGTCAAAATCACCATATAGGCATGTAAAATCAATTAAAACAATTCAAAAGAGCACAAATCATGCAATATTTGATGAATGTCATGAAAATCCTAAAGTTTCCCCTTCTACCCGAACCTCAACCGAAAGCTCTGATACCATAAGTGTTGGAACCCCACCCCGGTGGATCACGGGTCCCACGTCCTAATTGACGCCCTGACATGCATCCCACGAGGGAGGGATTCCTCACCACAATAAAAGATTTGTTTCAACATTAAAACTGCACAATCATAAACCTTGTGCTTATAACCTTGCAGGGTCCTAAGCTGTAACTCTCCATTCGTGGCGAGCGCACACTATATAAACATCCAAATCATAAGTTGATTTCTTCATATAAGTTGTAGCTCTATGCCTCTAGTTCATTTCAAAACAAGAATCACTTCAAACAGAGTTGTAAAACTCAAGTTATGCTTTAAAAATCTAAAAGAGCTCATACTCCAAAAATGATCTCCAAACCGACCTCTCACTTACTTTAATGCACAATTTTTAAATTTAGCTCCAAATGGTACAAAATTTTGTGGAGCCAAATATATACGTCTTAGGAATCTAATGGTTCAAGTCTCACCTTAATTGGAGGTAGGATGAGGGAAATATGCCCAAAACAATCAAGTATGTTCACATCCTAAATCAGTTTGAAACTCTTTTGGCGCGATCACCATAACGTTTGATCTATAAATCGGATTTCTTTAGTTTTTGTACCATTAGAAATTAGACATCTATATCTACAACTTTCATGAAGACCACAAAATGAGAATCGGCTTCAAAAAATTCGAAAATCCACCATCTTTCCTGTAGCTGTCCGTTAAACGGACAGCCATGTCCGTTTAACGGACAGGTACGGGTGAAGGTGGCCTAAATGGTTCGCAAATGTCCGTTAAACGGACATGCAAGTCCATTTAACGGACACAGGCAAGGGAAGGGGTGTTTTTACACCCAAGGCTGTCCGTTTAACGGACATGCAAATTCTCAAAACTTCAAATCTTCTTCCAATGCATCTCAATCTTCAACCTAACTTCATAACCATTTATACACTTCCAAATTTACTCATTCCAAAACCTAAAAAATTTATACTCCAAGTTCAACTCACCAAATTCATAATTTCCAACTTAATTGGTTCATCAAACCATGGGTTTCAATCATTTGTCATCAAAGTTATCATAAACTCATAAGCTACATGAACAGCAAGCATGACTTTAGTTGTTATCTTCCAATTCTTATAACTTCTTACTCCAATTTCTAAAAATTACATATTATATCTCAATGGAAAGATACCAAGATGTTCTACAACTCTCATGAAGGATGAAAATGTTAATTTCACCATTAAGCAAGATAAAAAGCCACTCAAAGACACTGCTCATTAAACACCAATGTAACAGTAACATAGCTAATTGAACAGTGACTGAATGTGTTTCTAACCTCATAACTTTTTAACCCTAAGTCCAAATGAGACACATTATATGTCATTGGAAAGATATAAACTTCTACTACAATCTTCATGAAGACTCCCCGATCCAAATCAAATCCTAAGAGGGTCTAAATTCCAAGTGAAGTTTATGTCGATTTTACAAAATTTTGATGAACCTCCTTGAACATACAACTAACCAAACTTCAATCCTAGCTCCACCACCTGCATAAAACTCAATATCCAATCTCATTCAACATGTTTCAATTCTAAATTATCTCCAAACATAGTTCAAGGGCAACAACCTCACTCCTAGATATCTATTCCATTCCAAATCATAAAACATGCAAACTCAATCCTTCTTTTTGTCAAGTATAGCTATACAATGATGCATGTGTATAAAACATGTGTAAATTACATAAATTACAATTGAAACTCAACAATCTTGCATTTACATGAAATTTAAAGTTATTACAAAGCTTTAGAGGGCATTTTAGCCCAATTACATCATAGTTTCAAGGAACAAAATACAAAATACATTCCAAAATGCTATCTAAAGCCTTGGTTTCTAAAACATGATTTCAAAAACAAAACTTGCATCGGAGTAATGCCTTATTTCCGATGCGGTGTCTCGGTTTCTCGCTCGTGACCTGTGGAGGGGAAAATGGGGGGTGAGCTCGACGGCTCCGTGGGTAAAAACTTAATAACTAAGAATAAACATGCCAAAATCCTTTAGCAATTTTATTCTCAAACAATTGAACTAAAGCATCTTTATTATAAAGCAATTCTTCATTAATCTCAAATGATCAAAGGCAATTACAAAACAATATATCCCACATGAACAACTTAAAAAGCACATAATATAGTCACACATAAGTTGGTTTTCGGGTGGGTCCAATAGGACGTACTACACACTTCCGTAAAACGGTCATGTGTAGCCGTGAACACATGAGGGAGTCCGTGAGGAACTCCATAGCCACTTGCGGGCAGGCGGGAGAAGCCTATATAGGTGCACCTATCACATAAATGACCACCCTAAACCCATAGAAATATGCATATCACATCATTCATGCAATTTATACACATTAGTCCTCAATGAACCTTGCAACATCCATTTTCACATGATTGCCTAATTCACATATTCAAATATATTTTTTCACTTGTTCAACAATCATATACACATTTTCATATCTCATATACATTTAAATCAGTTCAAGAATAAAAAGCAATATGGATAAATCATTTCAAAGCATTTAATAGTATTTAATAGCATTTATTATAGAACTTTAACAAGTTCATTAACTCAATCATTAAGAAATTACCCACCTTAATCCTTTAGCCTTCAATTTGATCAATTGGCCTTTCTTCTTGCTCAAATAACCTCTCTTCACCTTCATTAAGCAAGTAAGAACCCAATTACCAAGAGATATCCCAAAATTAAACAAACCTAGGAGAGAAAAACATGGAATTAAACCTATCTAACTTAACCCAAACCTTACCCAAGCTCTAAGCATCAAAACCTACTTATAAATCCAAAGAAATTATCATTTTTCTTACCTTGAGAGGAAACCCACAAAAATTGCTCCCCCTCTAAGCTTTGATGAAACTCTTACTCCTTTCTTTCTCTTCTCCTTCTTAAGCCCTCTACTACTCTTCACCATGCAAGAAAATTCTAAAAACCTAAGTCTCTTCTTATTCTTCTTCTTCTTCTTCTTCTTCTTCTACATAAACAACACTCTCCCTCTCCCTTTCTCTAGAAAATTCGTGAATCCTCTTCTAACTTCCTAACACTTGTCTTTTTAATATTAAACTTAAGCTTCAATCTCATCACTTATCAAAACTATGTAGTTTTGGTTTATCTCCTAAACAAGCTATTCCTTTTTCCTCTTCTCCCTAACATGCACGATTCCACCACATACTCCTCTTCCTTTTGTTTTTAAATGGACTAATCAAAGACTCATCTATCCCTCATTCAAAGCTTAGACTCTTAAAACATATATAAATTTCCCAAAATACCCTCAAGCCATTTTATTCCATTCAATTTCTAACAACAATTTAACTCTAATTTAAACTAATCCCACCTTTAATTTCCATCCCTCTAAACACTATAAACCTCAATTAAGTCCAACAAAAATAAATTTCCAAATTAAACCTCAAAAATAACATAAACATGCTTAATACGATTCGGGGCCCAACACAAACTGTCTTAGAGGACAATTTGCAATCATATGTTCTATACTGCCACAACGAAATCATGCACATGTAGCTCTCCAACAAACACCCAATGATGATTAGAGCAGTGTGGGCACTTTGGGGCACCAGAACCTCGACCCCCAGAGGAACCCCTACCAGAGACAGTCGATGTGGGAAAGTTTTGTCGCCCTCCCCTAGTCACAGATCTCTGAGCAACTTTCGGTGTAAAGGAAGTACCTTCCCGACTTCGTTTTCCCGAGGACTTGCCTCCTCTAATAAAGCCTCTTCTCTGACTTCTTTCTTTCTTGATTGTCTCTTTTCTTTCTATTTTCATTACGGATTATACCAACTGATGGTAAGTAATTTGTTGTAATAGAGTAAACACTACTAGATGCTCCTTGATAGAGTCATGCAATCCCTCCTCGAACCGATGGCATCAGAACTCTTCAGTAAGTACAGATTCAGAGGCATACTTACTAAGCTAATTAAATTCTCGGTCGTACTCAGCAACTAACAAAATCCTTTGCTTTAGATTCAGAAATTGCTTCCACCTATCTTTTCTGTAAGCCTACGTCACATACTTAGTTTTAAATTCTTGGGCAAAGAATTCCCAAATCAGAGGCACCGGTAGCTGAGGACTCCTTAGAACAAACTTCCACCATTCATAAACTGCTCCCTACAGAAGGAAGACTGCACAGTGTACCATCTGCTCTGCTGACAACTGATCTCATCACACTTTCATTTAATACCCATGCCTTATCCATGTGACTTTCTTGAATGACTTTGCCTTTGTTCTGTAATAACTCCCATCACACTTTCATTTAATACCTTTAATGATGTGTTGTGTTTTGCCTCTATGTGTTGTATGTCACGTGTGTCTTTAGCTTAAGTGACTTAAACTTAACTCAAGCCTTCAGACATCCTTCAGAATCTTCAAAAGTCACCTTTTATTACCTTTTTTTATGTCTCTGCTATTCTTCTTCCTCTTTGCTTCGACTCATCATTAGTAACTCTTGATCTGTAGTGTTTTAGTGTTGATTTTTGAAGAATCATGTGTTTTTCTTCACATTCTTCCCTTCTTCTTCAAAAACCCTCACTCAATCTTTCGATTCATGGTCAATTTTTGAAATCTGAAACCCTAGAAAAATTAGAATCCCTAATTTTTCCTTCCAGTGTTGTGCGATTGATGGGTAAATTCCTTTATTTTCTTTCAAGGTGCTTCATTTATCTGTAGAAACTCTCTACAAAAAATGAATTTCTTTATTGGAACTACTTTTGTTCCAAAATCTGACGAGTTTGCTTCTCCTAGGTCGACTTCTCTACTGTTGACCTTATCTCTGATGAAGTGGAGTCAAATGTCTATGTGCTTCGACCTCTCGTGTAGGACTAGGTCCTTACTGAGGTAAATCGCACTTTGACTGTCTGTGTGTATAGTTGCCTCCTTTGTTTGAATTTTGATTTCTGATAGTAGTCCCTTCAACCATATTAGCTCCTTTAGGCTTTCTGTGATTACGTAAAATTATGCTTCTGTTGTAGATAGTGACACCACTGCTTGTTGTTGCACTTTCTAGCTTACTATGTTGCCTGATAGTGTGAAGTAGTATGCTGATAATGATTTGCGTGTGTCCTTGTCTACTGCATAATCTACATCCACATAGCCATTTAAATTTATATGTTTATGCATTTCTAGGTTAGACTTAGAAAAACATAGACCATGGTTTGGGTTTCCTTCAGATATCTGAGTACTATCTTAAATCCAGACCAATGTTCTAGATCTAGATTAGACATGAATCTGCTGAGTAGGCTGATTGCATGTGCTAAGTCAGGTTTAGTACAAATCATAATATACATAATACACCCTATATCCACATCATAAGGATATTTCTGCATGTGTTCCCTCTCTACTTCTGTTGCTGGAATCTTATCAGCTGTCAGCTGTAAGTGTGTGGCAATTGGAGCAGGGCTAGGTTTAGAGTCTTCCATGTTGAACTTGCATAGGACTTTCCTAATGGAGTCCCTCTGTATCAACCATAGTTTCCCTTTAGCTTCATTCCTTATGATTTGCATTCCCAGTAGCTTCTTGGCTCTTCCTAGGTCTTTCATGTCAAAGTTCCTCTTCAAGGCTTCTTTTACTTCTTGAATTTTCTTCATCAGCTTTCCTACGATGATTAAATCATCCATATACACCAACATATAGACCACTTCCTCTTTTTCCAAGTCTTTATAGTATAGACAGTAACCATAAGCACTCCTTTTGAACCTTAGAATTGTCACCACTTCATGGAACTTCTTATTCCACTGCCTAAGAGCTTGCTTTAGACCATATAGTGATTTCTCTAGCAAGCACACATGATATGGTTTCTGCTTATCTATGAAGCCAATGAGTTGCTTTATGTAGATAGTTTCCTCTAGTCTTCCATATAGGAAGGTTGTCCTTATATCCATCTGATATATTTCCCAATAATTCTATGTTGCTAGGGTCAAAATTATCCTTACTATTTTAAAGTTGACCACTGGAGAAAAGATTTCCTTGTAGTCTACTCCTTCCCTTTTCCTGAAGCCTTTTACAACTAGTCTTGCCTTGTAGGTTTTAGGATCAGCTTCTGTCACTCCATCCTTGAGTTTGAATATCCACTTGCACTCAATCACCTTAGCATTGGGTTTCTTGGTAACTAGCTTCCAAATCTCATTCTTTATTAATGAAGAGTATTCCCTTATGCAAGCCTCTTTCCACTGATTTGCATCAGCCCTCTCCATTGCTTTCTCATAGGTTTTTGGTGCTTCGTGTTCAATTGTTTCTGTAACTAAATAAGCATATTCAATTAGGTTAGTATCAAAATACCTTTTGTTAGGTATTACCTGCCTTAGTTATCTATCTCTAACTAGTTGATAGTCTTGTAAAGGTGTTTGAGTTTCAGTTTCTCCTTCTTCTTGTTCTATTCCTTCCTGAGTGTTAGAACTAGGGCCCTGTCTTTCTTCTACTGCTTTTGTAGGCTGTTCAGTAGTTGGTCCTATTTTTCCTCCTTTATATGTTGAGGGTGGGACATAAAAGGGAGTCAAACTATTGTTTGATCCCAGTTGCTATAGGACACTTTCCTAAACCTGCATTCCTCCATCTTTCTGTTTCAGCAGTGGGAATTCAGTTTCCTTGAACACTACATCTCTGCTTATTTAAGTCTTGTGAACTCTTGGCTGTAGGATTAGAACTTTGTACCCTTTTGTGCCTTCAGGATATCCTAGAAACACTCCTTTCATGGCTCTAGGTTCTAACTTTCCTTCTGTTTGGTGGATGTAGGCACTACATCCAAACGGTCTCAAATTAGTTAAATTGGGTTTAGTTCCACTCCATACCTCTTCAGGAGTCTTGTATTCATTTGCTGATGTAGGTAGTCTATTTATTAGGTAGGCTGTTGTTTTTATAGCTTCTCCCCATAGTGATTGGGATAGGCCTGAAGATAGCAGCATGCATCTTGTCTTCTCTAGGAGTGTCCTACTAAATCTTTTTGCTACTCTATTCTGTTGAGGAGTAGCTTTGACTGTTTTGTGCCTTTGAATGCCTTTCTTTTTATAGTAGTCATCAAAACCCTTGTTGTAAAACTCTAAACCATTGTCTGTCCTTAAACACTTCAGCCTTTTTTCCTGTTTGGTTCTCCATCAGTGTATGCCACTTGATGAATGCTTCTAGAGCTTCATCCTTAGACTTTAGGAGATAGATCCAGTATTTTCTAGATCTGTCATCAATGATTGACATGAAGTATCTCTTTCCTCCCATGGTTTGAGTCTGTGCTGGCCCCCATAAGTCACTGTGAGCATACTCCATGTTGCTGGTGGCTCTTCTTGCAATTTTTGGGAAAGGAGTTCTGTGATGTTTCCCTAGGATACATCCTTCACAGAACTCAATTCTCTTCACAGTAGCATTACGCAGCAACCCTTGTTGTTCAAGGTGCTTCAAACTCTTGTTTCCTGAATGTCCTAGTCTTGCATGCCATAGGATTGTTGATTTCAGCTCCTTTTCTTCTACTATTAAGTTGATTTCTGTGATTCCTACAACATAGTATAGGCCTCCTCTCTCAATTGCCCTTATAACCACCTTTCCATCCTTTATGATTTCTCTCAAGCCATCTTTGGATCTGATCTTGTATCCTTGCTTGTCAAAGGCACTTTCAGATAGGAGATTCCTTCAAATTCCAGGGACATATCTCACATTGCTCAATGTCCTTCTCTTTCCATCATGCATCTTTATGAAAACATTGCCAATGCCTTTGATATCTTGCTTCCCTGCATCTGCCATCCTTACCTTAGCTGACAAATTCTCAAATGTAGAAAACCACTCTCTGTGGGAAGTCACATGCATTGTGCAGCCTGAGTCAAGGATCCAGTCTATTGTTGGCTCATCTGCTTCGGTTGTCAGTGCAAGGGTCTCATCTTCACTAGTTTCTTCAAGCTTCTCAACATTTCCAGCATCTGCCTTCTCTTCTTCTTTATCCTTCTTCTTCTTCCTGCAATCTCTAGCAAAATTTCCAATTTTAACATAGTAAAAACATTTCTTACCTTTGGCTTTACCTTTTTTTCTTATCATCATCAGTCTTCTTCTGTTTGTCCTTTCCTTTAGTTTTCTGCCCATCTTTCTTTGAGCCATGTTGTGTTGATTTGTTCTCGGATTTGTTGTCTAAAAACATCACTTCTGGTTCCTTCTTGAAGTGATTGTTGTCTATTACTTCCTCCATCAATGAGTCAAGAACCTCTTTACAGTTAGAGCATCACCACTAGCATACTTCACTACCTTTTTGAATCCATTATACTCCTATGGTAGGGACTTTAGAATCACCACTACTTGATGTTCTTCAGAAATGATCTCTCCAGTAGCTTCAAGATCTTGAATTAATTTGAAGAAGTAATCTAAATTGTCTTCCAAAGTTACTGTTGTCTTCATCTTGAAGTTGGCAAGGTTGTGCAACAATGTCATCTTGTTAGGTAAGCACCTTTTTGAGTAAATTTCATCCAATTTATCCCATAGCATCTTTGCTGTGTTGCAATCTTTCACCTTTCTGATGACAATTGGTGAAAGATACAACATTAACTTGCAATGTGCTAATCTTGTTTTCTTGAGATTCTTTGTGGGATCTTGTTCATCTTCATATGTTGCATCTATGGCTCCAAAGCACTCATAGGATTCAAGGAGGGCTTGCATCTGTAATTTCCAGATTGCAAAATCCTCCTTTCCAGTGAATACTTCCATCTCTTTTCCCACCATCTTGTAGGATCTTTGTAAATACTTGTGCTTGAGCTTTCTTGATGGATTATTGGCTAGCAATCTGGGCAGAAACTTTAAATGGCTCTGATACCAATCTGTTAGAAATCTTTGTATTATTTTTGTATAATACTGTAACACCCAAATACCCCCTAGGAGGATATGTGGATGCCACCCAATACAGTACAATCAAATCAGACTAGTTTACACACAACATCTTAAACAGTGCTTACAATACATCACATCATACTGTCAGAAACAGAAATTCAAAGTTATTACAAGCCCAAAAATGTTCACTAAAAACATGTTCAACAATACAAAAACAGACTCCTTTGGCCACTGCGGTTGACTTGTCCCAGTCCTTAATCTCTTTGCTCTGTACCTACACGGGGCAAATCCACCGTGCTAAGCTTATAGCTTAGTGAGTAATCATTTATCTAATTTAACCAATTTCTTTTCACAATAACGATATCAGCATGCATTCAGAGATTAATACTCAGGCAAAATGCACTTCATAACAGATGTTATCATTAACAGACAAAACAAATCAAAAGTCCATAAAATAGAAGTGGGTAATGGGACTTATCAGAAGACCGAAGTCTCGACACCGAAGTGTCCATATCAGAAGACACCGAAGTGTCACAGAAGACCGAAGTCTCGACACCGAAGTGTCACAGAAGACCGAAGTCTCGACACCGAAGTGTCACAGAAGCACTACAGACCCTTCTAGGCATGCCTATTTACCCACAACTCGGACAGAACAAATCATTCCAGACATTTCATGTGCAATAAATTAGCACTTCTAATAAAATAATCATGCAACAATCGCCTCGGACGTTCATTATCCGAAACAGTACACAATCAGTACAACACATATGAGCACGCGGACATTCATTGTCCGGACCAGTACACAATTCAGTACAGAAAAAATCAAAGTGAGACCGTCTCGGGTCTCTTACTTATTACCGATATACTTACTGAAATGACTTACAGAAATTACCGGTATTACTTACTGAAATTATTGACATTACTGAAAGTCCTGATTACTGACCTTAAATCGCCCTCACTATTTATTGCCTCGAAGTCCCGGCAATATCTGGCAGTGGTCGTTCCTCTATAATAGGGAACACAGATACAAATTATTATTGTGCATAATTACTGTATGATACATGATGCATGTTCATGCAAATTTCCGGGATTCTACTATTCAAAAATATGTATTACTATTCACAAATACGTATTATTACTGTTCACAAATACGTACAGATACTGTTCAAAAATACGTATTACTATTCACAAATACGTATTATTACTGTTCACTATTCACTATACACTGTTCATCACTATGCTGCACTGTTCATCATCTTCTTCGACTTCCGAAAATTTCTTCTTTTTTTTTCACTTTCCTTTCTTTTATTCTCAATTCTTCTCAATTCTTTTAGCATCATCACTTAAAAACTAACATATTTAACAAATCTAACCTATCAGAATCATCCAAATCGTCAAATCTTATAGATCTAAAAATTTCTTTTATCAATATCAGATCTCATCCGACTATCTTTATAAAAGACAAGAACAGACCATAGATTCATTATCAAAAGGATTAACCTCGCGATCTGCAGCAGAAAAGCGATCGAAATCGATCGACAGAGTCATGAACAACACCGATGAACGCTATCGGTTACATCTCAAAATAATTAATCAACCCGTATATATTCCTCCACTTATTCAATTAGTACTATTGGATGAATAGTTAATTACCCAAAAACACACTTATGAATTCTTAGAACAAACAAATACCCAGAATTCCCAGACAGCTTCCAAAAATTCACCAAAAATTCCGTCATAAAATAATGACTTCCAAATAATTGTTCAAAAATACTAAATACGTCACCAACAATTTCTAAAAATCATCGAAGTATCCAAAAATTACTAAAATTATCTTAATACAGTCCGAATCAATCCGAAGTGTCATTAAACCAATGTACCCGAAAAATGCCATGAATGCATGCCAAAATGTCAAAGAGACATAACATAAATCGGACTAAATTTGATTCATATGCTAACCCCTAATTTGGGGCATTACAAATACTCTCTCAACTGATGATAATTGGCTTGGATTTGGTTTTGCAGAGATGGAAGACTTGCAAGAAAATAAAGATGACACAGATGTTTTACTTGGTTCGATAACACAAAGCTATCTACGTCCAAGAGTCAAACTCACACACTGGATTTTATTAGGATCAAGAAAGGAGAAAATACAAGAGATTGGGTGTTTCAAGAACACCTGCAAGAGTTCTATCAAACCCTCTAGTACCTACTGTAATGTACTCCAGCACTCTCAGTTATTTCCTCACTTGAAATCAGAAAAATGTAAACTCTGTAGGTGTATCCATTTTTTTTTTGTATCTGAATGCTTGAGACTTGGCTATTTATAATTGTTATGGATGTACTATTTCCTTCGGATGATAGCCATAAGACTTTGACTTAGTCCATATACCCATGCCTTATCCACGTGACTTTCTTAAATGACTTTACCTTTATTCTGTAATAACTCCTATCACACTTTCATTTAATACCTTTAATGATGTGCTGCGTTTTGCCTCTATTTGTTGTATGTCACGTGTGTCTTTAGCTTAAGTGACTTAAACTTAAGTCAAGCCTTCAGACATCCTTCAGAATCTTCGAGAGTATCTTTTATTACCTTTTTCATGTCTCTGCTATTCTTCTTCCTCGTTGCTTCGACTCATCATCTGTAACTCTTGATCTGTAGTGTTTTAGAGCCGATTTTTGAAGAATCAAATGTTTTTCTTCACACTAATGTTTATAATCTCTTCAATGCCTTGATCTTTATCAGCATGAAGCAGAAGTAAGACGGTAACAACGTCTGACAAAGCATCTTTACTCCTTTTACACATCCAATTAAAAAATCATAGGAAAGGCGGCTTCAAATCTTCTGTACCCTTTTCCCTCGTGCCCTTTGTTTCGACAACATCCCACCCATTTAAATTTTCTCTTTCTTAATTATTGTATAGTTAGATGTTATTTGTAACATGCGGGTGCAGAAAAAAGGATACAAAAGATTCGAAGCCAGGAAAGGCAGGCGTCAATTCCCCAACTGAATTAAGGAAAGATCCTGAAACTTAGCTTAATTTAAAGCTTGCAAGATTAGAATATGTATTTGTTGCATGCACATGTGCCTTGGCCCCTCTAATATGTCAAAAATGGTTGACTATTGGTTACATGCCTCTTCCCTTTATTCAACAATTATGGCCACCGTTTTCTACCTTAGCATTTTTCATTTTATCAACAATAATGACCATCGTTTAGAAAAATTTTGGACAAATGCTTAGAGATTTTAGCTATAAATAGAAAGGATGGTTGCAGATTTAAACACACCACTCTCCTTCCTACAAATTCTCCCATCCTCTCTTCAATTATTTTCTGTATACTTATGAGTTTTGAAAGCCTTTTGTTCCAGCCTTTGTACTTGTATATATTTTACACATATTAGTAAAACTGCTCACCTTCTGGCCGTAGACATAGGTCATATTGACCGAACCATGTAAATCTTTGTGTTCTGTCCTATTTTATTTTGCCTATCTGTATTTTCGTTACTATTTTTCAGGCTATTAAATTCAACCGGTATCCGATCACAGGGTATTTTTTCTTAACAAACTGGTATCAGAGAGGCTCCTTTTGATCTAACTTACCTATGTTTTGTGGTTGCCACTAAGGTGGATTCTCCACATCAGAAAGTAACTTAGATTTTTTATTGTGAGCCTAAACAAGGACCATTGTCTCTGTTTTATCTTCTTGGTTTTTGTGTTTTTGGTGTAGCGGGTGCAAATTCTAGACGAACTGATAACGATGTTAAGAATTTTTGGAGTAGCAGACAAAAGAGACTCGCTAAGGTTCTGAAGACACCAAAATCTTCTTCTGAGATCATTGAAAACCAGGTTCAGGTAAACCAATCCAATCCCACTTTTGATTTGAAGTGTGATGTTCTTTCACGATGTTAAGTCTCATCACAAGTAGATGTTGTTTCGTTCATTTTAATGGTGTCTGTACTTTTGTGTGAAGCCCTCAGTTTTCAATTCTTCAACGGAGGAAGGGTTGTCGAAGGCCCATTCATGTTCGTCCTCTTCCTATATTGACAATCCTGGGATGGTGCCTTTTCTGGATTTGGTGCAAGAAGAGCCATACCTGCAAATTCCATTGCCTCAGTACAACCTCAGCAAGAACTCACATTCTCACCAGCAGATCAGGAGCTATTGGCGAGAACTGATGAACCTTTCCTGTTGGATGATTTTGGAGCAGTGGATCCTGCAGAACCAGGAGATGGATCACAACTTTCGTTGGGGCAATCAATGTTTGATCCAGCAGGAAGTTTTACAAAAGATGTGAAGAATCAAATGAGTCCACACACATTCTTTGATGACTTTCCTGCTGACATGTTCGATCATATTGATTCATTGCCAGGCCCTTCAGGTTGGTGATTCATTAGATGAAACAGAGAATTTCTGTTATAAAGCACGATATGAAAAAATGATCACTAGTTTCTATGTTGGCATAACTATTCTGAAACTTCATAAGATTATCTTATCTGTGCTAATGAAGAAATGATAATTTGCAATGCCTTTTGCTTCTTTCTAATTTATCAAGTATTGAGAATGCTTTATCAAATATATTTTTTAGCTCTAATTTTTAACTTTCACTATATCAATAAAATCCGTATCTAAGTGCACAGAAGGTTTTTTTTTTTGAAATTTTAAAGAAATTAAATTGCTCAAAGCAGAAAAAAATTACACTGTACAATCCTTATACAGGAGAGAAACCGAAACACAGAAACAAAGGAGACTAAAACAAATGGCCTCTACCCAAATTTCAACAAAGAACTCCAACCTCTACGGATGCGGCGCCTCGCATATTTAAACTCAATCCTAGATACCTACCAGAAGCAATAATAGCCTCCCTAATCATGTTCACAATAGAGTCCGCTAGTTCATATTTTAGTCTAGCTTGCTGTTTATAAATCCGCCGGTTCCGCTCCCTCCATAGATGGTAGATTACCATTTGAAAAGATGTCCGAATTATGAGGCCTTCAGGCCTCCCAGCACTAGTTTCCCTGATGATGGTCGCTAAAACGTCATTCCACTCATATGAGGGTGGAAAAAGATCAATCAAATGCACAATGCGACACCAAACTGATTTGGAATACACACATTCAAAAAACAAATGATTCCGACATTCATCAACCTGATTACAAAGCACATAGATAGGGTCAAATCTTCCAAACCATCTATCCTTCGTTCACAGCCTGTTTTTAACCACCAGCCACAACATAAACGCCGCTCTAGGACAAACAACTTGCTTCCACACCGCATCAGCCCAACTCGCCTCCTCCGGCCCACCCCTGCCGATAATATGTGCAGATTTCGTAGAGAAAACCCCATCATTGTTGATAGACCATACAAGTTTATCCTGTTCTGACCCAAGCACAACTCCACCGAAATATTGGTCAAGGATATGACCGAATCTACAATTGGGCATTCGAGCCCTCCACCGAACAACACATGCAACTGAAGCTTCCTTAGGGAATCGAGTCCTAAAACTAGACAATTCAGGTCTCAGCTAAAGTGGACTAAGACCATGCCAATTATCAAACCAGAAGCTAACACTTTCACCATGCCCTAGCTGCCATTTTATGTTAGGGTAAATCAACTCACGGGTTTGCAACAAACTCTTAAAGATCCATGAATACTCCAACCTCGAGGGAAGTTGCCAAAAGCTTTGTCCGTTAAGGCGAAAAGTTTGAACCCATTTAACCCATAAAGCTTCCCTATCCGCAAAAAGCCTCCAAATACGCTTCATGATCAACACCCTCTGCATCTGAGTGACTGATATGATTCCCAATCCCCCTTGAATTTTAGGCACCACAATATCCTTCCATCGGACTTTAGCTCCTTTACAGACGCCATGTTTACCCGTCCATAGCAACGCTTTCAAAATCCGATCAATCTCCTTGATAACTTTTCTCGGGATTACAACATGAGCCGCCCAATGAATATGCATGCTGTTCAAAACTGCAACAATTAAAGTAACCCTCGCAGCAAACGAAAGAAATCTATTTTGCCAGGCGTTAATGCGCTTCCTCAATCTATCTAACAGTGGAAGAAAATCCGGATACTTCGGTTTACCCGTTGTGATCGGCACTCCTAGGTATCTGAACGGTTGAGTTTGGAGAGGCAATCCCGCTAAGTTACTAAGATGATCCGAATTAACTACATCAGACGAAACATAAATTCCACTCTTCAAAACATTCATTCTCATGCCCGACCACCGTGAAAAGGTATCCATCAAATTAAGCATCCTACTAATCACCTGAGGATCAGCTTTACAAAGCAAAATCACATCATCAGCATATAAAAGATGAGACATCTGTACCTCCCGACAACGATGGTGATATTGGAATAGTCCATTGCATTGTGTTAATTTACACAACAACCTAGACAAACCTTCCATAGCTAAAGTGAACAGATAAGGGGAAAGGGGGTCCCCTTGTCGAATCCCTTTTTGAATCCTGAAAGGCTTTGTCGGTACTCCATTAACCAAGACACTGAGAGAGGGAGTATGTATACATTGCTCAACCCATCTGCAAAACAAAGACGGAAGACCTATCCCAAGCATACATTCCGAAAGATATCCCCATCCAATAGTGTCATATGCTTTGAACAAATCAATCTTTATAGCACAACTATCTACCCTCTTACCAGAATTGTACTCCCCCAACAATTCCTGTAGCAACAAAATATGGTCCCCAATGGTGCGCGAAGGGAGAAACGCTCCTTGAGCACCACTGACAATTTCAGACAAAATACCCTTCAGCCGATCGGCCAGAAGAGAAGCAATCACCTTGTAGACTGTATTGCAACAAGAAATCGGCCGAAAATCTGAAACTCGATCAGGTCTCTCCCTTTTAGGAATGAGACAAATGTAAGTGGCATTAATCTCCTTTAGCATTTTCCCGGAAGAAAAGAACTCTAAGACCGCTTCCGTGAAAAGTTGCCCCGTAATATTCCAGGTTTGTTGAAAGAAACCAGCCAAAAACCCATCAGGCCCCGGGGATTTGGAACTATGCAACCGAAAAAGAGCCTCCTTAACTTGTAGGGCAGTAAAAGGGGCAGAGAGCAATTCTAATCGATCCCGGCTGAGAGTAACATCTAGAACATCTCGAACTCCAAATCCCGTCCCCGAGTCAACACTAGTACCCATAAGCCGAACAAAAAACTCTCTAACCTGGGTGACAACAGCTTCCTGACCCCTCACCATCTGACCATTCTCATCTATAAGATCCGTAATGGTGTTAAGGTTTCGACGACCCAAAATGGCCACATGAAAAAATTTGGTGTTGCAGTCACCTTCCTTAATCCACGTTTGTCTTGATTTCTGATGGGCAATAGAATCGCTCAGTTTAAGCGCCTCCTGATATTGATGTAAGCTCTCAACCTCAAGAACTCGAAGTTGTTCATTCTGGGGATCAAGGTAGCACTTCTCCTGTACTATAGCCAGCCGTCTGCCCAACTCCTGAACATCCCGATTATAACTGGTACTAAACCTCTTAATTGCGGACTTGGCCAATCTCAACTTCTGCATCAACTGAAACGCTTTAAACCCCTGAACCTCCGTCCTCCAAACCTGCCCCAACATTTCCATGAAACCCTCCATGCTAAGTAGACCATTAAAGAATCGAAAGGGAGCCCCAGATTTACGGCAACCACTAGAATGCTGATCTACGATAGGAGAATGATCTGAACAACTAGGTTCCCCATACACCGCGGAGTCATACGGAAAAGTGCGTAACCACTATTGATTAACCAAAGCCCTATCCAATTTTTTCCGAATGAACAAGTTACCTTTCTGTTTATTTTCCCACGTGAACCACCTGCCACTACCTCGAAGATCAAGGAGAGCCGAATGCCTGATGAAGTGCTGTAGCTCTCGACCTGAACCGCCATGAAATACCACCCCACCTTCAACCTCCTAGGAATTAAGACAACAATTGAAATCCCCAGCAACTAGCCACGGATCCTGAAGACCAAGCTGGAAATCCTGAAGTTCTCGTCATAAGACATCCCGTTGGAATGCAAAATTTGAGGCATAAATCAAAGTTACCAAAACCCGACCCTATCCAAAGATTGAACACTGCAAATGTATAAACTGGTCTCCCATCTTGAGTACTTGGATAGCCACTTTCTGCTCATTATACCAACACATAATCCTCCCATTATAATGATGGGCATGATTGGAGATGAATTTCCAATGAGGCCCCAAAAAACCTAAGTCCCTAAGCGCCGATGGATCTTTTATTTTCGTTTCAAGTAATCCTACCAAACAAGGATGAGAATCAGCTACCAACTGCTTAACCATCAACTTCTTATGGGGAGCGTTCAACCCCCTCGTATTCCAAATTAAAAACGTCATATTAAAAAAGGCACTCAGGGGACATTACCCCTTTGCGTTTTTTTTTCTTGGTTTTCTTCTTCACAATAGTTTTCATAAAGATTTCACCTGAAGGAGGACTGAGCTCCAGCGGGAGCTCACTCACCGTCCCAACGCATGAACTAGGATCAGCTATACTGTCTCCCACCTGCTGACTTACATTCACCTCTCGAGCTCCACTGGCACCACTAACCAAGATCTCTCCCACTATGAAAGGGGTCTGCTCTCGAGGAAGAGTAGCGCAACTACTAACCCCCAGACCCACCTCTACCACAAGTCCAGTTTCCAGACCATCAACGGCCGGAACTTGAGTAGGAGATCTACACAAAAGTGGCTTCTGACTAGGCGTAGCCTCATCTACATTGACAATTTGTTCGACCTGCCCTCCCAGTCTCAAATCAACGTTCGCTGCCACCAAACACTAACTGTCCTGAACTTGAACCTGCCCCTCCTGGCTCCGGTCAACCCGATCCAAATCGTCAAACCAACCAGTTTTAAAAACTCTCCCCGTGGCAACCCACTTACGTCCAACCGCTTTTGGCTTCCACGGATAAGAAACCGCAATACTATCACACAGTATCTCCCCATTCTCATCAAGTCGCTTAATTGACAAACTATCAGGCAACGCAATATCCTTAGGAACCTCAATACAAATCTTAGCATAACCTATGCGGTCCATCGCCGCTGTCTGAGAATCCATACACAATGGCTTACCTATGCCACTAGCCAAATGACTCAAACCATCAACTGTCCAATACTCCATCGGTAAATCATGAAACTGGACCCAAAGAGGAATAACCTCAATGGCCCCCTTGTCAACACCCATACCGGGTCTCCACTGCTGAAGAAACAAGGGTTGATCCCCAATATGCCATGGTCCTTGCTCCAGAATTTCGCTGAGGTTAGAGCTCGGAGCAAACTTAAAAAGCACTGACCCATCTCCCCTAAGCATAGCCTTTTCAAAGCCTTTTTTTCCCCACCGACCGCGTGCCCACGCACTGACCACCGGAAAAGCAACTCTTTTAGACCAAAAGAAGCCCACCAACGCATTGGACCAAGCACAAGCCCCTGCCTGGAGCAGCTCAACCGGAGGGGACACGACTCCGTCCTGCATCACTTTGGGTAGTAATGAAGCTTCCCAACAGTCGTCGGTTTGGCCACCACTTTGCTCCAAGAACCACGGCCCGCCGGCGATTGAACACGGCGCGACCCTTCCTCACCCTCTACCGACGCCGGCAAGTCAACCTTGGCCACCACCGATGATAGAGGGGGAAAAGCTCCCACCGCCATCGACAATTCGCGACCCACCTTCGAGTGAACACAGATCTCACCTTCCTCCACCTCTAGCGACGCCAGGAGACCAGCCTCAGCCACCATTGACGACAAAGGGGAAGAGGCTCCCCCCGCCATCGACGATTCACCCATCAGGGGTGAGCTTCAAGGGTCCTAAGAGGGACCCCGGAAAAGACAGAAAACACTATGGTCAAAGTACAAGGAAAGGGCAGTCAAAAGGACAACAAGGGTAAAGGGGTAAAATAAAAAAGAGTCGGGAAAAGCGTTGATGAGAGAGGGCAGAGAAAAAAGGTCATCGTTGCACAGAAGGTTGTTAATGTGTGGTAAGTGCTACTATGTAAATAATTCGAATTTTGATATTTATTTTCTAATGGTTGATTTAAATGTATTTAGTTTATCTCCATTTGGTTGGGATGATATTGTTTACTTTTTTGATGTGTTGATAACTAACATTTTTTTGTTAACGACTTTTTAATCACAAATTGAAAAAGATATTATATACCATTTTATTTGATTTTACATTTTGACTAATTACTATTTTAAAGAAAAATAGTTAACATGTTGCTATCTCACCTATTTTAAGAAATTATTTATTAAATTGATGGAGTCACATAAATATTCATTGTGTATGAAATTTATTATTTAATAATGTTCAAATATTTTTAATTCATTATATTATAATTTTTTCAACCAAATTAAAATGAAACTTATGTGGCTCACCATGTTATTCAGTTTAATAAAAACTTCATGTAAAACCATTTTGTTGCAAATTAAAACTCAGAACATTTTAATATCATTTTTAAAGTTGACGCTATTAACGAAAAATTGAAAATTTAATAATTAACCCTTAAAATATATATAATTACACTTTAATCAATGCCTATAATTAATTTCAATTTTAACTTGTTTTATTAATCAAAGATAATTATAATTTCTAAAAGATCAATTGAAAGTAAAAAGTGAAATTGTAATCATAATACCAGAAGAAAGTTACAAATCAGAACTCATGCCGTGCACCCAACTTGGTTCAAACAAAATAAACTTATTTTCAAGTGACCAACTTGCTCACTAATATTGACAAGAATTGAACTTCAACAGTTAGATCATGGCTTTGGGCAAAGGGGGAACTTTCGCAAACATAACAAGCATCGGCTCTTGGCTTTTCAGTATTCAATTTGTCTTCTGTGGTGAACGACTTTGAAACTGCAAGATAATAATTTTTGCTGAAAAATAACAGTTAAATAGGAAAACAGTAAATCTACAACCTTCAAATCTATGGAAACCAAAAGATTGTAAAATCGTTTTTATTATAATTGAACTTAATTACAAAATTAATAACACTAACACAAAAGATTGGTCAACTAAAACGTTAGCATTGAGTTCAAGGATTTATAACAATTAACATAAACAAAAGATTTTAAAAGAAGTAATTGAAAATATTTTACCTTTATACTTTGTATTACTGATTTTCACTCGTAGCTCGTAATTTGCAAATACTCGGTCCTTTGGACCAAGATCATGCCCCTCAATAAGCTGTAGACATAACAACAAGGACGGTTGAAATTTACCAAAATCTTCAGGTACATATCTTAATCTCCTGAAGACGATAAGAAAACACTTTTAGATAGTTTAAAAAATATATCAAATGGGATTTTAAACAAAATTTTAGGTTTTGATCTCACCATTTATAATTTCCCGACATAAAATCTTCAGTGAAATTTGGTTTGCATTTCATCGTAGGGTAAATTCGAAGCTTCCATGCAATGGATCCATTCCTAGGCACCACACTGTTAATAGACTCATGTATAGTCGAAGGAGTGAAGACAAAAACCTCAGCCCCAAGAACGCAGGTATCATCAACAAGGTAACCATTGCGGTCGTTAATATTAATTTGGATGCCGTACTCAGTTTGCTTCGCATGGAATCGCCTAACTGACTCATCTTTATATAAAATTGTAGCAATTAGTACGAGCTAAGAAATTAATAAAACTTTTTTAAAAAAACATTGATTAGAAACAAAAGACAGTGATGAGCAATACCTTCGAAAATTGCATATTTGCTGTGAATATGATCAAAAGCAAAGAATTTAATCTGAACAAAAACATCCCATAGTTTGGGAAAAGGATCTCTCTTTTGAATGGCCAAGTAAAGTGAAACATGATGTTCCTTGTCAAACTCAAACGACTTGGAGCTACCTTTACAGCCTTAATATCCTGCAGTTTTCAATGTAATTGGTTCTGTTAATTTTTGACCAAGTAAATGTAACGATAAACAGGGAGAGGACAAAGACAAACCATTTGTAACCTCCAATTTCGAATGTAGAGGATTCATATTTCTCCTGCGACTCTGCTAGTAAGGAGAATTGTTGGATCATCATAGAGTAATGCTGCTGGGGAGTAAGATCACTGATTGATCTCTTACTTACTGTTAACTGGACAGGACTTGTCATTGCTTGAAGAGCTTTTGTTGGTAGCTAGAGTGTGATACGCCAAGTTAATAAAAAAAAAAGTTGAAATGTCAGTTTATATCGAAAACCACACACACGTTTCAATACATGGAAAACACAAATGGCAGGAGAACTCAGCGCCACCTTCCTCGAAACCACAAAATCATCTAACATGAGAAAACGATTCTTCTTCAGAGTTAGGCTCTGTTTGGTTACCGTCTGCAACAGGTAAGGACAGGACAAGGCAGGACAGGACAGGACAGGGCAGGACAAGAATTGAAGACAGTGAGATGTTTGGTTGCGATGGAGCGGAGACGAGAGAAAATTGTCTTCGTCCCGTGGGCGAAATGTGTTTGGTTGCGATGGGCGAGTAACAAAAATAGTTTTAAATGTCAACAATGCCCCTGCAGTATAATGTATTGGAAAGATGTATTTCAATGGTTATTTCATAACTATTGACACAATAGTTATATTAAACGTATTTGCAATTCGTACTAACATTAATTATCTTATTAATTATATATTTTATAAAATTAATTATTGATACAATTTAATATCAAATTTTGTAATTGTTGTTAGTATAATTTAGTGGTCTTTTTATAACTGTAAGAATATTTATTTTAAGTTTATTTGCAACTCTAATAATAATTATTATGTTATTATTATAATTTCGGTAATCACCAAAATTATAAAATTAATATGAATATTAATATTAAGTAAAATTATGTCATCATCATTATCATTGGTATGGTAATAATTTAATGATTATTATAAGTATTATTATTAATAATTTTTGTTATTATTATTATTATTATTATTATTATTATTATTATTATGAACATTATTTAGGGTAAAATAATATAATAAAACATCTAAGTATTCATATAATTGATTACATAATAGGTTCAAGTAAGTTAGACAAGAAAGAAATCCTAATACATAGTATTTTAATTAAACATCAAAGCATTCATAAACAGTAATTACATTAAAGTTTTAAAATTTGTCCAGAATTTTGTTGATAATGTTTCCCAGAATAACTCCAATGGCAATTAGTAACAATGCACGTAAAATAGCCATTTGTTGCTTTAAAGTAGCAACTTCATTTGGTTCTTCAGTTGTTGGTTGTGGTAATTGATGCGGGATTGATGAGAGGTCACTGGCGCTAGGAACAATTTCTTCATTTGAGCGACTACGCCTACGTTGATCGATGGCAAAAGCATTTTTTGCGTCAAGCAATGTCATGAACCCCTTGAATTTAGCATTAGCATAACCATCAGTTACCAATTTAACTTCATCCCAATTTGTGAAAATTCCGACTTCTCGTCCAACGAATACAACATAGAAGTTGTATCTGCCCATAGTGATGTACCTGTAAATGAATCATACTGTAATCATTCATAACCATTAATACACGTACAAAACGGTTCGAAACATTAAATAATTTAAGATCCTACCATTCGTGATTGATAAATAGAGATTTAAATACAGTACAAAATAGATGATCCGATCAGTCACACAGTCCAAAATAGATGATCCGATCAGTCAAACAGTCCAAAATAGATGATCCGATCAGTCAACATCACTGCAATACTAGCCCAACTACGTACAGTTCACCGCATATTTACCATCATACATGTCCATATTATAATTAACATACGCATACAAAGTACGGGAACAAATTAAACAGTCAACGATGCATATCTAACAGGGTTCGCACATATTCCTGTCGTTGTTCTGCATTTGCACCCCAGAAAATAGTCCCCACAAGAGGATTCATGGAGAAGATGTGGAGAGCCGTGATAACCTCTACGTTGGTGAAACCCAATCTTGCAAGCTCGTCCCCTAGTTGAGGAATTGGTGGGCCCACGCTTATTGCATCTGCAATAATCTGTGCACTCCGAACATTGCAGTCAGCTACGCGCGAAAGTGTCGTGGCAATGCTTAGTAACACCTCCGTGTCCCTGTTCTTTCTTTTTCCTCCACTTCGTTGGTTCCGTCGTGTTCAAGATGAGGCGATGATCCAGCTTGCATGAATGATGCAATAACGACGGGTGTATCCGTTGGAACGAGTTCAAACAACGGCGCGAAGAGAGGTGGTGACCACGGTGGTGCATCCCTTCAAAGGTCATCACCAAGAATTGAGCAAATTGCGGCCATTAACGCAACGGCACACCGGTGGTTCTATCTTTCCCAAAGACATATTCAAGTCTAGGGTACATAGGGAAAGGCTTGCCAGGGGTATAATACCTATGAGGGTGTTTCTGAGAATAATGGAAAGTTGTTAATTACCATGACACACAAGTGTAATACATTAACATGCGTGTATGAACAACCTACCCTCATCCATTCGTCAAGCACTTGCTTGCTGTCTACTTCGACACATTGCTTTGTGTCATTCCACCCAAACCCGCTGCATTGCAACATGTCATATGCCGTCTGATATTTTTCCTTAAGCCTCTTATATTTATTTTGTATATGCCTCTTCTCAATTCTACACTCAGGGTACTTCTTAACCATGAGTGTGGCAATCAGTTGGAAAGTCCCAGGCTTAAATTGTCCATTGTCGGTCCTCTTACCAGCAACAACTGCGTCCTCCAAGAAGGTGACAAATGCGACTGTCTCTTCATCTGTCCAGACCCGTGACATTGCACCTACACCACGCAATGTCATACCCCAAAACAGATTAACCCATTTCCATGAATAAGTAATTAACATGTGAATTGAAACTTGTTTTCGTCATCAAGACAATATAGAATGAAACGAAACATGTTATTAAGCAACACCATGTTAACAAAGGAAAAACAATGAAATTCAGTCAATGCTAACAATTCAATTACAATGAAACACAACCAAATGTAATCCCTCATGTCAATACAAATTGTTAGTAAGTAAATAACATTCGACAATTTAATGGTTGCTTCTCCATTCATCAAACATGTTGTTAGCCAATTCCGCTCTCCATTGACTCCATTCATTCTTTGGTCTCCACACGATCAAAAAATTCAGGTAACGGTGCATCTTCCCCAATTGGCATTTCCTCAGGTTCCATGTCACCAAACTCTGCTGGATCAGAACTCATATGCAATCTAATGAAATTGTGTAGAAGGCAACATGCAATAATGATGTGCACATGAGTGGATGCTGGATAGAAAGATGGATTTCTGAGAATTTTCCATCTTTTTTTCAGTAATCCAAATGCACGTTCAATGACATTTCTGGCCGACGAGTGTCTCTTATTAAAGAGCTCCTCTGCATTCCTAGGTGCCCTCCCATCTCGTGCCCACTCTTGAATATGGTATCTTGTGCCTCTAAAAGGTGCAAGAAAACCAGGGGCATTGGTATAGCCAGCATCTACTAAGTAGTAATTTCCTATAAGCAAATAACACAATTACTATTGTATATGTACTGATAGGGATAACAAACATTTACATACTGCTAACAATTTGTTGCTTACATACCCCGGGGAACTTGCAGTCCATTAGGCCTACAAACAGCATCATGCAGAATCCTGGAATCCGCTGCTGATCCCTCCCATCCGGCAAGAACATAAACAAAGTTTAAGTTCTTGTCACACACTCCTAAAACATTAGTGCATATTCTCCCTTTCCTACCTCGATATCTGGGCTTGTCTGCCTAGGGAACTGTTATGTCTAAATAGGTCCCATCGAGAGCACTAAGGCAACCCTTTGTTTCAAATTTCAACAAAACGGTTCTAGTTAACTAATTTCATCAAACAAGAAATTACATACTGTATTGTCGCCAAATAAAAATACTAACCTTAAACCATTTCCATCTACTGTCTGTGCAATCCTCAGGAACGGGTATGGGCTTGACCAACAACAGATGTTGAAGCTTTATAACAGCCTTCAACACACTGTGGAAGACCCTACTTATTGTCTCTCCTGACCTCATAAACCGAACTTGTAATACCCTATTAGATTCATTTTGTGCTAATATTCTAAGGAATATTAAAACTTTTTCTTCCATGGACACATGACCCGTATTTGTCAACCCACCATTCACCTGAAGCATCTCACATAACAATGTAAATGCATTACTATCCATCCTTATATCCCACTGGGTATTCCTATCCCCTCATGCAAAATCCTATCTACATTGGCTTCCCTATTTGCACTTGTCAATGCCCTACTTCCTCTCGTGATTTTCACTCCTACGCTGCTTTTTGGTGTATATATACAAGCATATGAGCAAGGCCATTGTCATGAGATCCATTTGGCCTTTCATAATCTCATACAAAGCCAATAACTTAATTATATGATCATGAGCCATTGACTCCAAATTTCAAAAGAAAACTGCTCAAAAAGAAACAAATGTAATGTTGAAAACTACATTGGTACATATGTACATAACGAAAGATGTGTAACAAAGAAGTAGAAGACATGCATTGATTCCGTTCGATACTTGTTTTCCTATACATATATAATTGCCATATTGTATTGTTACACCATATCCATTATATTGTTCTAACACTAGAATCAAGAACCACATTGGATGGGACTTAGAGGCACTAACAATTGCAAATTCTCGGCACTTTTCTTTGCTATCAATCACCCATCCAATAATTTGGTTGTAGTGTACACAATATATGTACACCACAAGCCCACCGTGTTCTTGAAAAAGTTGCAAAACTATCGCTCTTTATCAAAGAATTACCATAGAAGTCTCCACCTAACTGCATTCATTTGCAAATTATACATTCGTAAGACTAGACAAACTTTTGGTCCTCAAAATCATATAGTTTCATAGAACACAATACATTCATTCATCTATCCATCATCATAATCATATCACAAGACTAAATTCAATTATGACAATGGATATTATTGTCATTTATCTCCATTATCTTATATATTTATTGGTCCCCTACAAATAAAGCGGTCTCCCAACAAAATACAATCCCCAACCGCATAGGAAAATTACGATCATAATATCATTACAACATAATCCATATTTTGTATACTGGGCAGAAAACTCAATAAGACAATGATCAGCACAACATTAATTACACTTCTTCATAATTGCAAATCAAAGAACTTACAGGACAGAAAGCAAGAAGGTAAGATTAACAAGTGAAGTAAATCACACGTTACTATATTGAGTAATAATATGACTAAGATACACAAGAAGGGGGGGTTGAATTGTGATAAACTTTTCTTTAATCCCTTCAATAACAATTGCTTGTTCTTTCAGAAAACTTATCGTAAATCAATTCTTAACTAGTTTGAAAAACTTTGTTAATAATGAAAACTACGATTTAAGAAAAGTAAGAGTTAGAGAGAGAAACACAGCAATTTTATCCTGGTTCACCCCAAACCGTGGGCTACGTCCAGTCCTCAGATATTCTTCTGAGATTTTCACTATCTCCAAACTGATTACAAGTATTCTTTAGACTGAGCCTCTTCAGGTCTCTTAACGGCAAGTATTCTTTTACTCTTAGCCTCTTCAGGCTATCTCAGAGCTTTTTTTAAAAATGAAAACTGATAAAGAGCTTTTACAAAAGA
Source organism: Erythroxylum novogranatense (assembly GCA_029891385.1). Lineage (NCBI taxonomy): Eukaryota > Viridiplantae > Streptophyta > Magnoliopsida > Malpighiales > Erythroxylaceae > Erythroxylum > Erythroxylum novogranatense. The sequence goes on from CM057231.1 coordinate 2,201,781, forward strand.
GTTGCTCTTCACAATATACACTCGAAAATAGTTCGCAATTTTTCTCGATGTATGCATGGATATTGAATACACAGAGTTTCATTCACTTTTGCCAAAAGTTATTTCTTCTTCAATCTCGACTCTTATTTATAGTCGAACTTCAACTGCTTTCTTGACTATCTTCTTTCAATCTTTAAAGAACGGTTATTCAGTTTAGCTCAGAACCGCCTTAAATCGATGTTTCTTTCTTCCGTCTTATTTTCGTATCGCCTCGCTTTTTGTCTTCGTAAAGCTTAAAATCTCGCTTGTATCGCCCGCTTTTCTTCCGCCTGCTTTTCTTTAAATGCCTTTTGTATTATCGCTTTTCTTCCTCCTTTTGTATCGCCCCTTTTCCTTCCGCCCGCTTTTTGTTTAAATGCTTTTCTTCCGCGCTTTTCTTCCAGTATATTTCTCTTTGTTTATTATCAAAATTATTTAATACGTGAAGTCCGGTTTGACTTAACATTCTCCCCTTTTGATAATAACAAATACTGTGAATTTAGAGAAATATGAAAAGTATCATATACTTGTGAATTATATGAAGTATTGAGATAAAAAATTATCTTCATCCTTCCAAATTGATTTCTTCCTTCTCCTTCTCTCTTCCTTCTCCCTTCTCCCCCTATTTGTTATTGATCAAAAAATTATTTTCCAATCTGCTTCACCAACTTTTTCAGCATCTTCTTAATCTTCTTCATATCTTTATCAAGCTTCTGAACATGCTTCTTTAGAGTTGATGATTCATCTGCGATCGAGGGTACTTGCCTTAACAACTTGCTTTTCAACGATAGCCACTGTTGTTGTATAAGCTTCCTTGTTAAAGACATTTGGTTCAATGATTTGCAGAAGAGGAGGAGGAACAAATACAACTTGTTCATTGATATCAAGATCATAGGAATCTCTTATTCGTTGAAAAGTGCGTCCAAACCATGGCATAGCTTCTGCAATTGAAGTGATCTCCCACAGAGGTCGATTTCGAGAATGTTACAGATTATAGTAAAACAACATTCTCGAGTTGCCAATCGTAATGTAACAATCTCGACCCATTCTCGATATTGCCTCCTGTGGATCATCTGCTTTGGCCTTAGTTAGATTTGGTCCTGGATCTTGATACACGCAGATGGACTTACCACTCCTTTTCTCCTTACATGCTTCATCAATCAATTTTACTGCCTCTTCAATCTGATCAGAAGACATGTCATCCAATCTTGGCTCAGTTGAACTTTCACTTTAGCTTCTCATAATTGAGTTCAACAAAATTTGGTGGTTGAAGATCGGTACCACCTTGATTATTGTCTTTGCTCGAGATAGGATAAGAAGTGATACACTCTCAAATGACTCGGTGGATATGGTTCTCTCCCAACTCTCTTGATTGATCATAGAAATTTTTGTAACCCTATCCAATGGATGAGAAATGCCATTATCATATTCTACAGATTTGAAGAATGCTTTGACAAATCTCTTGGGTTTGTCTCTGATGATGACTGACTTGGTCTTCTTCTCCTTTCTTACAACCAATCTATGTTCCCATCTTTCTCTTTGAAAAGTTAAATACTTGGATGGAACATTAGTCATCACACTTACAACTTTTGAAGTAGCCTTCTGTCCCAAAACATGTGTAGCAACTTGTTTATGGACAAGTGTGGACTGAAAAGTAGTAGGAACTATTTCTTCAAAAATTGGATTATTAAGAATTTTGTGAGAATCCTTAATATTATCCTTAATGACTTCCATAATCGCTTCAAGAGGCGAGCTTCCATATTAACTTCAAAGAAGATCAACAAAGACTAACAAAGACATGCAATGATTTTTAGAAATGTCAACAACAGTTTCTTCTAGCCTTGTCTTCTTAGCCTTTGCCTCTGTTGTTGGATTTTCTTCTTTTCTTGCACTCATTTTCTTTAACCTCGGTGACCTCTTGGATTGAACTTTCTTCTTCTCGTGTTCTTCTACTTTCCTTTTCCTTCATTTCCTTGAGATTGAGTTTCAAACTTTCTCGAGGATTGATGATGATGATTTTGTAGCTTTTGATCTCTGTCGTTCATAATGCTTTGGTTTGCTTGAATCTCTGGAAGGATGGCTTCTTTCGTCATGAGTTTCTTTTTTGTGGGTGACGTTCTTGCTTGCTTATGAATGTCACTCACCAAAGGTTCCCTTCGCTTTAAGTCACCGATTCAAAAATCGAACAGATCTTGACTTGACTCTCGAGTGTGATCTTCTCTCCTTTATAGAGGAATTCTTGGTTTAGGCTCCCCTCGGTTGTTGCTTTCCTTGATTCTTCGCTCCTTGTTTGTCCGAAAATCTCGGACCCATTTTGGCAATCGATGTAGAATCTATATAACTTCTTACAGATACCTTCCATTCGACTCCCGACTCAATCGATTCTGATTCTTTAAACATCCTTGTCAACAACATCCCATACGGAGAGTGTTTGTATCCTTTATTGATTTAACCATATATTGATAAATCAAAATGGTAAATCTATTGGTTGGTGATTCAGAGATGAAGGATACATTGTTCATCCAAAGTAGTGACTTGATGTCTTGAACCTATCCTAGGTAACACACACGTCACAAAACAAAGAAACAAAACCCTTGCCTTTGGTACAAGCCAAGAGGCTCTTCTTTCGATTGGGTTGTTACGACCATAAAGTTGACGAGTAACTTCATCTTCGTTCAACTTCTGCTTAGTCATCCATTTCACCATGTTAGTAGGTTGAACTCCACTACTCGGACATTCAGTGACTCTTTCTAGTAACTCCTTGGTTACTATAACAGGGAGTGTTTCTACATACGATACGATTGTATTATCCACAATTTTAGTATGTTTCCAGAACTCATAAACTTCTTTGAGATAAACTTGCTCTCGTATTCCAGAACTCATTTCACCATGTTATCTCCGGCTCTATATCCATTTGTTCCCTTCTTAGATCTTCAAAGTTTACCAATCTTCCCCAGTTTGCTCCTGGATCAACTCGCAAAATGGGCTTGACATTCATCTTGTTGATTACGGTGAATAGGAACTCGCTTGAAGAATTTTCAGAGAGATTTCAGAGAACTAGCAATTTCTGAATTTGTTAGAGATCCCAAACGTCAGTTTTAGGGATTTTATAGCAAATTCTAGAACGATTGTACTTCTCGATGATCTGACAGCCTTTTTCCCTCTAAAATTTTTCTTTGTGAAAGAAGTTTTAAGTCTGAAACCGTCAACGCCGTTTAACTCCACCGTTTCATTGTCTTTCTTTTTGAAAAATCAGATGATCAATCTGTTAACTCTGCTGTCTTTCTGTCTTTGTCTTTTAAAAATCAGATGAATGATCCGTTAACTCCTCCGTCTATCTGCTTTCTTCTTTGCGAAAAAACAGATGATTGGTCTCGTTAACTCCTCCGCTCTCTCTGCTTTCTTCTTTGCGAAAACCGGATGATTGGTCCGTTAACTCCTCCGTCTATCTGTTTCTTCTTTCGAAAAACCGGATGATTGGTCCGTTAACTCCTCCGTCTCATCTGTTTCTTCTTTGCGAAAACCGGATGATTGGTCCGTTAACTCCTCCGCTCTATCTGCTTTTCTTCTGCGAAAACCAGATGATTGGTCCGTTAACATCACCATATTGAGGTTGCGTCTGATTTCTTTAAAGCGATCTTCACTTAGTGGTTTTGTGAAGATATCTGCCCACTGAAATTTCGTTTCCACGAATTGTAGACTGACAACTTTCTTCTGAACGTAATCTCTCAAGAAATGATGTCTAACTTCAATGTGCTTCACCCTTGAATGTTGAATTGGATTCTTTGACAAGCTGATGGCGCCGGGTGTTGTCGCAGATATTGGAATCTCTTCCTCTTGTATTGAGTAGTCCTCCAATTGATACTTGATCCACGGTAATTGTGAACAACAACTTGCGGAAGATATATATTCAGCTTCTGCGGTTGATAATGCAATCGAGCTTTGTCTCTTGCTTGACCATGACACCAAGTTTGGTCCAAGGTAGTGACAACCACCACTCGTGCTCTTCCTTTCAATCCTATCACCGGCATAGTCCGCATCGCAATATCCATTCAACCTGAAATCTTTACCTTTCTCATACATTAAGCAAAGATCAGTAGTACCTGCGAGATATCTCAAAATTCGCTTTCTGCCTATGTAATGAGATTCTCTAGATCGGCTGAAACCTTGCACACAAGCATACACTTGAATAGAATGTCGTCTACTTCTTGTAAGATAAAGCAAAGAACCAATCATCCCTCTAATAGGGTTTGATCCACCTTCTTACCACTTTCGTCTTTCGACAACAAGTTTGAAGGATGCATCGGTGTAGACATACTTTTAACCTTGCACATATCAAATTTAGACAACAATTCTTTGACATATTTTGTTGATGGATAAAAATCTTATCCTTAGTTTGCTTTACTTGCAATCCAAGAAAGAATTTTAACTCACCCATCATGCTCATCTCAAATTCATTTTCATCATATTTTCAAAGCTTATGCATAACTTTTTGAGGTGGCACCAAAATAATATCATCAACATAGATTTGCACAATAATAAAATCATTATACAAGTTCTTCCTAAAAAGAGTTTTGTCAACTTTACCTCTAGTAAATCCATTTTCAATAAGAAATGAGCTCAGACGATCATACCATGCTCTAGGAGCTGTTTGATCCATATAAGGCTTTATGAAGTCTCAGACATGATCCGGATACTTTATATCCTCAAATCCAGGAGGTTGCTTGACATAGACTTCTTCATCTATAAAGCCATTCAAATGCACTTTTTACATTCATCCTGAAAAGCTTTATATCATGGCAAACAAAGATATGCAAGCGGTATCCTTATTGCTTCAAGTCTTGCTCTTGGAGCATATGTCTCATTATAGTCTATTCCTTTCTGCGATTATAGCCTTGTGCTACTAATCTTGCCTTTTGCACTTACTTTTCCTGATTCGTCTAGCTTATTCTTGAATATCCATCTAGTACCAATAATGGATTTCTTTTCGGGTTTAGGAACTAAGGACCGACTTTATTCCTCTTGAATTGATTCAACTCCTCTTGCATAGCTAATATCCATGCTTCATCTTTTAGAGCTTCATCAATCTTTTAGGTTCTACTTCGTATATAAATGCCACGTTGGCTTCTCTTACGAACTTGGACATTATTCTTACACCTTCCGAGGTTTCTCCGATAATTGACTCTTTAGGATGAGAGCTTTTGTATCTCCAATCTTTCTTTAACTCAAAATTCTTAGAGATATTTGTCTTTTCATCATGAAGTGTTCTGATGAAGATACTTCCTTACAACTGCGTCAAGGGCACTTAATAAAGATCATCTTCTTGATTCCTCTTCCTTATTGGGTTGAGAGCTATCATCGAACTTAACGTGAATAGTTTCTTCAATGATCTTTGAGGTGAGGTTGAAGACTCTAAATGCCTTTGAAGTGAGAGAATAGCCTAGAAAAATTCTGAAAGTGTCTTCGCATCAAATTTGTCCAGAGCTTCCTTTGTGTTCGAAAAGTGCACTTGCAGCCAAAAGGATGGAAATAAGAAATGTTTGGTCTCCTTCCATTCCACAACTCATAGGGAGTTTTCTTGATTGGTCGCAGAGAAGACTCTATTCGAATGTAGCATCTTTGTATTGACAACTTCCGCTTGAAGTATTTAGGAAGATTCATCTCGCACTGACATTGTTCTTGCCATCTCTTGAATCATCCTATTCTTCCTCTCAACAACTCCATTCTCATGTGGAATCCTTGGGGCGAGAGAAGTTATGAAAATTCCTTTTCTTCGCAGAATACTCGAACTTCTCATTTTCAAATTCTCCTCCATGATCACTCCTTATGCTTGCTATAGACATTCCTCTTTCATTTTGTAATCTCATAGAAAGGTTTCTAAAACACTTGAAAGACTCATCTTTATGTGATAGAAAAGTATCCAACAAAACCTTGTAAAATCATCAACAATCACAAGTCCATACTTCTTTCCACCAAGACTTATTGTTCTTGTTGGACCAAATAAGTCCATATGTAACAACTCAAGTGGTCTAGAAGAAGTTATGAAATGTTTCAAAGAAAGAGGTTTTAACTTGTTTCCCTTTCTGACAACTTTCACAAAAGAAATCTTTGTCAAAACGAATTTGTGGCAAACCTTTTACCAAATCATGTTTCAAAAGTTTTGAAATATGTTTAAAACTGACATGACCTAGTTTTTTATGCTAGATCAGTCTTTCATCTTCAGTAGATAAAAAACATGAAATATTTTGAGACTGAAAAACGTCTAAATCAATTTTATAAAGATTGTTTCGTCTTTTGGCTGAAAAGAAGATGGAACCATCTTTGTTTCTGACTTCACAAAATTTTTGATTAAAAGAAACTTCAAAACCAGAATCACATAATTGACTAATACTTATCAAGTTATGCTTTAAACCATCAACTAGTAGTACGTTATTAATGCATGCATGAGAATTCTTACCAATCTTACCAAACCCGATTATCTTTCCTTGTTGGTTGTCTCCAAAAGTTATTGATCCTCCTTTCTTGTACTGAAGATCTAGGAACATAGACTTGTTTCCGTCATGTGACGCGAGCATCCACCGTCCATATACCAATGGTGCTTGCTTGGTTCTTCCAACGAAGGATTTACGTGGGAGATATTATTTTATTTTAGGTACCCAGATTCTCTTGGGTCCTTTAGGGTTCGTCGATGTAATGAATGATAATGATGTAGAATGATAATGTTGATGACCTTTTGAAAATCGATTGATATCTTTTCTTATTTTTTGAGCAACTGATTTTACTACGTAATCTTTGGGGCTTATTTTAGTAAACCCTAATCCAGTTTTATCCCCGGATATCTCAGATTCTCCTATCATTTCATTCATCCTTTTGTACTATCTCAAATTTAGCTAGATCAATTGAGAGATTATTAATTCTCGCCTTCAATTGATTAATCTCTTGAATCTATCTACAACTTTGTTGTTATTCAATTCCTCAACTTGCTTTCTCAAACTTATATTCTCACTCTCTATCTCATGAGTATGTTTGAGGTTTTCTACATATTTCTTCTTCAACGGCTTGTCTTGTTTCGAATAGCATGAGAATCCTCTAACAATTACGAATATGCATCTTGTATATCATTATAGTGGAAGTTACCTCCTCATCACTTTCTTCTTCACTACCGGACATATGTTAGCATGTTACGACGCTTGTGAACTTGTATCCGATTACGATGAATCCAGATCTTCCCACGTTGCCATCATGCTTTTCTTGTTATCTCTACTCCTTCGGGTTGTCTTTTCAACATTGGACACTCGGACTTGTAATGTCGGCTTCTTGCATTCATAACGGTAATGGATGCTTTATCGACTTTTCATCGTCTTTGCCACTGTTCCTTCTAAATGTTGAATTTCCTTTGGACTTCTTTTCCACATTCTTCTTATCTTTCTTGAAATGAAAGATAGCTCATCGTCTTCATCACTTGATTGATTCGACTTCTTTGGAATCATCATCCTTTGCTTCTTCAATCTTTAACGCCTTTGATGTATTCCTTTTGTTTTCTTCTTCGATTTTGTGATTCTTTTGACTTGCTTTGAGTGCTATGGACTTCTCCTTTTGGGCTTATCTTCGCATCAAGCTCTACTTCGTGTATCTTCAACGATCCAAGCAATTCATCAAGCTTGATGACGCTTAGGTCTTTGGCTTCTTGACAAGCGCTTACTTTAGGTCTCCATCTTTTGGCGAGACTCCTCAAAATCTTTCAACATGGTCTTGGTGTTGTACGTTCTTCCAGAGCTTTTAGCCCATTAACAATTGTTTGGAATCTTCCAAACATTTGATCAATGGTCTCTTCTTCTTTCATCTTGAATAACTTCGTCTTGATGCACCAAAATACTTATCTTGGACTCCTTCACTTGATTTGTTCCTTCATGTGCAATTGATAATGTATCCCATATTTCTTTGGCGATATCGCATCCATGCACTTTGTCATACTCGCTTCGCTCGATGCACAACTCAAGAAAATTTAAGCTTTGGAGTTTAGTTGAAATCTTGCTTTACGCTTTCATTGTCCATCTTTCTCGTGGAATTGGATTTTACCATCATCTTCGGTGTGTAAGGTCCATTCTCGATGATGTCCCAAAGGTCAATGTGAGTAGACTCGATAAACAATCTCATCCGATCCTTCCAATAGTGGTAGTCTTCACCATTGAATCTTTGGAGGTCCGGTGGTGAGGCTCATACGCAATATCGTGTGTGATTCCACCATTTTCTTTAGTTCACACTTTATTAGAGTGATTCTTGAACACCTTGCTTTGATATCAATTGAAGTAAATCACACGTTACTATATTGAGTAATAATATGACTAAGATACACAAGAAGGGGGGGTTGAATTGTGATAAACTTTTATTTAATCCTTGATAACAATTGCTTGTTCTTTCGAAAAACTTATCAAATCAATTCTTAACTAGTTTGAAAAACTTTGTTAATAATGAAAACTACGATTTAAGAAAAGTAAGAGTTAGAGAGAGAATGTAACATCCCATCACCGATGGGAAGGGTATGTTGGTAATTTGGGACGGGTTAGGAGTATTAAATTATATCTCGGCATGCACATACAACTTATCGCCTCTATGAATGATGGGTTGTTGCACTTGCACATAGTAAACATGCATTCATGACATTTTCCTACAGGTTTCAAATTGTGATCTTTTGTGAAATTTAAGGGGTAATTGTGTTTGAAAAATTATTTGAGTCGCCATTAAGTGTTTTATATTTTAGAAATTTATGAGAATTTTTCTGGAATTTTTCGGGGTTCGTGCCCGGATCGGAAAATTTCAACTGACCGACTGAGTGAGCGGTTTTGTACCGAACATGATTGCCTAATGACATGAGATTAGTGAATAAATAATTGTGGGAATTAGGTAAGAGTCATGATTAGTGTTTAAGTGTGATTAAATGAGATTAAGATTATGATTAAATTTTGTTAAACAAATTCATTTTTGTCTTTTCCCATTTGTAAAAGCCAAGTGGCTCTTCATTCATTGCTTTGTCTTCTTTTGCCCATCACTTACGACACTCTACATACTTGAAGCAAGAAATGAGTTTTTAAAAGATCATTTTTACTTGAGTTCTCCTACTTTATCACGACTCTCCTCCTTGAAATGATTAAAAATTTCACTTTGAAAGCTATTCCCCTTCCTTCATCCGAAACCTCCATCTTCTTCCATTCCTTTGTTGGTCTTGCATATATATACATGTGTTCTTGTCTCCTTGCTTACTTTTACTCACATACAAACCAAGCTTAAGCCTTGTGAAGATGGTGATGGGTGATAGTCGTAGGTGTTGGAGAAAGTAGAAGAGAAATTAGGAAATTGTTATAGTTGGAAGATTGAGGGAAAGATTGAAAGCTTGGCTAGGTAAGAGTGTGTTTTAAGCTTTGATTATTCTTTTAATGCATGAATTAGTAGATAGAAGCATTTATGAGCATCCTTTGAGCATTTATTTGATCATGAAAGGGGTAGGTTTGAATGGGTTTAATGTATGTTTGTGTAAGGGAATTGGTTATGGTAGTTAAAATAGGTGATGAGTGATGTTATTAATGATGTTTATGATAGGATACATGGAAATAAAGTATGGAAGTGTGTAGGTATGTGCTGCCAATTTTTGTGTCATTATAGAAGTGTGTGTTGTGATGAATTTGTGGTTGAATTAGAGGTAGGAATGGATGCTTAGTGATGTGTTATTGATGTTAGAAGTGATAGAAGTTAGGTTGTTGATGAAAGCTGGAAATTGAGTTTTGATCTATTGGAATGTTTTGATCATAACTAATTGTATAGGTGAGCAAATGAGGTGAGGTTTGTGCCCAAGTAAACTTTGGGATGTTGGCTTCATTTTAGTGTGAAATAGGTGTTGTTAAATTGTAATGTTAGAAGGTCGAAAATTTACATGGAAAGTTACTGTTTTATTGCCTGTGAACAGTAACCGACACTATGACCTGATTACTTTGCTGATTTTTATAAATTAATTGATATAGAATTAGGGGCAATGGTCTTCATGAAAGTTGAAGCCTATTAAGTTATATTTCCATTGCCACTGATTTTGCAATTTTTCGATATGTATAGTAGGAGTTATGGACTGATAATTATTGACAGTTTTTATGAATTGAGTGAAACCTAGCTGGATTAGCGAATTTGGTGTACATTCTGTTTTTAACTGAACTGGTTTTAGGGATCTACTGAAGAGTTTTAGATGACACATTGATCTTGAAATTGGTATATGGAATGTAATTTTTGGAAATCAGATGTGGGAGATATGGAATTTCAAAATCTGAACTTGCATTGTGATGTTAAGTACTGATTAGGTCAGTAACTTGCATAACAGATTTGAAATTGTTAGAAATCGAATTAGAGATTGAGTTCTTCATGAAACTTGAATTTTGAGGAGTTATCTTTTCAGTGATATAAAGTTTGGATTTTTCTGACTTGTGTACAGGGAGTTATGCTTATTATAAGTTTACTGCTCAGATTGAATGGTTTCAGAGACAGTAACATTGAGTGAATTAATTGACTGGTTTAGCAATGGAATTTGATTTTGGGTTGGTTATGAAAGTTGTAGATGACATTATGAACTTATTGAGCATATTTATGTGGTAATTTTGGCTGAAGAATTTCAGAGTTGTGGAATTTGCAATGTCTTGCTCTGTTTTTATGGGATTGGAGTAGGTAGTAGTTTTGAAGGATTTTGACACCCTTAAGGGTGAAATAAATTGTTATGGTCTTCTTGAGAAGAGTAGAGGGTTTTATGATCTTTCCAACAAGATAAGATTTGTATTTTTCTGAATTGGGTGGTAAGAGATTTGAGTGTTGAAAATTTGGATTGGAATGAAGAAAAAAAAAAAAAAGGGAATGAGGCGAGGTGGAACCTCGCCAACATCCTGATGCGACGTCTCGCCTACAGTGAGGCGAAGCTTGATTGGCGCCGTCGCTAGGCGACGCGTCGCCTAGCGCGACAGAGCTGGGCGAGCCCGGCCTCGCTGGCGCGAGATTTCTCCCATGAGGTGGTATATATATATATATAGTATTTTATTTTATTATTTTGGCTTTAAGTGACTGATTGCTTCTCTTGTCAATTTCTTTTCCGTCCGACGTCCGATTGACCTGATTCTTGAGGCATCGGATTCGTATAATATTTAATTTCATTTTGTGATAATTTGGAAATTTTAGGCGGAAATTGACGTAGCCGAGGTAATTGTTCTATAGTCACTTTGTTTTATTTATTTTGGACCGATCGAGGTCCTAATTGAGCTAATCGCTGGCTATAGTTTTCTAATTTTAGATGGAATTTTTATTACGGGAAAAATTAGGATTTAGGGCAAATCTCATGAACATGCATTATATACTTACATGTGCATTATACTAATTCGGATTGGATAATTAGTGATCGGATTCCTCTGCTTTGTTATAGAGGCACATTTGGGCGTCGATCTACGACGTTCTCAAACTTCCAGATGTTAGCTTCGAATGCAGGTGAGTAACCTAGTTGGTTCCTCAACCTTTATGTGTTTAAGTTTTGCAATTATGCCATGTGGAGATAATGGAGGGTTTATGTGTGTTTGAAATTGATTGATTTGGACCAAAGGTGTCTCAAATATTTGGAATGAGATAACGGTGCTACTTGTGAGTAATGCTTGTTTGTAAATGTTATATTGGAGATCTCGGACCGAGGTCCGAGAAATGGGAAATTGATATTGAAGTGTTAATTGTGCATTTGTTTGATACATTGGATGGGATTGTAAATGTGATATAGTAGGATCTGATAAATTGGAAATGTAGATAATTGAAATCTGCATCGAAAGTCCAAGAATTGGCAAATAGTAATGATATGTAAATGGAAATTGGAATATGTACATTGCATGCATAAACATAAATGTGTGATCGATAAAAGCGATTGTGGCCGGAGACCCATCAGATCGGGGCATATCACGCCTAACGATGTGAGAGCTTTACCAACGCACAGGACCTCAGTCCAACGTATTGAGAGTCAGAGCTCAATATATCGAGGCTTCAAGCCCAATGTTTTCAGAGCCACCGCTCAACGCAATGTGCCGTTCTTGGGGCGATTTGATAGCGGTCACAACAACGAAATAAAAATGGAGCAGTGTCACATCGCATTGCATATATATATATATTTGTAAATAGTGGAAGATGTAAATGATGAAATTGTATGTGTATATGAAATTGGGCGAAATGTGATAATATGTGATATTATCTATTAATGCTACAGTGTGCTAATATGATTGGTGAATGCATGAGTTGAGTGAACCATCGATGATGGTTTCTCACCGAGTTCATAAAACTCACCCAAAATTTGCATCTATTTTTCAGACTTAGAAGAATACCCGTTAGCAGCAGGCGTATGACATCTGCCGTTGAAGAAGCGGAGAAGTGGTCGGGATCGATTAAATCTGTCTTAGTGTTTCTATTCTTGGACTTTTGTATTACTAATTTGGATAAGTTGTAAAGTCAATTGACCAAAATAAATTGTAAATGTAAAAAGTGGGCCCAAGGCCATTGTATTGATTATATAAATTGCTTTCGCGTTAATGATAATATGTATGCGATTGTGTAAAAAGAAAAATGTTATCTTGAGTTTTCTCTTGAGTGATGTAGCACGCCACCCTCATGAGGCACGGATCTGGATATCACCGTCGATGTCGGGTTCGGGTCTTCGGGAGTGAGGTGTTCTGAGAAACACAACAATTTTATCTGGTTCACCCTAAACCGTGGGCTCGTCCGATCCTCGATATTCTTCGAGATTTTCACTATCTCAAACTGATTACAAGTATTCTTTAGATGAGCCTCTTGAAGTCTCTTAACAATAGTATTCTTTACTCTTAGCCTCTTGAGTTATCTCAGTAGCACTTTTTCAAAAATGAAAAACCGATAAAGAGCTTTTACAAAAGAGTTGCTCTTCACAATATACACTCGAAAATAGTTATAATTTTTTCTCGGATAGATGATGATATTGAATACGAGTTTCATTCACTTTTGCCAAAAGTTATTTCTTCTTCAATCTCGACTCTTATTTATAGTGAACTTCAACTGCTTCTTGACTATCTCGCTTCTTGAATCTTTAAAGAACGGTTATTCAGGTTTAGCTCAGTAACCGTCTTAAGCGATGTTTCTTTCTTAGTCTTATTTTCGTATCGCCTTTTTGTCTTCGTAAAGCTTAAATGCCTTTTGTATCGCCCGCTTTTTTCTTAATGCATTTTTCTTTAAATGCCTTTTGTATTATCTCGCTTTTCTTTAAATACGCTTTTCTTTAAATGCCTTTTGTATCGTCTGCTTTTCCTTAAAATACGCTTTTGTTTACGTCTGTTTTTCTTCCGCCCTTTTCTTAGTATATTTCTCTTTGTTTATTATCAAAATTATTTAATACGTGAAGTCTGGTTTGACTTAACAACAAGGACTTACCAGTTTGAGAAGAAGTCCTCACAATTCCAGTTCCCGAATGCAAGAAGATTATTGCCGCTCAAATGCAAGTACCACACACTGTACATGACACATGACTCTGATTAATTACTTGACTCAACAACAATTAAGATATATAGTTGCAAATGGATCTAGTGCACATATAATTCCATGCAAGGCCGATGAGAGTGAAAAATTATAAGTAAGTTTAATTATAATGATGTACACAATGGGAGATTGCAAACCGGAAAGATGATATTATATTCCAATCGTGAGGTTATACAAACTTGGTTTGGTTTGTTTAATAACTAACAAACCAAATCTGCATACTGTTATAGTAGAATTGTTGACAAGTCTACTATACTATGTACTTATAATCATACAAGCATGTATAAAGAAGTTCAATATATTTGGCAAGTGAACAAAATGTATATATGAATGTAAATGAAGGAATCGTGAACATCATAACCATGCAATAGTTATAATGCGAGAGGATGCTCAGTGAACTTAAAGACTATAACCAAGTTGTTTCTAATGGTCCGAAAGTCAATAATGCGTCTCGCATGTAAGGTTGGAGTGAATGAATTCAATAATTAGTCATTAAAATAATTGGTGGTTTGTTTCCTTTGAAGTTGCAGAAAGAAATTTAAGACAACAATAACATTACCATAGTTGTCAATTGATTGTGAAATAACACAGTAATGAATGGAAACATTCATTATGTAACTAACCAAATGTACTAACATATTAAAAAGTAATTCCCATTTTTCTAAAGATAGGAAGAACAACTAAAGCAAATCATTGAACTAAAGTTTTGATTTATCTTTTTGTGATCATGCTCTTGAACTATCAAACTTTCATGCATGTATGGCTTTGTGGTGTGACAGCCGCACTATACAATATAAAGAAGAAATGCATTGATTCCGTTCTATACTTGTTTTCCTACGCATATATAATTGGAATATTGTATTGTGACTCTCATATCCATTATATTGTTATATACTTGTTTTTTTATTGTCATATCTAGTAAGTGAAGACTTGCTTACCAAGGATTTGGTAAGAGGAAAAGCATTAAGTTTAACAAAACACAATACATTCATTCATCTATCCATCATTCGATGACAATGGATAATTAGTACCCTTCCTAACTACAATCAGTAAAGCTAATGACCTTATAATTTCTGATGCAATTGTGGGATCATAATATCTTCTGAAAGCTTCTCCTTTGCCTTAAATATTTGTTCCCAAATCAAAATGTTGTAATCTTGTGTAAATTCATATCTTTGTCAGATCACTAGAGCTTAACTACTCATACATATCATCAACACATTCAGCTATGTATCCATTATGTTTCTCAGATACATTCTCATTACACTTGAAAACAATTGCAAATCTAAGAACTTACCACATTCAGCTATGTTTACACAACAAACACAAAGAAGATGTGAATATGAAGGTTACATAAAGAAGGACTTACCACTTGAAAACAATTGCAAATCTAAGAACTTACCACATTCAGCTATGTTTACACAACAAACACATAGAAGATTTGAATATGAAGGTAACATAAAAAGGACTTACCACTTTGATATGAAGTCCTGCACTTTCAAGCTCCTGAATGGAAGAAGAGTTTTGTAGAAATAATGCAAGAAATAGACCCTGTAATTGGGAATTTTAGCTCATTGATTAGTTGACTCAAGTGCAATTAAGATATATAGTTGATCAACCCAATGGTTTGTATTTCACAGTGGACTTCTACACAACTTCTACATAGAAGCATTAAGTATAAACCAATAAGTGTAGATTCACAGTACATATATAAATGGTATAAAGTTGTGATCAATAATATTAATCATTTCCTTCATAATAGGTTTTAAGCATGAGCAACCTCCTTTTCAGTACTTGGACATTAAAGATTGTTAGCCTATCTTTGAAGGTTACAACTGATTGTCAACTAGGTTTCATACAAGAAGGTTACAACTGATTGTCAATATGATTGTCAAGTCAATTAAGACATATATACAAATGCACACCAGTCTGGGGAAAATTAACACATTTATCATGGAGCTGAAAGGATGCATTTACTGTCATAACTTCTCAAGCAATACATAGCAAGATAACATAACTGACCAAGCAAAAATCCCAAGCAGATTGTCCCTCCAATTGAGAGCAAAAGTTACCTCGTCCAAATAAGCCCTGAAGCGAAGAAAATTGGAAGTTCATCATAATCCGCATTAATGTAAATACAAAACAAATCCCCCAAAAGTTAAGGCATAATCGGATTGGCAAAAAATCAGAGGGAAGAGCAGTCCCATTACAAGCAGTCGGAGAAGCATTGCAGTCCACAAAAAACAATAAATAAAGAAATGAACGGAGAAACAATCAACATTTCGTTGAAAATGAAGATGTCAAAATCCCCTTAGGCCTTCACTGTAGAAACAGGAGGGGAAAAAAATTTTAAGGTAACGATGCTTATATTCGATTGGTTTCAGATTAAAAGAAGATAATCAAACCGTTTACTGCGTCGACGAAACCTAACCAAACCAAAGCATCAACGTAAATCCAAACATTAGAGACACTCGAACGAAATGGGTTACATTGTTGGAGTAAAAACGAATTTGGGAGATTCATAGAATCAAACGAAACCCATCGTTTTGGGACAAAAAAACGAAAGAGATATGACGGAGAGATATGACGCAGAGAGGGAAGACGAAAGGAGAGGCGGAAGGAGAGATATGACGCATTACCTGCATAGATTGCGAAGCCCAGGGAAGAAGGAAGGAGAGATATGACGCAGAGAGGGAAGACGAAAGGAGAGGCAGAGAGCTGTGCTGAGAGGGAGATCCGAATTTCCCAAACAAAAACGGTGGTGTTTAGGCGAGTAAACCAGGGTATATCCGTCTTTTCGCATTGATGTCCTTTGGACAACATTGTCTGTACCATGGTTTTGGCTTGGACAAATATTTATGTCCAAAACCTTTGAAGACAGAACGTCCAATGGACAAAGATGGCAACCAAACACTATCACGGACAGAACTTATATGTCCTTGTCATTCGTCCACACGTCCGCGGACGGCAACCAAACGGAGCCTAATATTTAATGGACATCACTACGTTCTTAATAACCTCATTAGTCTCTTTGAACTTATTACGAGGGGTTTTTCAGATATGGGGAACTCGCAAACCAAAATTTAAATGTTCGTAGCCAACTAAATGCCTACTATTATTATTTATTGTTAGAGCGTTCTTGGAACCTAATGTTTATAATCTCTTCAATGCCTTGATCCTTATCAGCATGAAACAGAAGTAAGACAGTGTCAGTGTCTGACAAAGCATCTTAATTTACTCCTTTTACACATCCAATTAAAAGAGCATAGGAAAGGCAGGCGTCAATTCCCCGACTGAATTAAGGAAAGATCCTGAGACTTAGCTTATTTAACACTTGCAAATTGCAATATTAGAATATGTATTTACTTTTGGTAAAGAAGATTAGAAAGGAAGTAAACCAAATATGCTTCTACGTATAGTTATTTAGAAATCTCACCATGAAATTATCAATTCCATAAAATTTAAAGAAGTTATAAATAAAACGATAAAGTTATACTTTCATTAATATTTTCAAGAAAGTTGTTCACATATATCTCTAGTTTAATCTGAATCAAGAATCGACTTATTCATAAATCTTCAGCTTAATTTATAATCAGAATACCAAAGTATGTTCATGAAAATGTTTCAGTTCAAAATTATTCCAATAGACTTCCACACTTTCATCCTATCAGTCATTTTTAAATTAATTCAGATAGCTCTAAATTTGTTACGAAGAGAAAGAAAAATGTCTTAAGAATCCATTGATCTAAGTTTCAAATCGTTTGGAGTTTGGATGAAAAAGTTATAGCCAAAAGACTTTAGAGTTGTTTAATGAAATACTCTATTTCATAATCCATACAAGCAACGACTACCTTTTCTCTCTTATAACACCAACTTTCATCTTCTTCACCGAACTGCATTTCTCCTCTTCTTCTTTCTTCCTTTTTTTTTGCTTCATTCTTATACATCACAACTAATATATCTGCTGCATAAACCATTTTTTTCTACTTCCATCTCAATTAAACCCAACACAAATAAATCAAAATTTCAAAATTTTATACATACATAGCAAAAATTGTACAATTCACGTAAGCATAAGCCATTTTTTTGGATTCTTCTTCCATCTTCATCTAATGTATTTCTTTCACTTTTCCTACACTTTCATTTCATTTAACATCTTTCTGTATTAAGACCTCACCAAATTCTCATTCCTTACCATTAATTTCATTTTAGTTCATTCAAACATTTCCAAAAACATTCACAGATTTTAACAAGAAAAACAGAGCATATCATTGTGAACATCGGTCTTGGAAATACAGGTAGGGGCAGCAGGGCACCGCCGGGGCCCATGATTGAGAGGGGCCCCCCACCCACTTAACCTTCTGAAGCTTATTTAATTGGCTCTCAATCTCCTCTGCGATCTGCTATGCTACTAATAACCTATTATAACGTTAACATCATTATCGTTAAATGATACGTTAACGTAAACTTATAAGTTAACGTAAGCCTCTTATAAGTTAACGTAAACTTATCTTTAAATGATACGTTAAATTTAAAACTTATAAGTTAATATTGTTATCCTCATATTTATAAATAGTTTTGAAATATTTAAGTATATTTTACCTTCTAATTTTTTATTGTCATCAATATATGTATTTAAAATACTCCATTTAAAAATTAACAAAAAAAATTTACGATTATGTCATTTGAGTTCTGAGTATAATTTAAAGGTAAAGTTTCTGATTTTTTAATGTATTTTTGCTGTGATATATTGTGAAGCTGTTGGAGTTTGGTTGTGCCTACATACTTCTTCCAGTTCTATACAGGTGTTTTTGTTCTTTTTCTACCAACTGTGTTATAATTAGTTTATATTATGTTACCTAAAAAGTATTTTTCTGAAAGTAAAAAAATAAAAAAAAAACAAGTAGCACAGTTGATAGAATAAAAAAAAACAATAAATAAATTTATTAAAAGAGTAGACTCTTCTAGTTTTATGACGACTTTTTCTCATGATAATGTGTCTGATGTGGATTTAGATGATCTTTTTCTGAATTAAAAGTATTGCAAATGATTTTGTCAAATGAATTAATGTCATCAGATGAAATATTAGAATTTGTTCAAGCTACAAATTGTTATCCAAATGTTTCAATTGCTTATCGAATTTTATTGACTATATCTATGACTGTAGCATCTGCTGAGAGAAGTTTTTCAAAGTTAAAATTATTGAAAATCTACTTGAGGTCATCAATGTCACAAGAATGTTGAATGGTTTAGTTATGTTATGTATTGAGAATGATATGTTGGACAATATTGATCTTGATAATATTATTAATAATTTTGCATCTAGAAATGCACGGAGAAATTGTTTTTTATAAATCACGATCCTCTATATATTTGTTAGTATTATGATCATTTAATATTTAGTTGATTATATAAACTAATAAATTGAGTCATTTATGTTTCATATATACAAACATGTAAACTTAAGGATATTGTCAATTTATTAAGGCCCTTTTTTTAATTTCGCCCCGGGCCCATAAAATGGTAGGAACGGCCCTGGTGGGCATCCAACAATTGTTTTCTGTAATTATAATTATTCACTAATCTCTATTTAACTTAAAATATCACATTCTTGATACACTTTCTGCTCATTCCTTACGCTCAAATTCGTTTAAACTCATATCCATACATACTCCACATATTCACACGAAAACAACCCATATACTTTTTTTTCTTTTGTAAACTAATAATAGAGTTTACAGGGTATGAATATATTCATTTATGCAATTATTTCCAGTCACTTCCTTGATCATAATCAATCCAGTCAAATTCAAACATCACCAGAATACTATCTTCAATATCACAAAGCTTAAAACTCAACTTACTTGGGTTAGCTTTAATTTCCAACGATTCACACTTCGATGAGTGATTGAAGACTAAAATTTCAATAGTAATCAAAGTCTCTCTATAAACTGAAATTCTTACTTCACAATAGGAATCATGAACTAGTTACTCAAAACTTTCTTTACAAGTTGTTTCGCGGTGGATGAACAAAGAACAGAGAAAGAGTTTTGGTAAAGGAGTTGTTTCGGTGAAGAACAAAAACATAAAAACATAACTTAGCAATGTCTCTCTAGCAACACAATTAAGCACTTGTGTTCCTTGCATGTGGGCCATGTGTCAACATGCAAGGCTGTCACTTGTTACTTTTCTATTTATCACTTTTTTTTATATTTTTTTGTCCAAAATATTCCAAAATTTTCAGAAATTTTCTAAAATTCATCAAAATTTTTGAAATAATAATGATACTCTCCAATAAATTTTTAACGCAAATAATCTATAATTTGCATTTTTAATCAGATTTATAAATCAATTATACCCAAAAATGTCCATGAATGTATGTACAATTTTTTTAATGTATCAAAATAAATATTCACATATGTGTGAATATACAATGATGCATGTACATGAATTACGATTCCTAATTTCTCATTAATTTCTAATAAATACTATTTTAATCTTAATTCAAGTGGCGGGATGTTACAAGAAATCAAATTCCTCTTCATCTGAGGAACATGCCAACACTCAATGCTTTTAACAACACCATCAAATATTCTTAATCTGATGTAGTCAATCACCTCTACTGGTAATGGATTATTATTACCCAAATAGACAGTCCGACTCATCTGTTTGTACGTAGCAAATCACTGCTTATGAGGACACATATGGAAAGCTGCACCAAAATCAAGAACCCAGGAACTTTGCCCATGACTTGAACTCACAAACAACACCTCTCCTGCATCGTCACTGTCATCAAAACCACGAGTATCATCAATATTAATAGAATTCTCCTCCTTCTGCCTCCCCTTCTTCTCTTTCAACTTAGGAAAGTCTCTCCTAAAGTGTCCCTGCTCTCCGCACTCGAAACAATTTAGCTTCTTTGCTCTATACTTCGATCTAGCCTCAAACTTCTTCTTAGAAGAATTTTTCGTCTGTGTTCTTCCCTTACTCACCAAACTCTCAGCTTCTGTTCTGTTTTTTTGAAAGCTCTTTTTCAACTCTTTAGACTTCAGAGCATTACTGATGTCATTCAGTTAAATACTATCTTTCCCATGCAATAGTGTATCAACAAACGTCTCATAGGATGGTGGTAATGAACATAACACAATCAAGGCTTGATCCTCATTATCATTTACAATATCTATATTCTTAGGGTCCATAATTATCGAATTGAACTCATCAAGATGAGATCTAATGAGTATACCTTCATTCATACGGAGATTATATAGCCTCTTTTTCAGGTAGAGGCAATTTGTCAGCGATTTTGCGGAATACAACTCCTCCGTCTTCTTCCACATCTTCCCTGCAGAATCTTCAGCAGCGATCTTGCGAAGAATATTGCTGGTAACACTCATGAAAATCACACTTAATACCCTCTCCTTCAAATCTGACTTCTCTAATTCATTTATACCTTCAGAAAAATCCTCATCAATTTCCTTCCGTAGTCTTTGTAAAATCAGGGTTGATCTCATCCTAATCTTTCAAAGACTGAAACTAGATCACAATCACACATTCAAAGCACCGAAAATAAAGAAAAACGACACAAATATTTAACGAGGTTCAACCAATGATGCCTACGTCCTCAGGCAAGAGCAGAGAGAATTTCACTATGAAAAAAACGACGCAAATTTTTTATTTTTCTTTAAATAATAAACCCCTTATGTGTCCTAAACCAAACCGGTCTAACTCCTAACAACCCAAGCCCTTCACTTCCAACACAAATTTCCGTTTTTCTCCAATTCGGGTTGCACCACGAGGTTATTGGATAAGGTTGCCTTTCAAATCCAACAAATTTCAAGACAAAATAACAACACATATCATTAATGTTAAATGAATAACGAAATCTAACCTATAAGCTTCGACAGAACAAGAGATATGTTAACCCTAAAACTCACTTAACCGGTTTCTTAGATCTCACGCACACGCAGTCCAAGCTACAAGGCATTCATAGGTAATGTAAGTGCTACATTTGAACCTTTATCATATGAGACTGCATGCAGATCAGCTGAATGGGTGGACTCTATGAACATACAATTACAAGCTTTAAAGGCTAACCAAACGTGGGTTTTGACAAAGCTACCCAAGGGAAAAAGGGCCATTGACTGATTTTAGATGGAACCATTGACAAGCTAAAGTCACGACTAGTAGCTAAGGGCTTCAACCAAAGAGAAGGGATAGATTACTCAGAAGTCTACTCTCCAGTAGCCAGGATTGTTACTGGTGGCATGTCAAACCAACAAAAATAAATTCCTACTCTAGAACACTTAAGCGAGTAAAGTGGTGAATATGGTCGAACCACAGAGACCAGTGAAGTAATTATTTATTTGTGTGAAATCAAAAATAAAAATAAACAGATGAAAATAAAAATAATGAAAATAATTGATTTGAGAATGATTGATTTTAGAAACACGAAATCACATGAAAGAAATTAAAATAAGATTGAAAATAATATGAATAAAAAACCTAGCCAAGGTACTCTTCCATTTGATAACGTAATTGATCATAGACTCAAAATATGAATTTCGTTCATTCCTATGGACAAAGTTATAGCGACGATGAACATCACAAATCTACCAATCCATTCGTAATTATTCGATAACCCCGAGTAAAGCTCATGATTATTTCCCTAACCAATTAGACTATTCGAGTAAAGCTCCATGAAATATAATATATGGCAGCAATAAATTCTAATGGACCTCGTCTTATAATGAGAATCGGACACCCGCAATCTATTTAGACTAAATTATTTAATCCCATTAACCTCTTAATTGAAATTAATTTGCCACTCGATAGACAGCAATCACGGATTAACTAATCTATTCGGCAATATATTATTAAGTCAATTAATTAACTGGCCACATTAATCAACAAACTCAACAATAATTAATCGCTCAAGCACAGAGATTAAACAAACATAAGAAATTCACGAAAACATTTAGGCCACGAAAGTCTCACGAACTACATGTATCAAACGTCAGGTACCTTGTCTAGATTAAAAACTTAGCCACACATGATTCTAATCTCTAACAATTAATACTGAAATTAACAAGTTAAAAATTGAAATTAACTTCAACGAAATTCTAAATCACCGAATGAAAAACACGCTTCTGCTGGTCCACTTCTATGTTGTTGTCGTCACTGTCCTTTAATGATAAAGGATAATAATCTCTAGCTTCCTCTCTTTCAAGTTGCCGCAATCTCAAAGTTAATAATATATCTCTCTCAAGCTAACTCCACGCTGCCGCAGTCCACAATCGAAGCTGATTGTAAGTTATCTGCGAAAATTAATTCCTGCTGCACCCTTCTTGTGAAACACGTCTCCTCGAAATTGCCGTTTTTCTTCTTGTTCTTTTTCTCCTGCTGCCGTCACCTATCCCTTTTCCTTTCTTGCCTCTCCCCCACCTCTAGGTTTCTTGTTTTTTTCTTAAAAATGAATTGGGCCCCTCCTCCAAGTTGCCGTAAATCTCCACTCAGCCCACCTTTGGCTGCTACTTTGTTAAACGTCAACTTCTCCAGCGTTTTGCTTCTCCCACGCGTGATTTATTGCTGGCCTATTTTGCGTCACTGCCCATTTGATGCTTCATGTGTTGCCTTCCAATGCTGCCCAGCCTTCTCATTTCCTTGGTCCAGCCGTCCACTGCACTTAGTCTCCTGTGTATGTTGCGTTAATTTTGTCTCTTTAATGTGCAGCCCACTAATGCTACTGTGGCCTTCTTTGTGCTTGTCCATTTTAATTCTTGCCTCCACGTGTTGTTGATTTATGGAACCATTATTAAAACCTCTGCTGTTTCCTTTGCGAACCCTCTTGCTACGTATTGCCTTCTACTCTTTAATTCATTTGTTGCCCTCATTTTGTCAATTTCAGTCCAAATCGTGTCACCTTGTATTTTGTCACCTAAAACATGCAAATATACAAATTACCGTAAAAACATAAGTAAAGCATCACAAAAGTCTACCAAAAGAGTATGAAGCAAAAAGAATTAACGTGACAAAAATGCAAGTTATCAGTTACTATCAGAATTTTCCTAGCCATAGCCACAGCCAAACAGTGGCCTATCCTACAATGTGATATCAACGATGCATATCTACACGGGCACCTAGAAGAGGAGCTCTATATGTTACCCCCACAAGGCTACAATAAAGCCAAGGAAGGAGAAGTTTGCAGGTTATTAAAGTCAATCTATGGACTTAAGCAAGCGGGCAGACAATGGCATAAAGAACTCACCACAAAATTAAAGGGGCTAGGCTTTAACAAATCAGAGTCTGACTACTGTCTATACACCAAGGGCCAGGACAACAACTTTGCAGCCATTCTAATCTATGTAGATGATATCCTCATCACTGGAGCCGATGAGGGACATTTGATACACATTAAACAAGCACTACACAGCGAATTCACAATAAAAGATCTGGGATATGCCAGGTTCTTTTTAGGGGTCGAAATTGCAAGATCAACAGAAGGAACTTTTCTTAGTCAAAGCAAATATATCAGAGATGTACTACAAGAAACCGACCTGCTCAATTGTAAGGCTTGCGTCACACCCATAGCGCCAGGCAGCAAACTCACCATGGACGATGGTGAACTGTTCAGATACCCAGAACAGTACAGAAGGATTGTGGGAAGACTTTAGTACTTGAGCTTTACGCGTCCCGACCTCACCTACGCCACACAACAACTCAGTCAGTTTATGCAAACACCACGGGAAAGGCACTGGAAGGTAGTAAAACATGTTCTAAAATACCTTAAAGGAACCCAGAACCAGGGGTTGTTCTATGCAACAACACCAGATCTACAACTTACCGCATACTCAGACTCGGATTGGGCAAGCTGCGCCTTCAGCCGACGCTCCCTCACCGGTTTCTGCGTCTTTCTCGGAAAGTCCCCCATCTCCTGGAAAACAAAAAAACAAAACACCGTAAGTCGATCATCCGCAGAAGCAGAATATCGCAGCCTTGCTTCAACCACATGTGAACTCAGATGGGTTGTCCAACTACTGAAGTGTTTTCGGGTAGAGATCCGAACGAGCATACCTTTATTTTGCGACAGTCAAGCAACGATCCACATCTCCAAAAATCCCGTCTTCCACGAACGCATAAAGCACCTGGAGATTGATCTCCACCTCGTATGCGACGCAGTCACTTCGGGTTTCTTAGATCTCACGCACACTCAAAGTGCAGATCAGCTCGCAGATCTTCTGACAAAGCCCCTTACCGCACGAGTGTTTGCAGCCCTCATCTCTAAGTTCGGATCCCTTCGTGCCTCCGGGTCTCCGACTTGAAGGAGGCGTGTTAAATGAATAACGAAATCTAACCTATGAGCTTCGACAGAACAAGAGATATGTTAACCCTAAAACTCACTTAACCCACGGGTCATGGATGACCCATGACCAACCTATACCCACCAAAGCCCAAATACCCAACAGTATCAAGTGCATTGTCCCCTTCTTCTGCTCCTCCAGCACACCCGCACTTTCTGCTCACTCCAACATTGTACAGACCTGCCTTGCCACTCCACCCTCCACAGCCGCCCAGCAGTGGCATCTTCCCCTGTCCTTCTCTGTAGCACAATGACAGAACAACAACCAATAGCTTTGTTTTTCATTTTAGTATATAGACTCAAGCCATGTACATACTACGGTCATGATGAAATAAAATATTTCTTCATCAATAGCTTTTGTTTTCAATTAATGTGAATGTGATGAACAATTTCTTGGTTTTCGTGTTTTTGGTGTAGCAGGTGCAAATTCTCGGCGGAGGAAAAGAAACTGGTGATAGAGTTGCAGGGACAATTCGACAACAAGTGGGCAAAAATAACCACCTACTTGCTTGGTTGAAAAGATAACAATGTTAAGAATTTTTGGAGTAGCAGACAAAAGAGACTCGCTAGGGTTCTGAAGACACCAAAATGTTCTTCTTGTTGTATTATATTGACTTTGTTGTATTATGTTGACTTTGAAGACTTAGTATTTTTTTGACTTTGGTTGGTGGTTGGTGGCAAAATTTCTATCCCATATTGGGAAGAAATGAAGATGAGAGGAGTTTGTTAAGTTATAAATAACTCATCCCCTTCCTAATCAAGATCATCCAAAAAATAATTTGAAAAAATACTCAAAAGTTGTATACGTATCAAATTTAGTATTCTCTTCTTAATAAGAGTAGGCTGCCTAAGTGGTGCTCGGAGAAGTAGGTAAAATTGGCCGAACTCCGTTATCAATTTAAAGGTGTGTTCTTTCCTTATCTCTTTTATTTATTTCGCATTTATAGTATTCAATATTATTTGTCGGGTATATTTGTAGTGTTGTGTTCAATTTATTTGGGTGTATTTACTATTCGTGTGTGTACACGAGTTTAGGTTGTGATAAATACACCGTGCACGTAATTTCTGTCTAGGAGACCGGGTTTTAAGTGGGACCGTTTGTGACCCCTCCGCCCTTTCCTGGGATCTTCATTGGAGCAGTATCTTGTCTTAGGAGACAGTTTGGCGGTCTTTCCTGGGTATTACCGAATCGGTTCACTTCACTAGTTATTTACCTTAGAGGGAAAAATACCCGATTTTCCCAACAAGTGGTATCAAAGCCGAAGGTTTATCCTTTAGTTTATTTGTAATATTTGTAATATTGAATACTATTATTTGAGTCTAAAATGACATCTGTAAATTCACCAACAACTAGAGACATATTAAATATGACACAGGTGACATCGACTTCCTCATGGCAGAGGACTCCAATGTCAAGTATGAAGTTGGCGGTGGAAATATTTGATGGTACTGGTCATTTTGGGATGTGGCAAGGTGAGGTTCTGGATTCTCTTTTCCAACAAGGCCTTGACATAGCTATTGAAGAAATGAAACCAGACTATGCAGAAGATAAGGATTGGAGTATCATAAATCGGTTGGCATGCGGAACAATCTAGAGAGCAGAAGTATGCTTTCAAAAATGAGACTACTGCGCACAAACTGTGTAGGGCATTGGAAGACAAATTTCTGAAAAAGAGTGGTCAGAATAAGCTCCTTATGAAGAAAAGGCTGTTCCGATTTGATTACCGACCAGGTACTACTATAAATGAACACATTACTATATTTAATCAGTTAGTAGCAGACCTGTTGAATTTGGATGTGAAATTTGAGGATGAAGATTTGGCTTTGATGTTGTTATCATCCCTTCTGGATGAATTTGAACACTTAGAAACTACTTTACTTCATGGGAAGGAGAATGTGTCTTTAGATGCTTTGTGTTCTGCTTTGTATAGTCATGAATTGTGAAAACAAGATAAAAAGAAAAGTAAAGCAGTTACAGAAGATGAAGCATTTGTGGCAAGAGGCCGTCAGCAGAGCCAGTCGAAGGGAAGAAGAGGAAGATCCAAATCAAAAAGCAGAGCTGCCAAAGATGAGTTTACTTTCTGTCATGAGAAAGGGCACTGGAAGAAAGACTGTCCAAAGTTGAAGAAGAAAGGGAAGGCTCAGCAAGATGCAAATGTTGCAGAATGTAAAAGTGATGCAGAGTCAGATGTCTCTTTAGTGGTATCACCTTCAACATTCCATTCAGACGAGTGGATTCTGGATTCAGGTTGCACCTATCATATGTCTCTCATTCGGGAGTGGTTTTTTGATTTTGAAGAAATTGATGGTGGAGTTGTTTACATGGGTAATGACAATCCATGTAAAACAGCTGGAATAGGTTCAATCAAGCTGAGGAATCATGATGGATCCACCAGAATTTTGAGGGACGTGCGGTATGTGTCGAAATTGAAAAAGAATCTTATCTCTTTGGGGACCTTAGAATCAAAAGGTCTAATTGTGATGATACGAGATGGAATTCTTAAGGCAACTTCGGGAGCACTTGTGATGTTGAAAGGCATAAGGAAAAATAATCTATATTACTACCAAGGTAATACAGTTGTTGGGACAGTAGCGGCAGCAACTTCTAGTAGCAAGAAGGATGCAGAGGCAACAAAGTTGTGGCATATGCGGTTGGGAAATGCTGGTGAAAAATCCTTGCAAATTCTTGCTAAGCAAGGATTATTAAAAGGTACGAAGACTTGCAAATTAGAATTTTGTGAGCATTGTATTATGGGAAAACAACGAAGAGTGAAATTTGGCACTGCTATTCATAATACTAAGGGAATTTTGGATTATGTGCACTCAGATGTTTGGGGACCTGCTAAGAGTCCATCTCTTGGAAGTAGGCATTATTTTGTCACTTTTGTTGATGATTTTTCTAGAAGAGTTTGGGTGTTTACTATGAAGAACAAAGATGATGTGCTTGGAATTTTTCTTAAGTGGAAAGCTCAAGTTGAAAACCAGACAGGAAGAAAGATCAAAGTTCTCCGAACAGACAATGGTGGAGAATACAAGAGTGATCCTTTCCTAGAGGTATGTCAAGAGTCTGGCATAGTTCGACACTTTACAGTTAGAAAAACATCACAACAAAATGGGGTGTCGGAGCGAATGAACAGGACACTGGTGGAGAAAGTTCGTTGTATGTTGTCTAATGCTGGGTTAGGCAAAAAGTTTTGGGCTGAGGCAGTGGCATACGCTCAACATCTCATTAATCGTTTGCCATCATCTGCAATTGGTGGCAAGACTCCATTAGAGGTATGGTCTGGGAAACCTGCAACAGATTACGATTCTTTGCATATTTTTGGTTCTACTGCATATTATCATGTGAATGAATCAAAGTTGGACCCACGAGCAAAGAAGGCTCTATTTATGCGCTTCAATGCTGGAGTGAAGGGATACCGTTTGTGGTGTCTAGATTCAAAGAAGACAATTGTCAGCAGGGATGTTACCTTTGATGAATCTGTCATGTTAAATAAGGTAACTTCAGAAGGGGCTAATAGTACTTCACAGCAGGTGGAGTGTATACCGAAGCAGGTGGAGTTTGAACAGACAGTAGTGATCCCAACAAAAAGCACTACTAATGACTCTCCTATAGCAGAAGAAGAGTCAGATGAGGAAGAGGTTCCGACCCAAGAACCTCCGCAACAATCAGAATCAATTGCCATTAGAAGGACAAGACGAGAGATTCAGAAACCTGCTCGTTTTACTGACATGGTAGCTTATGCACTTCCAGTTATTGATGATGTTCCATCTACCTTCCCAGAAGCAATCCGAAGTTCAGAAAGTGGAACATGGGCAGGTGCAATGGAAGAGGAAATGCAATCTCTTAAGAAGAACAAGACATGGAAGCTGACACAACTACCGAAGGGAAAGAAGGCAATTGGATGCAAATGAGTATTTGCAAAGAAAGAAGGATTTCCTGATAAAGATGATATTCGCTATAAGGCAAGGTTGGTGGCTAAAGGCTACGCTCAGAAGGAAGGAATTGATTATAATAAGATATTTTCTCCAGTTGTTAAACATTCTTCCATTAAAATTTTGTTGGCCTTAGTAGCGCAGTTGAATTTGGAGCTAGCTCAACTTGATGTGAAAACCGCGTTCCTACACGGTGATTTGGAGGAGGAAATCTATATGTCTCAGCCAGATGGATTCAAAGTTGCTGGTAAAGAAAACTGGGTTTGTAAATTGAATAAGTCGTTATACGGATTGAAGCAATCACCGAGGCAATGGTACAAACGATTTGACAAGTTTATGAAGGGTCAGAAATACACAAGAAATAAATATGATCATTGTGTATATTTGCGCAGACTTCAAGATGGGTCCTACATCTACCTACTCTTATATGTTGATGATATGCTGATTGCGGCAAAGAGCCAAAGTGAAATTGACATATTGAAGGCTCAGTTGAGTAAAGAGTTCGAGATGAAGGATTTGGGGGAAGCCAAGAAGATTCTCGGCATGGAGATAAGCAGGGATAGAGAGAGAGACAAGCTTTGGTTGTCACAGAAGCAGTATTTGAAAAAGGTATTATAACGTTTTGGTATACATGAAGATTCAAAACCTGTAAGTACCCCACTTGCTCCTCATTTGAAACTAAGTAGCCAGTTATCTCCAAAGACGGATGAAGACCGAGAATACATGGCAAAAGTCCCTTATGCTAATGCAGTAGGAAGCTTGATGTATGCAATGGTATGTACTAGACCCGATATTTCACAGGTAGTAAGTGTTGTAAGCAGGTACATGCATGATCCGGGTAAGGTTCATTGGCAAGCTGTGAAATGGATTCTACAGTATATCCTAGATACCGTAGATGTTGGTTTAGCATTTGAGCAGGATGAATTACTTGGTCAACGTGTAGTTGGATATTGTGATTCTGACTATGCAGGTGACTTAGATAAGCGACGATCTACAACTGGTTATTTGTTCACTTTAGCGAAGGCGCCAGTTAGTTGGAAGTCTACTTTGCAGTCAACGGTGGCTTTGTCTACAACAGAGGCAAAGTATATGGCTATTACAGAAGCTGTGAAAGAGGCAATTTGGCTTCATGGGTTGCTTAAAGACTTGGGAGTTGGTCAGAAACAACTTGAGGTATATTCTGACAGTCAGAGTGCTATTCATTTAGCAAAGAATCAAGTCTTTCATGCAAGGACGAAGCACATTGATGTTCGCTATCACTTTGTGCGGGAAATTCTGGAAAAAGAAGAGATACTTATTCAGAAGATTCGGGCTACAGAGAATCCTGCTGATATGCTGACCAAGGTGGTTACAAGAGCCAAGTTTGAATATTGTTTAGACTTGGTCAATATTCTGCACATTTGAGTTGGCGCCTGAGGGCGCAAATTAGAAGCACCACAAAGACTGTTTTGTTTGATTGGGAGGATGAATGATGCTTGCATTTGGTGGGATCGGAAATTATGCCAAGGTGGAGATTTGTTGTATTATATTGACTTTGTTGTATTATGTTGACTTTGAAGACTTAGTATTTTTTTGACTTTGGTTGGTGGTTGGTGGCAAAATTTCTATCCCATATTGGAAAGAAATGAAGATGAGAGGAGTTTGTTAAGTTATAAATAACTCCTCCCCTTCCTAATTAAGATCATCCCAAAAACAATTTGATAAAATACTCAAAAGTTGTATACGTATGAAATTTAGTATTCTCTTCTTAATAAGAGTAGGCTGCCTAAGTGGTGCTCGAAGAAGTAGGCAAAATTGGCCGAACTCCGTTATCAATTTTCGGGTGTGTTCTTTCCTTATCTCTTTTATTTATTTCGCATTTATAGTATTCAATATTATTTGTCGGGTATATTTGTAGTGTTGTGTTCAATTTATTTGGGTGTATTTACTATTCGTGTGTGTACACGGGTTTAGGTTGTGATAAATACACCGTGCACGTAATTTCTATCTAGGAGGCCGAGTTTTAAGTGAGACCGTTTGTGACCTCTCCGCCCTTTCCTGGGATCTTACGTGGAATGATAATACTGTCTTAGGAGACTGTTTGGCGATCTTTCCTGGGTATTACCGAATCGGTTCACTTCACTAGTTGTTTACTTTAGAGGAAAAAATACCCGATTTTTCCAACACTTTTGAGATCATTGAGAACCAAGTTCAAGTAAACCAATCCAATCCCACTTTTGATTTGAAGTGTGATGTTCTTCCATGCTGTTAAGTCTCATCACAAGTAGATGTTGTTTCATTCATTTTAATGGTGTTGTACTTTTGTGGTAAGCCCTCAGTTTTTAATTCTTCAATGGAGGAAGGGTTGCCGAAGCCGCATTCATGTTCGTCCTCTTCCTACATTGACAATCCTGGGATGGTGCCTTTTCTGGATTTGGTGCACGAAGAGCCATACCTGCAAATTCCATTGCCTCAATTAGTACAACCTCAACAAGAACTCACATTCTCACCAGCAGATCAGGAACTATTGGCGAGAATTGATGATCCTTTCCTGTTGGATGATTTTGGAGCAGTAGATCCTGCAGAACCAGGAGATGGATCACAACTTTGGTTGGGGCAATCAATGTTTGATCCAGCGGGAAGTTTAACAAAAGATGTGAAGAATCAAATGAGTTCAGACACGTTCTTTGATGACTTTCCTGCTGATATATTCGATCATACTGATTCATTGCCAGGCCCTTCAGGTTGGTGTTCATTAGATGAAACAGAGAATTTCTGTTATAATGCAGGATATGAGAAAATGATCACTAGTTTCTATGTTGGCATATCTATTCTGAAACTTCATAAGATTATCTTAACCATGCTAATTAAGAAATGATAATTTGCAATGCCTTTTGCTTCTGTCTAATTTATCAAGTATTGCTAATGCTTTATCAAATATATTTTTGTCCTCTAATTTTTAACTTTCATTATATCAATAAAATCCGTAACTAAGTGCTCGGATTAAGATGTCATTAAAAGTTTCCAGGGCAAGAAATTTTATCATAAACTAAGCAACATTATAATTATAATGTTAGTCAGCAAACTAATCTATGAGCATAACTAACCATAAGACAAGTTATACCTTCGACCTTCAAACATAGTAAATATTAGTCTCTTTAATATATTTTGTGAAGGTTGTTGATGTGTAGTAAGTGCCAATATATAATTAATTCAATTTTCATATTGGTAACATTAATTTATTTCCTTGTGGTTGTTTTAGATGTATTTAGTTTATCTCATTTAGTTGGGATGATATTGTTTACTATTTTGATGTGTTGTTAATAACATTTTTAAATTGAAAAGATATTATAAAAATTCAATGTTCAAAACTTTTATTTGATTTTATATTTTGACTAGTTACTATTTTAAGAACGGTTAATTATAAAAATAATCTCAAGCTTTATTCAATTTTGCAATACTTGACCATACTTTAAATAGAAATGTTAACTTATAATTTGTATCAAAATATTTGGAAGATAAGTGATTTATTAAATTGGATGGAGTCATATACTTTATATAATAATGTTAGCTTCAATTTGTAACAAATATTTCGAGGACAACTTATTTATTAAATTGGATGGAGTCACATAAATATTCAAAGTGCTTGAAATTTATTATTTAATGCTAAATTATTTTAATTCATTAAATTATAATTTTCAGCCAAATAAAATGAATCTTTTGTTACAAAATAAAATTAGGAACATTTTAATATCATTTTTAAAACACTTTAAATAGTGCCTATAAATAATTACAATTTTAACTTGTTTTATTAATCAGAGATAATTATAATTTCTAAAAGATCAATTAAGAGTTAAAACAAGTGAAATTGTAATCAAAACTCATGAAGTGCACCGAACTTGGTTCAAACAAAATAAACACATTTTCAAGAGACCAACTTGCTCAGTGATATTGACAAAATTTCAAGTTCAACAGTTAGATCAAAGCCATAGGACGAACTTTCGCAAACATAACAAGCATCTGCTGGCTCTTCACTTTTCAATTTCTCATCTGTGGTGAACGACTTGGAAACTGCAAGATATTAATTTTTGCAGAAAAATAACAGTTAAATAGGAAAACGGTAACTCTACAACCTTCAAATTTATGCAAACCAAAAGATTATAAAATCACTTTTATTACAAATTGCCTTAAATTACAAAATTTATAACACTTTTTTTTTTTGGATTTGAGGAAACCTCGTAGACGGGCCAAGCAGACACACCTCTCTGAGGGTCCAACTGGCACACCACCCCATAGGCGGACCAAGCGAGCGCACCTCATCATTGAAGGCCTAACTAGTTCTCCATCTACAGGTAAAACTCCGGCTGTCCCAGGCTCTTATAAGAGGGGCTAGCATGGAATCGAACATGAGACCTAACCAAAGTTAAGCCTCACTCTCAACCATCGAGCCACACCCCTTGAGGGAAAAAAAAAACACTAACACAAAGGATTGGACAACTAAAACGTAAGCATTGAGTTCTAGGATTATTCTTGCATACAGATCTTTTCTACTACTCAACAGGATGATTTATAACAATTAACATAAACAAAAGATTTTAAACGAAGTAATTGAAAATATTTTACCTTTATAATTTTTATTAGGATATCTGTTTCTCACTCGTAGCTCGTAATTTGCAAATACTCGGTCCTTTGGACCAAGATCATGCCCCTCAATAAGCTGTAGACATAAGGACAAGGACTTTTTATTTTGACCACAATCTTCAGGATCAAATCTTAATCTCCTGAAGACAATATGAAAACACTTTTAGATAGTTTAAAATTAAATCAAATGGGATTTTAAACAAAATTTTAGGTTTTGAACTCACCATTTATAATTTCCCGACATAAAATCTTCAGTGAAATTTGGTTTGCATTTCATCGCAGGGTAAATTCGAAGCTTCCATGCAATGGATCCATTCCTAGGCACCACACTGTTAATAGACTCATGTATAGTCGAAGGAGTGAAGACAAAAACCTCAGCCCCAAGAACGCAGGTATCATCAACAAGGTAACCATTGCGGTCGTTAATACTAATTTGGACGCCGTACTCAGTTTGCTTCGCATGGAATCGCCTAACTGACTCATCTTTATATAAACTTGTAGCAATTAGTACGAGCTAAGAAATTAATAAAACTTAGTGAAAAAAACATTGAATAGAAACAAAAGACAGTGATGAGCAATACCTTCGAAAATTGCATATTTGTTGTGAATATGATCAAAAGCAAAAAATTTATTCTGAACAAAAACCTCCCATAGTTTGGGAAAAGAATCTCCATTTTGAATGGCCAAGTAGAGTGTAATACGATGTTCCCTGTCAAACTCATACGACTTGTTACCTTTAGGGTACAGCCTTAATCTCCTGCATTTTTCAATGTAATTGGTTCTGTTAAATTTGGACCAAGTAAATGTAACGATAAACAGGGAGAGAACAAAAACAAACCATTTGTAACCTCCAATTTCGAACGTAGAGGATTCATATTTCTCATGCGACTCTGCTAGTAAGGAGAATTGTTGGATCCTCATAGAGTAATGTTGATGGGGACTAAGATCACTGATTGATCTCTTACTTACTGTAAACTGGACAGAACTTGTCATCGTTTGAAGAGCGTTTGTTAGTAGCTAGAGTGTGATACGCCAAGTTAATTAAAAAAAAGTTGAAATCTGAGTTTAAATTGTAAAACACACACACGTTTCAATACATGGAAAACACAAAAGGCAGGAGAACTCACCGCCACCTTCCTCGAAACCCCAAAATCATCTAACATGAGAAAACGATTCTTCTTCAGAGTTAATATTTAATGGAAATCAATACGTTCTTGATAACCTCACTAGTTTCTTTGAACTTATTACGAGGGGTTTTTCAGATATGGAGAACTCACAATCCAAAATTTAAATGCTCGTAACCAACTAAATGCTTGGAACTTAATGTTTATAATCTCTTCAATGCGTTGATCTTTATCAGCATGAAACAGAAGTAAGACAGTATCAGTGCCTAGCAAAGCATAGGAAAGGCAGTCGTTGTTAGAAATTTAGACCTCCTGAATCCACACCTAAGGATATATAATAGACAAAAATATCAGAAAATAACAACACAAGAGAATTTATGTGGAAACTCTCAAACCGGAGAAAAACTACAGACACCGAGAAGAAAATCTACTATGTGAAAAATTCTTACATTCACACAATTTTTCCTCTCACCCAATCCTCCAATACACCAACACACTCACAAAGAAATACACAAGACAAACTATCTAACTCTCACCTCAAAAGAGGAATTTAACAAGAGTGAAATTTGTACTACAAATCTTTGTCTTTGTTTGGTGCACTAAACAAGGAGGTAGCCACCTCCTTATATAGGTAAAAGTCTTGCCTCACTTGTTGTCCCCAACCAATATAGGATAACAAAGAAGCCAATCTCAACAATCTCCACCTTGACGACTTTGGTTGATCCCACAACCACACTTCACCTCAATGAAGATCTCCTGAAAATAACATAACTCTCAATGCAGAGAATTACCATGCTTCATAGCATCATGCTCTACCATAAAAGCATACCCACTTAGAATAAACCAATTCTAAGCCTTTTACTTCGGCACATGTCGAAAATAACCTTGCTGAAAAATTATGGTGCAACTCCCATGTTTGGCTTTTCTGAAAGTTCATCAGCCATCGACATAAATTCCACCACACACCTTGCATTAATGTCAAACCAATGACCGTGTGCAAACTTGTGGACCCGCTAACATTAACACATCCTCTCTCATGGCAATTTTGAGATTAGCGGCATGTCATGAGGATGTACATGCCCCCTTTTTAGAGAGCAAGATCATCATCCATAGATACAAAGTTAGCGACATTGTCAGTCTCTCCATTAACTGACCCAGAGCCTCTTGCTGAACCCGCTCTACCTCTCGGACAATTTTTCTTCACATGTCCAGATTGTTCACAATTCCAGCAAACGACATTTTTCTTCATGGAGTTCTTCTTCCGATATCCAGCTACTATCAAAGCTGAGTTTTCAGGAACGTTTCCACCACCCAGTCTTCTCTATTATGAAAAGAGTTTTCCGGCAACTTCAGAAAAAACTATCTTCTCCTTCCCATGAATCAAAATCGGTTTTATGTGTTCATATGAAGGTGGAAAAGACCAGATGGGTCTCAAAGCTTGATCATCATCATCTATACGAACTCCAATTGCCTCTAGTTCAGAGACGATCCCATTGAGAACACTGAAATGATCTGAAATTGTAGTACCTTCCCTCATCCGCAGTGTATGAAACTGCTCCTTTAGGTACAGCCGATTTGAGACACCCTTTGTTTAATACAACTCCTCGAGCTTTTCCCAGAGCTCTTTTGCTGTAGATATTCCATGCACATTCGCAAGGACATTCTTAGCCAAACACAATTGTATCCCACTTGCTGCTCTCAAATCCAGATCCTCCCAATCTTCATCGCTCATACTAGATTTTTCTGTACTGCTATCTGGGATCTGTCCGCCTTTCAATGCCTTGTGTAATCCCGACTGAATCAAAATATCCCTGACTTGCACTTGCCACAAGCCAAAATTGATTTTCCCGTTGAATTTTTCCACCTCAAATCTAAGAGGATTCGAACCCCTATTTCTTGACATTTTTCTTGTGCTCTTCTGCCTTGATGAATTTTACCGTAGAAGTGACTAGTACACTAGGAAAGTTTCCAGGAAAGAGAGTTGGGTCACAACGGACACTCTTAAATACCAAGTCTTTCCTTAGCCAAAACTTTCCTAGACATGTACTACCACACTATCACACCAAAACTCAACCGCACCGAATGAACCTTTCTGAAGAAAATCTTTTCTGATGTGGAAGATCAGACAAAACTGCGACTACAGAGCATACTTAAAATTTTCAAGAAAAACACACCTTGACTCTGATACTACTTGCTAGATCTGGGGAGCCCACTTACATGAGAGGTCTACACCATGGGCCTAGTGATGAAATATACTTGTGAGTTTTGACACCACACTTCAACCCAAAACCTTAAGGCATTAAGTTTATGAGTCTTTTCCACTTATATGTCATTCACTAGCTCCATTTATTTCCAATGTGAGATTTTCACTCATACTTGACTTCCCAACAGTCGTCAATTTCCCGACTGAATTAAGGAAAGATCATGAGTATGTATTTACTTTTGGTAAAGAAGATTAAAAAGGAAGTAAACCAAATATGCTTCTACGTATAGTTATTTAGAAATCTCACCATGAAATTATCAATTCGATAAAATTTAATGAAGTTATAAATAAAACGATAAAGTTACACTTTCATTAATATATGGCCAATCAACCTTAACTTTTAAATATAAGAAAAAGTATAACAAATTTTAGAATAAATAACTCTTTAAAATATTTTAAATTAAGCGTTCAATTTGTTATAACCTTAACAGTTCAATTTAAGATATTAGTCTTTTTTAGTATTTTGTTGATTAAGCATTCATGAGAACTAAAATACCTAACCCAATTCATGTAGATGATTACTTGACCAAAAATTCCAAAAAATAGCACTTGAGAATTTGTTATTATAAGGATAATGAGATAACTCCATTAATATATATGATGAGATGGCTGAATAATGAAATTTTGCATAAGGACTATTGGTGTTGTTTTACGAGGCCTTAGTGTTTTCAAAACTCAATTAGATTGTAATTAGAAATTATAGGGAGATATTGATATTATGTAAATATTTGTAATAGTCGGTGTGTTTTTTATATGTATTAAGAGATATTATAGGCTTTTATTTAGGAAGTAGTTTCCTACTTCCCTAGTTCAGCTAAACTGAATAGCTATTATGAAAATAAAAGCAAGCATTTTCACACCAAGAAGTTGTCATGGAATCACAGTCTTCATAGAGGCAAAATTAAAAAAAAAAAGTCATAGAGAGATTGAGTGATTCCTTCTCTACGCATTGATGATGAAAAACGACGACGACAGTAACAACAATAAGCTAGCGGAAGAGAAGAAGCAGAAAATAAATGATTCTTCTTCCCATATTTTCTTCATAATATGAATATACCCGAATTGAATATTTGTAAAAATTTTCTTAAGGGTGAAACCAATTATCGTGAATCGGCTATGACCTTGAAGAACTCTTTTCGTGCCAACCGAAAGTTGGGGTTTCTTGATAGAACCTTGAACAAACTGACCCAAAATGATGATGATCTTGAAGACTAATATAGTGTAAACTCGATGCTCATTGGTTGGATAATGAATTCCACTGAGCCGAGTCTTCGATCAAACTTGGTTTATCTTGATTCGGCCAAGGGTTTGTAGGATGACATAAAAGAATGATTTGACACACCCGATGCAATGAGAGTACACGAGTTGAAAGAAGTCATAAGAAATTGCAATAAAAGGGGCAGATCGTGACGGGGTATTTTGGATGACCCAAAGCTCTCTAGGACCAATTTGCAGGGTACCATAATATGCCCATGTGCAAATGTGGCAGGTGCATGTGTGATTTGGCTAAGAAATTCATGGAAACTATTGAATTTGAAAAACACCACGAATTTTTGATGAGTTTAGATGATGATTTATATGTCAACCTTCGCACAAACATCCTCAACATGGACCCACTTCCCTCTCTTAACAAAGGTTATCATATGGTGGTTAAGGAGGAGTGACACCAAAATATCACTCAAGTGAAGGATGAATAAGGTAGGCTATGAGATTTGTTGTCCCGAACACACGTTGGAAGAATCAAACGTAGTAAGGAGGTTCTAGACCCTTTTGCACTCACTGTAATAAGGAGGGGCACGAAGTGTCCAATTGTTTTACACTCATTGAAAAATATCCGAATTGGTGGCTTATTAATGGCAAGGGACAAGGATGCGGAGCAGTTTGAGGAGGAGGACGTGCTGGTGTGGTAGGCTAAGGACGTGGAGTGCCGGCAGGCGCTGTTGCAAATGTTGCTTATTCAAGTGAAACCACTAGTACCTTCTGTTGTCGTTGTAATCAAGGCAGTATAACCTTCATTTTTGACCACCGAGCAGTGGAGTTTGGTTCTCGCTATACTTGGTTCTAGTAAGCAAACAAGTACCACTGAAAAATTGATTGGTAAGGAAAATCATAATAATTGATTACTTGATAGTGGAGCCTTATATCATATGACCATAAACCGACCTTATTTGACTGATTTGATAATTCACCAAGTCCCCTATTGGTTTGTCAAACGGCGAACTTGCGTTTGCCACCCATGAAGGCCCATATTGAAGGATTGATTTTAGAACATGTGCTTTATGTCCCAATATTGGAGAGCAATTTTATATCTGTTTCGATTGATAAATGCTTTTAGATGTCATGTCATATTCACTAACCAGATTTGTGTGATGCAGCACCACATTTCAAAGATGCTGATTGGAGCGGGTGAGAGATGTGGTGGGGTCTATTACTTTTGTAGTGCAGTAAAGGCTCAAGCACATCTAGTGAAGAAAGTGGACTTTGTTGACTAATGGTCAGGGATGGATCCAGGGAGGGCTAGCAAGGACTATAGCTTTTACAAAATTAAAATTTTTTTAGAATATGTGTATATATATAGTAAACTAAGTAGGGCTATAGCCCCTACAAAACTATGTTCCTTGCCTCCCCAAGATTAAAATTCTGGATTCGTCACTGCTAATGGTATCAACGTATGGGACATCCCTCCCATAAAATAGTTCATTTCCTACCTAATGTATCCAGTTGTAGTTTTCCTGATAGTCAGAATGCATGTTTTGGAGCTAAACAAACACTGAGATGTTTTTGGTATTAGTAATAGTAATGCTTTGGAA
Source organism: Erythroxylum novogranatense (assembly GCA_029891385.1). Classification (NCBI taxonomy): domain Eukaryota; kingdom Viridiplantae; phylum Streptophyta; class Magnoliopsida; order Malpighiales; family Erythroxylaceae; genus Erythroxylum; species Erythroxylum novogranatense. The sequence continues at coordinate 2,241,468 of CM057231.1, forward strand.
TCTTTGAATTGGTACATTGTGATGTTTGAGGTGCTTATTATGTTGCCTCTTCCTCTAGAGCTCATTATTTTTTGACGATAATTGATGTTTTTTGTTGAATATTGACTCAAATGAAAAGTCAGAAATTTCAGCTATTTTCGGTGATAAAAAATGGTGGCTCAACAATGGAGGCTTGGAGGCGTTCACACCCAATGGAGGCTTTCACACTCATTGGAAGCTTTCACACCCAATGGAGGCTTTCACACTCAATGGCGGCTTTCACACTCAATGGCGGCTTTCACACTCAATGGAGGCTTTCACACTCAATGGCTGCTTTCACACTCAATGGAGGCTTTCACACCCATTGGAGGCTTTCACACCCAATGGAGGCTTTCACACCTTGGAGGCTTTCACACCTATGAAGATCTCTATAAAAGGGAAGCAGATGTAGAACAAGAGAGAGAGCACAAAAGGAGAGCTTAAGGTTTGGTGTGAGAAGAGAGTGTTGTTTAGTGAGAGAGAAAATCTTTTGTTTCTCTTTTACGTGAGCTTGGTTTATTTTGGGTCTCTTGAAAATTGAGTGACAAACACCATTGTATGCTCTCATTGATTATAGTGAAATACTCAGTCGTCTCCAAACTGGACGTAGGCATTGCCGAACCAGGATAAAAACTTTGGTGTTCTTGTGTTGTTTATTTTCACTCCGAATTTATTCACGCTTCCGCAAACAAGTGGTATCGAGCTCCGTGTTTTCGATGGGGTATTGTAGAGTGAAAATATATTGAGCTACGATGCCGATGAATGAAGGATGAGTAGATGGCTGGTGATAAAGACGAGTTCGTTAAGATGGAGTCGTTATCGTCATCGTCGACACCCACATCTAGTAGACATCCAATCGCTACTACAAGGTTAGAGGTTGATAAATTTAATGGCTCTAATAATTTTGGTATGTGGCAGTGTGAAGTTATGGATGTATTGTACCAACAAGAGTTGGATATGGTTCTGGACGATAAACCAGAAGATATGGATGAGAAGCAGTGGACGCGAATTAATCTCCATGCTTGTGCCTCTATTCGATCATTCCTTGATAAGGAGCTAAAATATCCTTATATGAAGGAAACATCAGCTAAGGAGTTATGGACGAAATTGGAGGAAAAGTATATGACCAAGAGCGCAGAAAATCGGCTCTTCTTGAAGAAGCGACTTTTCCGATTTCAGTATCGTCCAGGTATTTCTATGCATGAGCACCTAAATGATTATAATAAAATACTTGCTGATTTAGCAAACCTTGATGTGAAAATTCCTGACGAGGATAAGGCACTATGTTTGTTAAATTCATTGCCTGATGATTATGATCATTTGACAACTACTTTGTTGTATGGAAAATCTGAGGTGAAACTTGATGAGGTTTCTGCGGCATTGGTGAATCATGAGTGTCGTAAAAAGGAATTGAAGACTCATAATTCACAAACTGAGGCACTCACTGCAAGGGGACGAACAGAGGAAAGAAAACATGGGAAGCGGGGAAAATCTCGTTCAAAGTCACGAGGTAAGTTGCCTGCTAAAGATGAATGTGCTTTTTGTCGTCAAAAAGGTCATTGGAAGAAAGACTGCCCCAAATTGAAGAACAAAGAGAAGGAGAAAGTAGGTTCTGTAGCAAACGTTGCAAAATCTGAAGATAATGATTTCGAGTTTGCTTTGACTAGTTCATCTGCTGATGGTCACTCCAAGGAGTGGATTTTGGATTCAGGTTGCACTTATCATATGTGTCCCATTCGGGAATGGTTCTCTAGCTTCCAGGAGCTAGATGGTGGAGTTGTTTTGATGGGAAATAATAATGCCTGCAAAACACAAGGGATAGGTAAAATCTGTTTGAAGATGCACGATGGTACAGTCAGAGAATTGAGTGATGTTCGGTATGTACCGGATATGAAGAAAAATCTTATCTCAATAGGAGCATTGGAATCTAAGGGTATCAAGATCACCATAGAGGGTGGAATTCTCAAAGCTGTGTACGGGGCACTTGTGGTGATGAAAGGTACAAGACGAAATAACTTGTATTTTTTGCAGGGGAATACAGTTACTGGTGGAGCAGCTATCACTGAAGCTGCTGATGGAGATAGCTCAGACACTACAAGGTTATGGCATATGCGTCTTGGGCATGCTGGTGAAAAAGCATTGCAAGGATTAGTGAAGCAAGGCTTATTGAAAGGCGCAAAGACATGTAAGTTGGAATTCTGTGAACATTGTGTATTGGGTAAGCAAACTAGAGTGAAATTTGGTACTGCTATTCACCATACAAAAGGCATTCTAGATTATGTTCATACTGATGTTTGGGGACCTTCCAAGAATGCATCTTGGGGAGGTAGCCATTATTTTGTCTCCTTTATTGATGACTTCTCTAGGAGAGTATGGGTGTACACCATGAAGCATAAAGATGAAGTCTTAAAGATATTCCTGAAGTGGAAAAAGATGATTGAAATGCAAACCGGTCGAAAGATCAAGACTCTCAGATCAGATAATGGTGGTGAATATAAGTCAGATCCTTTTTTGGAAGTCTGTCAAGATGAGGGTATTGTGAGGCATTTCACGGTTAGGGAGACACCACAACAGAATGGAGTGGCAGAGCGCATGAACCGTTCTTTACTTGAGAAAGTTCGGTGTATGTTGTCTAATGCTGGATTAGACAAGGTGTTTTGGGCTGAGGCAATTACTTATGCAAGCCATATTATTAATCGGTTGCCTACTACTGCAAACAATGGTAAAACACCTATGGAGGTATGGTCTGGTAAACCTTGTACTGATTACAAGTATTTACACATATTTGGTTGTCCTGCTTATTATCATGTCAGGGAAAGCAAGTTGGATCCAAGAGCAAAGAGAGCTCTATTTATGGGCTTTAGTACTGGCGTGAAAGGATACCGACTTTGGTGTCCAGAGGAGAAGAAATTTGTTGTAAGCAGGGATGTGACTTTTGATGAGACTGCTATGGTTAATCAAAACAAGCATGAAGGGGAAATTGAAGCAACCAAGACCATGAGTAGTTCAAAACAGGTGGAGTTATTAAAGACTCCAGTTGATCCAGTAAGGTCTGATGTTACAGACACTAGTCCTACAGTTGATTTTGATGATGAGGACGAGGTTAATGAAGAGGAGGTACCTACCCAAGAACCACCACAACAACAAGATTCTATTGCAACTAGAAGATCAAGAAGAGAAATACGAAAGCCTGCTCGGTTTACTGATATTGTGGCATATGCACTTCCAGTTATTGAAGATGATATTCCATCCACCTACAAAGAAGCTGTCAGGAGTTCAGAGAGCGTGGAGTGGAAGAAATCTATGAATGAGGAGATGAATTCTCTTCATAAAAATAAGACTTGGAAGCTGGTTCAGTTACCAAAAGGAAAGAAGGAAATTGGTTGTAAATGGGTATATGCTAAGAAGATGGAATCTTTGGGAAAAGACAATGTAAGATTCAAAGCCAGATTGGTAGCTAAAGGCTATGTTCAGAAGGAAGGCATTGACTACAATGAGGTATTCTCTCCTGTAGTAAAACATTCTTCTATTCGTATTTTGTTGGCTTTGGTTGTACATTTTGACCTTGAGTTGGCCCAACTTGATGTCAAGACGGCGTTCTTACATGGTGATTTGGAGGAAGATATTTTTATGTCTCAGCCAGAAGGGTTTACGATTATTGGTAAGGAAAATTGGGTTTGTAAATTGCAAAAATCATTGTATGGTTTGAAGCAGTCTCCAAGACAATGGTACAAGCGATTTGACAGGTTTATGATTGAGCAGGAGTACACAAGAAGTCATTATGATCATTGTGTATACTTTCGCAAGCTACAAGATGGAACCTTTATTTATTTGCTTTTATATGTTGATGATATGCTTATAGCATGTAAAAGCACAGTGGAAATTGAAAGATTGAAGACTCAACTGAGTAATGAATTTGAGATGAAGGACCTGGGAGAAGCTCGAAAGATACTAGGTATGGAAATTGAAAGAGATAGAGCAAAAGGCAAGATTGGTCTGTGTCAAAAGCAGTATTTGAAGAAGGTACTACAACGTTTTGGGATAAATGATAATTCAAAACCGGTTAGTACACCTCTTGCTCCTCATTTCAAACTGAGTGCTTCTATGTCTCCTAACACAGATGAGGAGAGTCATTACATGGCTAAAATTCCATATGCAAGTGTTGTTGGTAGTTTGATGTATGCTATGGTGTGTACTAGGCCTGATATTTCACAAGCTGTTAGTATTGTTAGTAGATATATGCATAATCCAGGAAAAGGGCACTGGCAAGCTGTGAAATGGATTCTACGGTATATTCTAGGTACTGTGGATGTTGGTTTATCATTTCAGAAAGAAGACGTTAATGGTAAATGTGTTGTTGGATATGTAGATTCTGATTACGCAGGTGATTTGGACAAGCGTAGGTCCACTACAGGTTTTGTATTCACTCTTACTGGAGGTCCAGTGAGTTGGAGATCAACTTTGCAATCTACAGTTGCTTTATCAACTCTTCGAGGCGTAATACATGGCGATGTGAAGCTATTAAAGAAGCCATCTGGCTTCAAGGGTTGCTTGATGACTTAGGGGTCTATCAGGACCATGTGGATGTTCATTGCGACAGTCAGAGTGCTATTTATTTAGCAAAGAATCAAGTTCATCATGCACGTACAAAACACATTGATGTGAGGTTCCATTTTGTTCGTGAGATTATTGATGAGGGAGATATTCTTCTTCAGAAGATTGGGACCGCTGATAATCCTGCTGATATGTTGACAAAACCAGTTTCGTTACTCAAGTTTAAGCATTGCTTAGACTTGATTGGTATTTGTAAAATTTGTTGATTGCCCCGTGGGGGATTGGGAGACAACTATTGGAAATTTCACTTCGAGGATTTGAGCCAAGGTGGAGATTGTTGAATATTGACTCAAATGAAAAGTCAGAAATCTCAGCTATTTTCGGTGATAAAAAATGGTGGCTCAACAATGGAGGCTTGGAGGCGTTCACACCCAATGGAGGCTTTCACACTCATTGGAAGCTTTCACACCCAATGGAGGCTTTCACACTCAATGGCGGCTTTCACACTCAATGGCGGCTTTCACACTCAATGGAGGCTTTCACACTCAATGGCGGCTTTCACACTCAATGGAGGCTTTCACACCCATTGGAGGCTTTCACACCCAATGGAGGCTTTCACACCTTGGAGGCTTTCACACCTATGAAGATCTCTATAAAAGGGAAGCAGATGTAGAACAAGAGAGAGAGCACAAAAGGAGAGCTTAAGGTTTCGGGTGTGAGAAGAGAGTGTTGTTTAGTGAGAGAGAAAAATCTTTTGTTTCTCTTTTCTGTGAGCTTGGTTTATTTTGGGTCTCTTGAAAAATTGAGTGACAAACACCATTGTATGCTCTCATTGATTATAGTGAAATACTCACTGCCTCCAAATCGGGCGTAGGCATTGCCGAACCAGTATAAAAACTTTGGTGTTCTTGTGTTGCTGTTTATTTTTCACTCCGAATTTATTCACGTTTCCGCACAACATTTTTCACATGCTGTGCAGATTTATTTGATGGGTGAAAAGAGTGAAGTAACCGTTATTTTCAAACAATTTTGTGTCATGGCCCGCACTCAATTTCAAAAATGCCAAAATTTTGCATAGTGATAATGAGACTGCGTTTAAACCCTTGAAATCATACTTTAAGAAGAATATAATTTTGATTCAAAATTCTTGCATTGACATCCCTAAAAAAATGGTTTGAGTTGAAAGAAAACACTGTCACATTCTTGAAATTGCACGTCCCTTACGCTTTTATGCTAATCTACCTATTGAGTTTTTGGGGGAGTGTACTTTAGCGGGAGGATATTTGATTAATAAAACTCTAACTATGCCTAATAATGGAAAAAGTCCCTATGAGATGTTTGGTAAAACCCTCTTATGATCATATACGGGTTTTCGGGTACCTATCCTATGCACATTACAAGTTTAGGTGCAAAAAAACAAATTTGAAGCTCGAAGTAAGAAGTGCATGTTCATGGGGGTAGTGCCATGAAAAAAAAGGGTTGGAAAGCCTACGTAGAGTTATTTAGAAATCTCACCATGAAAGTATCGATTTGATAAAATTTAATGAAGTTAAAAATAAAAAGATAGAGATATATCTTCATTAATATATGAGTAATCAAGCTTGACTTTTAAATATAAGAAAAAGGAGCAAATTTTAGATTACATAATTTTAAAATATTTTAAATTAAATGATTAAGTTGTTGTAATCTTAACAGTTCAATTTAAAATTTAAGTTTTGTTAGTATTTTGTTAATTTAAGTTTTCATGGAAACTAAAATACCTAACCCAATTCATGTAGATGATTACTTTGACAAAAAAATTACAAAAAATTAGCACTTAAGAATTTGTTATTCTAAGGATAATGATATAACTCCATTAAAATGTTGAGATGGCTAAATAATGAAATAATGCATAACTATTGGAGTTTGTTTTATGAGGCCTTAATTTTTCTAAAACTCACTTAGATTGTAATTAGAAATCAAGAGCAATAAAAAGATAATTTCTTTTTGGCATGTTCTTGTAAACTGCCCTCAAGGGATGTGACTCGATAGTTGAGAGCGGGGCTTGACTTTGGTTAAGTCCCAGATTCGATTCCATACTAGCCCCTCTTGTAAGAGTCTGGGGCAGCCAGAGTTTTACCTGTAGATGGAGAACTAATTGGGCCTTCAATGATGAGGTGCACCGGTTTGGCCACTTTGTGGAAGGTGTCTTAGGTTAGGATGCAGAGAGGTGTCTGCTTGGCGGCTTATGAGATTTCCTCGAATCAAAAAAAAAAAAAATTCCTTGTAAACTAGTTTTGGCCTATTTTCCAAATATGCGAAGTTAACGAAGAAGACGCGAAATCTCAGTTTATATTGAAAACGTTAATGGAAACGTTTCAATACATGGGAAACACAATAGGCAAAAGGCACCGCCAAATCCTTTCTTTGCAACTTCAGACAAATTCTTCCCTGACTTCTTGGCTGATATGTCCATCCTATTGAAAACCCTTCAGGTTAATGATTGATAGGTGAAACAGATTGCTATTTAGATAAATTTATAATGATAAGTGTTTATTTAAAATTTTCCTATTTAAAATATTACATTTAAAATTTTACCGCTTTCTAATACAATCATCGAAATGCTATTAGTTTTGTTGTAGTCAAAGCAAATACATGTACGTGCTTTTGTTTCAATTGAGAAGCTAATTTGAATTACTCTTAATAATTTGCTAGTCTTAACAATCTTTTATTAAAATATTTCTATAATGGATTAACTATTTCAATGATAAGATTAAGATATATTTATATTAATCATTAAATTATGAAAATATATATTTGTTAATCATCATTATGATTCTTTATACAAGTTTTATTGGTAATTAATAAATATAAATTGAATAGCTGCTCAAAATTAAAATTGGATACTATATATTGCTAGAATTTTGCCTATAATGATTTAAAAATTCGTTTTGCAATAGTTTCTAAATATTCTACAGTAAAAGAGATAGAATTTAATCATGTTTTCCAACATAAAGGACACTCGGCATTATATTTAAATATGAAAATCTTAAAACAAAATGCTGAATAAGAAATCCGGAAATCGAAGTGCAATACAAGTAGAATAATTTAAAAATGTCTTATGATTCAATTATCAACAGTTCCTCCCCGAAGACAGTACAACCCATATTTTCAAGAGACTAATTTGCTCGAAGATATGAACATGATTTCAACTTCAACATCAATTGAATTGCTATTGATGAACCCCAGCCTGTGATTAAGAATATCTTCCAACCGCTTGACCTTTGGCCACCCGTACGTCTTCAATGCAGCATCGGCAGATATCATGATGAGTCTAGGAAAGAAAATTTTCTATTAACTAAAAGAGTTACTGTACGGACTTGAATTCTATAATTATATTCTCCAATATTTCATGCTTGTAATAAATTTTAGACGAACCAACAAATTAAAGAATTAGAATATGTAATTAATCATATAAAAAACTATAACTATTTTATTATTAAAAACTATTAAAAACCTTTCTAACTTTAAAATTAATTATAAAATTTTTAGTTATATGAATGTTAAACGGAAAATAATCAAATATCCAATTTAAGGGTTGAGTTGAATTGTTAAGTAAAATAAATTTTTTAAAAAATATTGAAAACTAATTAATAAAATTCAAGAATTTAAAGGATAAGGGAGTTTTAAAATTTTTAAACTTAAAAGTAATTTAACACGAGTTAAATCATTTTAGTGAACAAAGAAATATTTGTAAAATAAAAGGCATGCTTATCTATGATATCAAGGGTTGAAATATATTATTATTTAAAATCTACAAATTGAAAAAATGAAATGTTATAGAACAGATTTACCTCTTTGTTTCAATTTTAAATTTGCATTACTATTCAGTAGACAGTAGCTCAGTAGACAGTAGCTCAAAATTTACAAATATTCTTTCCTTGGAACCAAGCTTATCCGACTCAATTAGGTCTAGATATATAAAAATATGTTACAAAATATCTGTGAACTAAAAATAGTTATGTTCTTCTATGATATTTGCAAATTTTAAATGTTGCAGAAGAGATTTTACCTCTTTTTCTTAATGTCCATTTTGCATCCTTGTTTAGTAGACGTAGCTCGAAATCTGCACATATTCGTTCCTCAGAACTAAGCTTATCGGCATCAATTATGTCTAGATAAATAGACAAATATTTTTTATTTTCCGAACCGTAAGCTTGAAGTTCAACCTGCAACCTCCTGAATACATTTCCCAGTGAAGTTATTCATAATTGTAAAACTAAATGATTATAAACACAAAACGTGGCCTTCAAATCCATTAATAAGGAGTTAAAGAGGCGAACCATTTATAATTTTCAACGGTAAATCCTTCTGAGAAATCTGATCCTTCCAATGGTGACCATATTGGGATTTTCCATCTCAAAACACCATTACTAGGATCTTTAACAGTGTAAATTGACTCATACACAGTAGGCTGCTTGATGACAAAAACTTCAGCTCCAAAAATGCAGGAGTCATCATCGAGGAAACCATTTCTGACATCGTTAAAAGCTTCCAGGGATAGTAACTTATTGAAGCCAAACACAGTTTTCAGCTCGTGAAATCGCTTAACTCCCAAATCTATATGAAGATGTTTTTATCAGCAATCTAGCTTGTGAGTGCAGAAAAGCAGAATTCACAGATATATAGAAGAAACATGGAAATCTAAAATGTATTTGTAATACTAGAATATAAACACTGAAAAGCAATACCTTGGAAAACCAAATAGTTGTTGTTTATGTGATCAAAAACTAAAATTTTAAAATCCACGTAGACCTCCCATTGCTTGGGAAAAGAATTTGTGTCTTGTATAGCCAAATAAAGAGAAATATAGCCCTTCCAATCCAAACATTTCGAGTTTCCTTTTGGGTATAGCAATAATCTCCTGCAATATAAGATTTTATCAGCTTCACAACTTTGAATTTTTGAAGAAGTAACATATATAGGCTTGAGAGGAAGAGGACAAACCATTTGTAACCTCCAGCTTCAAAAGGAAAGGATTCATATTTCTCCTGATGCTCTGCTAAAACGGAGAATCTTGTTATCCTGATAGAGAAATGCTGAGGATGATAATCTCTGGTTGATATCGCCATTCCAGTGTCTGGAATAGGAGCAGTGCTTGCCATTGCTTGAAGAGTGTTTGTTTGGTGGCTTCGGATATGCCAAGATAATAAAAAGGAGAAGTGAAATCTCAGTTTATATTGGAAAACACAGGAAACGTTTCGATGCATAGAGAACACAAAAAGCACCGCCACCTTTCGCGAAACCCCATAATCATCTAACAGCTTATTAGCACAAGAAACCCAGGTCTTGTATTCTTCTTTTGACTGGATATTTGTGGACATTCAATGCGTTTTTTGATAAGCTCAACGTTATTATCTTTTAACTTATTATTAAGTCGACTAGACAGAGGAAGGGAGAACTTGCAGAGCAAAAAAGAAAATTCCCAATTTTCTAATGTCACTACTCACTAAAAAATGAAGATATAAGGAAAAGGAGATGGTATTCATTCTGGAGTTTCAATTCTAAATTAAATAAATTATCTACTATGTGCATTGAAATCAATCCAACCAATGACAACGAAGTTGCATTCCTCTTTTTTTAACATATAATATATAAAATAAATACGTATTATAAAAATATACTACTCATTTTTGTTATTTTCTTAAAATTAATAATTAAACGTTTTAGCTTTTTTTGAAAAATAAATATTGTATTAATTATAGACAAAATTGATACAACATTACAATGAATTCAAGACTAATTTAGAAGAAAGTGATCAAAGAAATGGAGCGCATTATTAAAGCGTTCCTATGGTCTGGAACTCACGAAACTAGTAAGGGTGCGAAAGTTAAGTGGAGTGAGATTGTCATTCCTAAGAAGCACGGGGGTTTGGGCATCATTTCGTTCACTATAATGCAAAGATGTCTTCTTCTGAAATGAATTTGGCGCCTTTTTGTGGATAAAGAGGCTTTGTGGGTCAAATGGGTGCAAGTCTACCGCCTTAAGGGGCAAAGCTTCTGGTGTCTTCTTTCGCGGCCCGATGACTCATGGATTTTTAAAAGTCTCCTTCAATTGAGGGATTCGATTTATCCTTTCATCAGAAATAGAATTGGTAGTGGTGAGAATACCTTTTTCTAGTTTGATAATTAGCACGAGAGGAGTCCTCTCTAGCTTCAGCATGATTTAACAATGGTTAGGAACCGAATTCCTAAGGCAGCATCTCTTGCTTGGGTTGTCTGAGAGAGTGATCGATTGTTTAGGTGCAGATTTGGACATCTTATTAATAGTTATTTGAGTGACATTAGATTGAGTAATAATTCAGATGAGGTGAGTTGGACTGCAACCTAGAATGGTGTTTTTACTACTTCTTCAGCACGTGGCATAGGGCAAGGGTCAGAAGTTCAGGTACTGTGGACTGAACTGGTTTGGAATCAGGTTTTGTGCTCGAAAGTTGCATTCTTCTTGTGGCTCGATATTAAAAATAGGTTGAGAACAAAGGATAGGTGGTTTGGGACTTTTGACTCCATTTATGTGTTGTGTAAGCTTGTAAACGAAAGCAGAAATCACTTGTTTTTTGAATGTGTGTACACTAAAGTGGTGTGGAGTCATATTCTGCATTTACTAGGCACTTTGAATTTTGCATATGAGTGGACTGATGTGCTGGCTGAAGTTATCCAAAAAACCAAAAATGGCAGGTTGGATGGTTTACTTATCAAGATATCGTTTCAGATGGTTATTTTTCAAGTATGGAGGGAGAGGAACATTCGAATTTACAGGCAAGTGCAAATATGAGCTGGCAAATAGCATATTTAACTTGATTAGGGAGGTCATTATTGTGAACGGTAAATAGGACTCTATACAACCATCAATGAGGCGGCGTTCGTTTCTATAGTTTAAGTGGTTTGTATTGATTGTGCTTTTGTGATAGTAGGGGTTGCTTTCCCCACTTAGCTTGCTTTCAAGGCTTGCTAGCATTTGTATATTGTAGACTTTTATCGTTTTTGGTAATATAGTTTTCTTAAATTTTTGATGGGTGTCGAATCCACCAAAAATAATTCCCAAATATCAAACAAAAATAAATTGCGCACAGTGGTAAATGGGGTCGATCCACAGAGAATGAAATAAATTGATTCTATTCAAATGCCAAAGAACGAATGAAATTAAAAAAAAGGGGGTTTTGGAGTTTTCTGCTAAAACTACTAATTAATCTAACCACTAAAAAAATGATTAACGCAATTGATATCAAATAAAATAACAACTATGAATAAACTAGCAAAGAACACAAATAAAATTGATTAACTCAAATAACGACAACTAGCCAAGAAATTCCTAATTATTATACATAGACCTCGATCATCGACTCAAATATTTTCTTTGGTTTAATACTAGGTTAGCTATGGTTACCAACTACCTCTGGCTCCCTCGCTTCTTCTTAATTTTAGTACAATCAAAGAGACTCCTTTAAACTGTTCCCTAATTAACTAACAACCCCTTCGAGACTCTCTCCGAGATTCAATTAATTAACATCATTAAGCTCTAAAGAAACACTAACCCTAACTGACTACGCACTGACTCATGCTTCATCTAATTAGATCGCAAGTTTCTCAACACAAAATCAGACAAGTAATATGTCCTAGTGCCAATTGCCATAAACACTAATCACCCAGTTAATACCACCAAGTAAATCAGTTGGCGATGTGTTAATTAACTAATTCTACAATCGGGCCCTAATCGCAGAATCAATTAATAAACAATGACAGTAAAACGGAAACAGTACGAATATTATAAACCAAATAATCAGAACAATAGGTCTCACGAGTCAAAGCATAACAATTGGAATTTTTCGACTAAAACGGTTTAGCTACTTATAACAGAATTAAACAAAACAAAGTTTTTAATCAACATTGTCTAAATAACAAGGGAAATAAGAGAAACTAGAAGATCTCCAAGTGCCGCTGCTCCTTACTACACCCGTATCGTCATCACAGATGCCAAGAATCCAAAGACCCAAAGAGAGTCGTCATTGCCACCACATTTCCAAATTTTTTCTTTTATTTTTTTTCGTTGTTTGCTACCTGTGAATCACCGACAACCCTTTAGTCTTGTGCTCCTGCCTCCCTTCCCAAGTCACGCTCCCCTTGTTTCCTTCTAGTCCTTCCCTTATTAATTCCACGTCAGCCCTCTCCTTATGCGTGATTTGCTCTCCTATTTTTTTTCTGCGTGCGTGACTCTCCACCCAGTTTGCTTCCTACTGCTGCTGCCGTGCTTGTCTTTTTCCTAGATTTTTTTCTTCTCTTTTTCAATTGCCAGGGCCCTTCCTTCAAAGTTCATGTTGCTTTAATTTGTTTTGAGCCCATTAATTGCCGCACTCTTCAATCCCCTCTACACTATTGCGTGATGTGACGAATAAGTTGTGATCCTCTTTAAAACCCTTGGTTGCTACTCTTCTCTCCCACGTGTCCAGCATTTCATCCTTTTTAATATTATTGTGCGTGGCCTCTCCCTGTGGCTTCTCCCAAAATATTGAATTTATGCACTTGTATAATTCCCTACAAGAAAGTATTAAATCAAATTAAGTCCCAATAATTGCATCAACAAGATAAATAAAAAGGGATAATTAAAGCATAAATATTGGACAAATATGCTCTTATCAAATCTCCCCACACTTAGATGATGCTTGTTCTCAAGCATAAAAAAGGACCAAGACACAATGAAAAACCGTTCCACTCAATGAAACACGCACAAAGGTAATGTAAACTAGGAATGAGAGCGCAATCTTGTCCCAATGTCAATGAAATGTCAAATAAATGCAACAAATTTCCCACACGAGAAGACACAAGCCTGAACTCAAATTGAAGCGCATGCATGAATTACCGAATTTTAATTAAAAACCAGTCAACCCTAGAAAACACATTTCACTTATCAGGTGGTTAGCATATATGAGGAACTCTGAATTTATGTGGTAGTCATGGGAAGATCGGTTTAATCTTAATTACTTAATTAGGTGTTTTTAGCTATAATTTGCTCGAAATTGTCATTGGCCTTTTTACGCGAATGCAAACATTTGTGATGAATGTCATCCGATTACTTGGTCAATCACAACGCCAAGTGGCTTTAGCCTTACTCGTAATTACTCATATGCTCGCAATATTTTTTTTTCGAGTAATCAGAGGAGTAGTTGGTTGCCTCACACGTCATAGTTGTTCGAGACCTTTTTACGCGAACACAAATATTTGTGATGAATGTCGCCCGGTTACTCAGTCTCGTCCGACCTTTAGACGGATTTTTGGCTTCGCTCACAACCACCTTTGGTGATTGGCAGAACGAATCTAACACCTTTTTATTTTTATTCTTCATTCCCTTTCTCCACCATAATTTCCCACATCAATCCAAAGTTCAACACATATACCAACTCAACTTCTAAGCTTAACATGACTCTAGACAAGAGAGGCACAATTTTTTTTTAAATTCTAACCAATTAACTCAGGCCCGCAACTTCAACATATAGGACAAAATCATTAACATTTAATTAACATTAAGCAACAAGGGACTCAACCATACTCTCGACTCCTTTAAAACAATCCACCATTACCTAAGGCACAACAATTCATCGAGCAAAATGGAGCAAAAGAGGATTTTTTTTAAGTCCGCCACGACATAAACAGTTAAAAGTCCAAAAATACCAAAAGGAAACGGAGGGCACATTCCAAAGTAATGCATCAAACAAAAACAACATGCATCTCAAAAGCTATAAATCACCTCCCCACACTTAAATCATGCGTTATCCTCAACGTAAAAATAAATGAAAAGGGTAAACTGAGGACTTCCCTGAATCCGAGGAGCGATGACGCGCCGCTCAGAGGCGCGTAGCGATGGCGCCTAGTAGTGCTCGGATGTGGGCTGGTTTGGTGGTGAAGATGAGGGCTTGTACGTGAGCTCGTTTAGGCATCCCGCCAGTAGGGTATTGCTAGTACAGTGAGGGACGAGATCCAACATATGATCATATAAAGGACTCCCGCCAGCTGTAATCCAAGAACTCCGAATTGATCCAACGTCAAACCACCTGAAAAACACAAGGAACGAGGGGAAAAGATCAAAACAAAGAAAAAGAAGGAAACAAACGAGACAAAAAGAACACAAAACAAAGCAAAAGAAAAGAAAGAAAAATAAAATAAAATAAAAATTATGGGCTGCCTCCCATTAGCGCCCTTGTTTAACGTCCTAGGTTTGACGATCATCGTCTCGATGTTAACCACCTAAATATACGTATTTCAAATGCTCGAGAAGCTTTTTGAGCTCCAGCTTTGGGGCCTGCAAAATCGAAGGTAACAGTGTAGATTCTGATCGTGATAGCTTAATAAACACAAATTTCATACTTGTAGTCTGAAGAGCTTCCGGAGCATAAACCACATCAAGTATATCATTAAAAAATTCAGACCGATCAGCAAATCTCCTAACTCTATCAATAGACATGCTATGACACAAAGCATAATTCAACTCATCATCATAATTTAAAGCAAAAACCTCATGAGTCAAATCTTCAATGATATCAACATTATAAACACAAGACACATCTTCAAAGACGTTTCATGGCATCATAAACATCAATTTCACCACTTCCCATCAAACTCTAAAGTTAATAAACCACTATGCACATCTATCTTTGCATTAGCCGTGCTAAGGAAAGGCCTACCCAACAAGATATCGAAGACTCAAATGAACTATCATTTTCCATATCAAGAATGAAGAAATCAATGGAAAAATTAATCCATTAACTTGAACTAGCACATCCTCTAAAACACCTTCAAGATAGACAATCAATCGATCCGCCAATTGAATTATAACTCCAGTACTGGTTAATGGACTAAGACCCAGGGAGGTATAAACAGATAAAGGCATCACATTAATAGAAGCTCCTAGGTCACACATAGCTTTACTTATACCAATGTTCCCAATTTTGCAAGGAATGGAAAACATACCTTGGTCGCGACACTTAGGAGGTAATTTCCTCATGTCTACAAATGAAACATTCTCACCCACACTCACCCTTTCATTACCCTTTAACTTACGCTTGTTTGTGCATAATTCCTTAAGAAATTTGGCGTAGCGCGGAACCTATTTAATGGCCTCAAGGAGCGGGATGTTTACTTCAACTTTTTCGAATAAATCCATGATGCTTTTATCTTCCTTTTCTTTCTTGCTCTGAGCCAGTCTCTGGGGGAATGGTGGTGGAACCACTAGAGGTTTGGGTTTATGAGGATTTCCAGCTGGACCTGAATCCTGTACGTGGTCACATGTAAGCTCCCTTTCGGCTTCCTGTTCTGTCTCTGCATGGGAACCTTAGACGTGGTCACGTTTAGGGTTCTTGTCCACTGGGGACTGCAATTCCTTACCACTTCTTAAGACAATTGCGCTCACATTATGCCTCGGGTCGAGTGTCTGAGATGGTAGCTTGCCTTGAGTCTCCAATTTGCTAACTGAGTATGCTATCTGGCTCATTTGAGTCTCTAGAGTCTTCATACTCTCTTCTATCTTTTGAAATCTGGTTGCAGTATCCTGTTGAAATTTCTCAGTATTAGTAGCTAACATACGGACAATTTCTTCAAGAGGCTTACTTGAGCCCGAAGGCTGTTGCGGTGGTGGTGGTCAGTGAAAGAAGTTCTGTTGGTTCGGTGGGTTGTAGCATAACTAAAATTTGGGTGGTTTCTCCAACCGGGATTGTAGGTGTTTGAATAGGTATCAAACTTCCTCTGTTGGAACTCGATAGAATTCACATTCTCCGGTGTTTCATCGTGGAGTGTTGGACACGCATCGGTTGGGTGAGCTAGGCTGGTGCAAATGCCACACACCCTCGCAGGTGGAGGAGTACCTACATTCAAATTCTGGACCAAAGTTGTTAGCAAAGACTTGACCTCATTGAGAGAAGTAACATTTACCTCATTCACTCTTCGCGGTATATCTGGTCGGGCACCGAATTGCTGGGAGTTTGCTACCATGGTTGATATCAACTCCCGAGCTTCAGCTGGGGTTTTACTGACGATGGCCCTGCCACTTGCGACGTCCATCATTCTGCGCTCCATTGGAATCAGACCCTCGTAGAAATACTGGATGATCAATTGTTCGGATATGTCATGCTGCGGGCAGCTTGCTAAAATTCTCTTGTACCTCTCCCAGTACTCGTAGAGGTTCTCTGAATCCTTCTGCTTAATGCCACAGATTTCTTGCCTGATGTTGGCGGCTCGGGATGCTGGGAAATATTTTTCTAGAAACTGTCGGGACATCCCTTCCCAAGTGTTGATTGTCCCTGGAGGTAGGTAGTAGAGCCAATCCTTAGCTGCATCCTGCAGCGAGAATGGAAAAGCTCTCAGTTTGATTTGGTCCTCCGTGACATTCCGGGGCTTCATGGAAGTGCAGACGAGGTGAAATTCCTTCAGATGCTTATTCGGATCCTCGTTCTCCAATCCACGGAAGGTGGGCAACAAGTGGATGAGTCCGGACTTCAATTCGAACCCTTCTTGAAGTTCTGGAAAGTCTATGCACAACGGATGCTGTGCTTCAGTGGGTCTACCCAAGTCCTGGAGGGTTCTGTTAAGAGTCATATCCTGCGCGTGGTCACGGTTAAGCTTCCCGTCAGGTTGCTGTTCAACTTCAATCTCCTTTTCGTACTCCGTTTCAATATCTGACTCAACTGGGGTTTGTAATCCACGAGCTTCTCCTTGCTTCTTCCTTAGTTTGCTCAACTTCCTTAGCCTCTTAGCAGTCTTTTCGATCTCGGGGTCGTACAAGATGGAATCTCCCGTACGAATGTTCCTAGGCATAAAAAGAAAACAAAATCAATTAGTTACCAATCCTCGGCAACGGCGCCAAAATTTGATGGGTGTCGAATCCACCAAAAATAATTCCCAAACACCAAACAAAAATAAATTACGCACAGTGGTAAATGGGGTCGATCCATAGAGAATGGAATAAATTGATTCTATTCAAATGCCAAAGAACGAATGAAATTAATAAAAAGGGGGTTTTGGAGTTTTCTGCTAAAACTACTAATTAATATAACCACTAAAAAAATGATTAACGCAACTGATATCAAATAAAATAACAACTATGATCAAACTAGCGAAGAACACAGATAAAATTGATTAACTCAAATAACGACAACTAGCCAGGAAATTCCTAATTATTATGCATAGACCTCGATCATCGACTCAAATATTTTCTTTGGTTTAATAATAGGTTAGCTATGGTTACCAACTACCTCTGGCTCCCTCGCTTCTTCTTAATTTTAGAACAATCAAAGAGACTCCTTTAAACTGTTCCCTAATTAAATAATAACCCCTTCGAGACTCTCTCCGAGATTCAATTAATTAACAAATTAAGCTCTAAAGAAACACTAACCCTAACAGACTCACGACCGACTCATGCTTCATCTAATTAGATCGCAAGTTTCTCAACACAAAATCAGACAAGTAATATGTCCTAGTGCCAATTGCCACAAACACTAATCACCCAGTTAATACCACCAAGTAAATCAGTTGGCGATATGTTAATTAACTAATTCTACAATCGGGCCCTAATCGCAGAATCAATTAATAAACAATGACAGTAAAACGGAAACAGTACGAATATTATAAACCAAATAATCAGAACAATAGGTCTCAAGAGTCAAAGCATAACAATTGGAATTCCCCGACTAAAACGGTTTAGCTACTCATAACAGAATTAAACAAAACAAAGTTCTTAATCAACATTGTCTAAATAACAATGGAAATAAGAGAAACTAGAAGATCTCCAAGTGCCGCTGCTCCTTGCTACACCCGTGTATCGTCATTGTTGTGATGCCAAGAATCCAAAGACCCAAAAGAGAGTCGTCGCTGGCTGCCGTTACTTCCAGCCTTTTTCTCTTTTATTTTTTTTCGTTGCTGCGCCCTGCGTGAATCGCCGACAACCCTTTAGTCTTGTGCTCCTGCCTCCCTTCCCAAGTCACGCTCCCCTTGTTTCCTTCTAGTCCTTCCCTTATTAATTCCACGTCAGCCCTCTCCTTATGCGTGATTTGCTCTCCTATTTTTTTTCTGCGTGCGTGACTCTCCACCCAGTTTGCTTCCTACTGCTGCTGCCGTGCTTGTCTTTTTCCTAGGTTTTTTTCTTCTCTTTTTTTCAATTGCCGTGGGCCCTTCCTTCAAAGTTCATGTTGCTTTAATTTGTTTTGAGCCCATTAATTGCCGCACTCTTCAATCCCCTCTACACTATTGCGTGATGTGACGAATAAGTTGTGATCCTCTTTAAAACCCTTGGTTGCTACTCTTCTCTCCACGTGTCCAAAGATTTCATCCTTTTAATATTATTGTGCGTGGTCTCTCCCCTCGTGGCTTCTCCCAAAATATTGAATTTATGCACTTGTATAATTCCTTACAAGAAAGTATTAAATCAAATTAAGTCCCAATAATTGCATCAACAAGATAAATAAAAAGGGATAATTAAAACATAAATATTGGACAAATATGCACTTATCAATTTTTCAAAAAAAAAAACAATTTGAGAAACCATCTTAAAGATTCCAACTTTGTTTCATGTTAAGAGGGAGAGTAAACTGAATGTGCTTGGCAATGAAGGCGATCTAATCCAGCTTAATTATCTTGTCAATCGCTGGTATTTCCCCTCTCCGAGGTTTGTAAACCTATAAGAGTTTGGCTCCTTCCAAAAGAAGTAGATGGTAATGGTCAAGACAACTTTGTATAGAATGACATTAGGCGTACCATGCTTTGAATTTCTAATGGCCCAATTTAGGGATTGCTCCCAGGTATAAGAATTGTCGTAATGGTAATGCTATCGCATGCAATCAAATTTAAAATGAAACTAACTTTTGTCAATACAAATTACTGTAGTAGTGGAAAGTAGGGATCGTTCTTACGAGAAATTTTTAACAACAAAGGTTATATGAGTTTAAAACTAAAACAAATTAGGGGGTGGGGTTTGGTTCACGTAATTTAAAAAATTAAAAATAAAAACTGAAATTAAACGAAAATATTCAAATCTAAAAATTTAGTAAACAAACCTTAGTTTCGAGTCACCAACGTTATCCCACTAATATGGATCCTTGATATAAAATTCAGTTTATCAACAAGCATTCATTAGGTGATGTTTTCTCTTAAGTTTAAATGAATAGAAACATGTATTTTAAACATTCGTATTAATTAACAACTTAGATACGATCGTAAGTTCAATTGAGTAATAGTTTTAAAAGCTAAGAAACCAATTAACAAGATAACACATGTACGACATGCATTTAATCAAGATGGGTTTTTTCTTAGAATTTCCAACTTTAATGTAAAAATGGTAATCCTAATTGCTACTTGTGATTAGCAAAATTGAATGTCATATTTTACTAATCTGGCTATTAAACGAATCAACTCCTAGTTGTGCATCCTAGAATCAATCAATTCAATTATAAAAGCAATTCGGAAGGCACTCAATGTTCATCAACAAAACAAACTTTATTGAAACATCTCACACATAATAGATGATAATGCAATTTCTTGGTTACTGTTAAACAAGTAACAAGACTTTTGCTGTACAAAGTAACTAATGCATCATTATTCACAACTTCTTCTTCACTTTTGGATTTGTTATCACTCCAAGAGCTCGATAGGATTTTCCTTTCTCTTCTTCATAGTATTAACACACTCCGCTTGAATATGTCCAAAGCTTTGATACTCATGGCATCGAATTCTCTTTACCTTTCTTTCTTCCTTTTGAGTTTTGGCTTGTTGATTGAAGTTGTTGTTCAATGAGCTCACGCCTTTTTGTTTAAACTCGGGTATGTCCTTTTTCACTGTCTTCAGCCACTTACTGAACTCTTGTGTTAATAGCTCTATCTACTGGTTCTCGTCGGATTCATCTTCTAAGTCATTTACAACTTTACCAATCTCGGCTTGCAATGCTAATCCTTTCTTCTTCTCTCGCTTACCTATTAAAAGATTCATCTCGAAGTTTGTAAGGATTCCAATAACTTTTTTCAATGATAGATTATCAATTTCGTGGGCCTCCTCTATTGCTGCAATTTTTGGAATAAATCTTGGAGGCAGCGATCTCAGCGTTTTCTTGACTAATTTCAAGTTGGAGTATTTTTTTCCCAATTGATGAGCCTGATTTGCTATATCTCACAATTTTTTATGAAAAGTCTCCAATAGTCTCATTCTCTTCCATCTTCAGCTCTTCAAATCGCACAGCTAACATCTGTAGTTTCGATGCTATCACGGATTTTGACCCTTCATGAATAGTTTGCAAAGCATCCCACGTTTTTTTAATCGATTCACAGGTTGATATAATTGAAAAGCGTCCTTCATCATCAACACTGAAAATTTCTTGCAAAGCTTGTGAGTTTCCAAGTGCTCTTTCTTCTATCCATTCAGATGGATATTTTAGAATTGTCTCTTCTTTATCTTCAGTAATCATCGGATGTGTTCAGTCATGTACTACTGAGTTCCATGCTTTTGTTCCTTATTCCTGATTAAAGATCTTCATCTGTGATTTTCATGTAGGATAATTGGAATCGTCCAACAGCAGTGGCCTGATAATCGATGCTCCTTCCCTTATGACCATGTTTGTGAAACTAGGATCAACGCCAACTTGTTACCAAGTTCTGAATCGGTGACCTTGATCTAATACCAATTGAAAGACTGAAGGGGGTTAATTGTTTCGCAAACTTTCTGCAAACTTCTTTAGCACCAACAAAATAAAAGCAAACAAAATCGAAATAATAAAAACACCAAAAATTTGATAACACAATTCGACACATCTTGCCTACATCTGTGAGGCCCTCACCTAGCTTAATAACTTTCATCGAAGTACAATAGATTTACCCAAGGCTTTACTGAGTCGACACCACTTAACCCTTGACACTATCACTCAACCTTACTTTCCGTGAATGATTTCACACCCGATAACACGACTGACTCGTGTTAATTTCGTCAGAGAATTTTTCTAACTACTTTGACTCAAAACGATAATAACTAAAAATATCTCAAGTATTTAATTAAATAACAAAATACTTGAGACAAAAGAAAGACTTTCCTATGAATTTATCTCATCGAAATAACCCAGCTGAAACTCTTCACCATAGCTTATTCTTTTTTCATAGAACAAATCACCACAGGACACGTTAATTGCAGCAATAAGAAAACTACTACACCTCCACAAAAACGTCTCACCCACGAACACTGTCCACTACAACAAAATAACGAATTTGCAATGGGAAAATAACGACAAAATACAAACCCTCGTTGTTTACCTATAGAAAACATAAATATGTCCATAAATATGTCCAAAAAAAATAATTTTAGCAACGGAATAATACCGTCGACGAAATGGAGAAATATAATATTAATATTGATGGAATAAACAATTTTGTCGGTAATATTGACTGGAAAGTTTAGTTTACCGAAAGGAATAAATCGTCGAAAAAGAAGCGTGGGAATTGAACGCTCGTTAATGTATTATGATTTTACCGATGGTGTCTTTCGTCGGTAAATTTCAAAACCTATACGACGCCATATGCTTGAGATTGAAGGTTAATAAGTTGAAGAAAACGACGTCGTTTGTTGCTGAAAACGGTATAACCTCCCGAATGCAGCCCCCTCCCCACCGTTGGCTCTCGATCCTTCTCTCTTCTTTTCTTCCTTGCTGCCTCTGGTGCGTCTTCTCCTCCGATGAGTCATCGTTCGTTGTTGTCGGTCTGGTGGAACGTTGGTCGTGCGTCAGAAGAGGTAAGCACTATTGTGTTGCGTTGTTTTCCTTCCCACCACCACCCGTACGTATATATTGGATGTATATGTTGTTAATAATGTCAAATTTTTTGTGTTTGTTTGAGTTATATATTTGGTATGTTTGAGTCTTTTGTAAATGGGTAACAACATTTTAAGTTGATATGCTTGTGTTAGAAGGTAAAGTTCTCAAATTTGTTTTTGAAGTTAGGATGATTTGTTGATGCATATGAGGTGTTTGATGAAACCCTATCGCATGTGTCGTGCGCTTTCATTCTAATCTACCTATTGAGTTTTGGGGGATTGTGCTTTGGCATAAGTCACCGCCACCTTCCTTGAAACCCTATAATCATAAAAGTACTTATTAATTATTAATATAAACATAGATCTTTTGTTCTTCTTTAGACTGGACATTAATCTTTAATCAAGGCATTTTTAAATAAGCTCTTCGTTATGCTTTTAAAACTTATTACAAAGATTAGATCAATGTTGAACCAGGCTCGAATTTAATTGTAAAATCTATTCCAAAAATCTAACTTGGAAGGTAAATCAGGAATCTGGAGCTATTGGCGAGAATTGATCCCCGTTCCTTTTGGATGACTTTGGAGGAGTAGATTGTGCCGTTGATACGAAGGATTTAAAAAATCTAATCACTTCTATAAAGGAAAGGATTTGATAACGAGGGTAAAAGAAGGTGACGGCCTAGATTGATTTCTAATATGGGTTCAATCTAGAATTATCTAATAATTAACAAATTTTAGTAATAAAATTAGACATTAATAAAATCATCGAATTTCTATTAGTTTTGTTGTAGTTAAAACAAATACATGTAGAACAATTGAAAAATGTCTCATGATTCAAACAACAGTTCCTACCACGAAGTTATGTACATGATTTCAACTTCAAGAGACTACCTTGCTCGAAGTTATGTACATGATTTCAACTTCAACATCTATTGAATTGCTATTGATCATTCCCAGTCTGCGTTTAAGAATATCTTCCAATCGAATGTCCTTTCGCCAGCCGTACGACTTCAATCCAGCTTCGGCAGAAATCAAGATGGAGTCTACGAAAGAAAATTTTCTATTAACTAACAGAGTTACTGTACGGACTTGAATTCTATAATTATATTCTCCAATGTTTCATGCTTGTAATAAATTTTATACAAACCAATAAATTAAAGAATTAGAATAAGTAATTAATCATATAAAAAATTATCACTATTTTATTATTAAAACTATTAAATAAACCTCTCTACCTTTAAAATTAATTATAAATTTTCTAGTTCTTTGAATACTAGTCTTAAAATTTCGATTAAAGATAACAACGAACGAAAAGCAATATGAATGTTAGACAGAAACTATTCAAATATCCCATTTAAGGGTTGAGTTGAATTGTTAAGTAAAATCTAAAAAATTCTAAAATATTGAAAACTAATAAAATTCAAAATTTAAAGGATATCAAAGGTTAAAAGTAATTTAACAGGAAGAGTTAAATCATTTTAGTGAGCAAAGAAATATTTGTAAAATGAAAAGGCATGTCTATCTATGATATCAAAGGTTGAAATATATTATTATTTAAAACCTACAAATTGAAAAAAATGAAATGTTATAGAAGAGATTTTACCTCTTTGTTTCAATTTTAAATTTGAATTAATGTTTAGTAGACATAGCTCAAAATTTACACAAGAGATTTTACCTCTTTTTCTCAATGTCAAATTTGCATCCTTGTTTAGTAGACGTAGCTCGAAATCTGCACATAGTCGTTCCTTGGAACCAAGCTTATGCGCATCAATTATGTCTAGATAAACAGACAAATATTTTTTATTTTCAGGACCGTAAGCTTGAAGTACAACCCGCAACCTCCTGAATGTATTTCCCAGTGCAGTTATTCATAATTGTAAAACTAAATGATTATAAATGAAAAACATGGCCTTCAACGTATTTCAAATGCTCGAGAAGCTTTTTGAGCTCCAGCTTTGGGGCCTGCAAAATCGAAGGTAACAGTGTAGATTCTGATCGTGATAGCTTAATAAGCACAAATTTCATACTTGTAGTCTGAAGAGCTTCCGGAGCGTAAACCACATCAAGTATATCATCAAAAAATTCAGACCGATCAGCAAATCTCCTAACTCTATCAATAGACATGCTATGACACAAAGCATAATTCAACTCATCATCATAATTTAAAGCAAAAACCTCATGAGTCAAATCTTCAATGATATCAACATTATAAACACAAGACACATCTTCAGCACGTTTCATGGCATCATAAACATCGAATTTCACCACTTCCCCATCAAACTCTAAAGTTAATAAACCACTATGCACATCTATCTTTGCATTAGCCGTGCTAAGGAAAGGCCTACCCAACAAGATATCAGAAGACTCAAATGAACTATCATTTTCCATATCAAGAATGAAGAAATCAGCGGGAAAAATTAATCCATTAACTTGAACTAGCACATCCTCTAAAACACCTTCAAGATAGACAATCAATCGATCCGCCAATTGAATTATAACTCCAGTACTGGTTAATGGACTAAGACCCAGGGAGGTATAAACAGATAAAGGCATCACATTAATAGAAGCTCCTAGGTCACACATAGCTTTACTTATACCAATGTTCCCAATTTTGCAAGGAATGGAAAACATACCTTGGTCGCGACACTTAGGAGGTAATTTCCTCTGTAATACAGCTGAAACATTCTCACCCACACTCACCCTTTCATTACCCTTTAACTTACGCTTGTTTGTGCATAATTCCTTAAGAAATTTGGCGTAGCGCGGAACCTATTTAATGGCCTCAAGGAGCGGGATGTTTACTTCAACTTTTTCGAATAAATCCATGATGCTTTTATCTTCCTTTTCTTTCTTGCTCTGAGCCAGTCTCTGGGGGAATGGTGGTGGAACCACTAGAGGTTTGGGTTTATGAGGATTTCCAGCTGGACCTGAATCCTGTACGTGGTCACATGTAAGCTCCCTTTCGGCTTCCTGTTCTGTCTCTGCATGGGAACCTTAGACGTGGTCACGTTTAGGGTTCTTGTCCACTGGGGACTGCAATTCCTTACCACTTCTTAAGACAATTGCGCTCACATTATGCCTCGGGTCGAGTGTCTGAGATGGTAGCTTGCCTTGAGTCTCCAATTTGCTAACTGAGTATGCTATCTGGCTCATTTGAGTCTCTAGAGTCTTCATACTCTCTTCTATCTTTTGAAATCTGGTTGCAGTATCCTGTTGAAATTTCTCAGTATTAGTAGCTAACATACGGACAATTTCTTCAAGAGGCTTACTTGAGCCCGAAGGCTGTTGCGGTGGTGGTGGTCAGTGAAAGAAGTTCTGTTGGTTCGGTGGGTTGTAGCATAACTAAAATTTGGGTGGTTTCTCCAACCGGGATTGTAGGTGTTTGAATAGGTATCAAACTTCCTCTGTTGGAACTCGATAGAATTCACATTCTCCGGTGTTTCATCGTGGAGTGTTGGACACGATCGGTTGGGTGAGCTAGGTGGTGCAATGCCACACACCTCGCAGTGGAGGAGTACCTACATTCAAATTCTGGACCAAAGTTGTTAGCAAAGACTTGACCTCATTGAGAGAAGTAACATTTACCTCATTCACTCTTCGCGGTATATCTGGTCGGGCACCGAATTGCTGGGAGTTTGCTACCATGGTTGATATCAACTCCGAGCTTCACTGGGTTTTACCGACGATGGCCCCGCCACTTGACGCGTCCATCATTCTGCGCTCCATTGAATCGACCCTCGTAGAAATACCGGATGATCAATTGTTCGGATATGTCATGCCGGGCAGCTTGCTAAAATTCTCTTGTACCTCTCCCAAGACTCGTAGAGGTTCTCGAATCCTTCGCTTAATGCCACGATTTCTTGCCGATGTTGGCGGCTCGGGATGCTTGGAAATATTTTTCTAGAAACCGTCGGACATCCTTCCCAAGTGTTGATTGTCCACGGAGGTAGGTAGTAGAGTTAATCCTTAGCTGCATCCCGCGGCGAGAATGGAAAAGCTCTCGCTTGATTTGGTCCTCCGTGACATTCCGGGCTTCATGGAAGTGCGACGAGGTGAAATTCCTTCAGATGCTTATTCGGATCCTCGTTCTCCAATCCACGGAAGGTGGGCAACAAGTGGATGAGTCCGGACTTCAATTCGAACCCTTCTTGAAGTTCTGGAAAGTCTATGCACAACGGATGCTGTGCTTCAGTGGGTCTACCCAAGTCCTGGAGGGTTCTGTTAAGAGCCATATCCTGCGCGTGGTCACGGTTAAGCTTCCCGTCAGGTTGCTGTTCAACTTCAATCTCCTCTTCGTACTCCGTTTCAGTATCCGACTCAACCGGGGTCTATAATCCACGAGCTTCTCCTTGCTTCTTCCTTAGTTTGCTCAACTTCCTTAGCCTCTTAGCAGTCTTTTCGATCTCGGGGTCGTACAAGATGGAATCTCCCGTACGAATGTTCCTAGGCATAAAAAGAAAACAAAATCAATTAGTTACCAATCCCCGGCAACAGCGCCAAAATTTGATGGGTGTCGAATCCACCAAAAATAATTCCCAAACACCAAACAAAAAATAAATTACGCACAGTGGTAAATGGGGTCGATCCACAGAGAATGGAATAAATTGATTCTATTCAAATGCCAAAGAACGAATGAAATTAATAAAAAGGGGGTTTTGGAGTTTTCTGCTAAAACTACTAATTAATATAACCACTAAAAAAATGATTAACGCAACTGATATCAAATAAAATAACAACTATGATCAAACTAGCGAAGAACACAGATAAAATTGATTAACTCAAATAACGACAACTAGCCAGGAAATTCCTAATTATTATGCATAGACCTCGATCATCGACTCAAATATTTTCTTTGGTTTAATAATAGGTTAGCTATGGTTACCAACTACCTCTGGCTCCCTCGCTTCTTCTTAATTTTAGAACAATCAAAGAGACTCCTTTAAACTGTTCCCTAATTAAATAATAACCCCTTCGAGACTCTCTCCGAGATTCAATTAATTAACAGCATTAAGCTCTAAAGAAACACTAACCCTAACAGACTACGCACTGACTCATGCTTCATCTAATTAGATCGCAAGTTTCTCAACACAAAATCAGACAAGTAATATGTCCTAGTGCCAATTGCCACAAACACTAATCACCCAGTTAATACCACCAAGTAAATCAGTTGGCGATATGTTAATTAACTAATTCTACAATCGGCCCTAATCGCAGAATCAATTAATAAACAATGACAGAAACGAAAACGGAAAGATTTAATATTATAAACCAAATAATCAGAACAATAGGTCTCAAGAGTCAAAGCATAACAATTGGAATTCCCCGACTAAAACGGTTTAGCTACTCATAACAGAATTAAACAAAACAAAGTTCTTAATCAACATTGTCTAAATAACAATGGAAATAAGAGAAACTAGAAGATCTCCAAGTGCCGCTGCTCCTTGCTACACCCGTGTATCGTCATTGTTGTGATGCCAAGAATCCAAAGACCCAAAAGAGAGTCGTCGCTGGCTGCCGTTACTTCCAGCCTTTTTCTCTTTTATTTTTTTTCGTTGCTGCGCCCTGCGTGAATCGCCGACAACCCTTTAGTCTTGTGCTCCTGCCTCCCTTCCCAAGTCACGCTCCCCTTGTTTCCTTCTAGTCCTTCCCTTATTAATTCCACGTCAGCCCTCTCCTTATGCGTGATTTGCTCTCCTATTTTTTTCTGCGTCGTGACTCTCCACCCGCTTGCTTCCTCTCGCCGCCGTGCTTGTCTTTTTCCTAGGTTTTTTTCTTCTCTTTTTTTCAATTGCCGTGGGCCCTTCCTTCAAAGTTCATGTTGCTTTAATTTGTTTTGAGCCCATTAATTGCCGCACTCTTCAATCCCCTCTACACTATTGCGTGATGTGACGAATAAGTTGTGATCCTCTTTAAAACCCTTGGTTGCTACTCTTCTCTCCCACGTGTCCAGCATTTCATCCTTTTTAATATTATTGTGCGTGGTCTCTCCCTGTGGCTTCTCCCAAAATATTGAATTTATGCACTTGTATAATTCCTTACAAGAAAGTATTAAATCAAATTAAGTCCCAATAATTGCATCAACAAGATAAATAAAAAGGGATAATTAAAACATAAATATTGGACAAATATGCACTTATCAATTTTCCAAAAAAAAAAACAATTTGAGAAACCATCTTAAAGATTCCAACTTTGTTTCATGTCAAGAGGGAGAGTAAACTGAATGTGCTTGGCAATGAAGGCAGATCTAATCCAGTTAATTATCTTGTCAACTGCCTGGTATTTCCCCTCTCCGAGGTTTGTAAACCTATAAGAGTTTGGCTCCTTCCAAAAGAAGTAGATGGTAATGGTCAAGACAACTTTGTATAGAATGACATTAGGCGTACCATGCTTTGAATTTCTAATGGCCCAATTTAGGGATTGCTCCCAGGTATAAGAATTGTCGTAATGGTAATGCTATCGCATGCAATCAAATTTAAAATGAAACTAACTTTTGTCAATACAAATTACTGTAGTAGTGGAAAGTAGGGATCGTTCTTACGAGAAATTTTTAACAACAAAGGTTATATGAGTTTAAAACTAAAACAAATTAGGGGGTGGGGTTTGGTTCACGTAATTTAAAAAATTAAAAATAAAAACTGAAATTAAACGAAAATATTCAAATCTAAAAATTTAGTAAACAAACCTTAGTTTCGAGTCACCAACGTTATCCCACTAATATGGATCCTTGATATAAAATTCAGTTTATCAACAAGCATTCATTAGGTGATGTTTTCTCTTAAGTTTAAATGAATAGAAACATGTATTTTAAACATTCGTATTAATTAACAACTTAGATACGATCGTAAGTTCAATTGAGTAATAGTTTTAAAAGCTAAGAAACCAATTAACAAGATAACACATGTACGACATGCATTTAATCAAGATAGGTTTTTTCTTAGAATTTCCAACTTTAATGTAAAAATGGTAATCCTAATTGCTACTTGTGATTAACAAAATTGAATGTCATATTTTACTAATCTGGCTATTAAACGAATCAACTCCTAGTTGTGCATCCTAGAATCAATCAATTCAATTATAAAAGCAATTCGGAAGGCACTCAATGTTCATCAACAAAACAAACTTTATTGAAACATCTCACACATAATAGATGATAATGCAATTTCTTGGTTACTGTTAAACAAGTAACAAGACTTTTGCTGTACAAAGTAACTAATGCATCATTATTCACAACTTCTTCTTCACTTTTGGATTTGTTATCACTCCAAGAGCTCGTATAGGATTTTCCTTTTCTCTTCTTCATAGTATTAACACACTCCGCTTGAATATGTCCAAAGCTTTGATACTCATGGCATCGAATTCTCTTTACCTTTCTTTCTTCCTTTTGAGTTTTGGCTTGTTGATTGAAGTTGTTGTTCAATGAGCTCACGCCTTTTTGTTTAAACTCGGGTATGTCCTTTTTCACTGTCTTCAGCCACTTACTGAACTCTTGTGTTAATAGCTCTATCTACTCGTTCTCGTCGGATTCATCTTCTAAGTCATTTACAACTTTACCAATCTCGGCTTGCAATGCTAATCCTTTCTTCTTCTCTCGCTTACCTATTAAAAGATTCATCTCGAAGTTTGTAAGGATTCCAATAACTTTTTTCAATGACAGATTATCAATTTCGTGGGCCTCCTCTATTGCTGCAATTTTTGGAATAAATCTTGGAGGCAGCGATCTCAGCGTTTTCTTGACTAATTTCAAGTTGGAGTATTTTTTTCCCAATTGATGAGCCTGATTTGCTATATCTCACAATTTTTTATGAAAAGTCTCCAATAGTCTCATTCTCTTCCATCTTCAGCTCTTCAAATCGCACAGCTAACATCTGTAGTTTCGATGCTATCACGGATTTTGACCCTTCATGAATAGTTTGCAAAGCATCCCACGTTTTTTTAATCGATTCACAGGTTGATATAATTGAAAAGCGTCCTTCATCATCAACACTGAAAATTTCTTGCAAAGCTTGTGAGTTTCCAAGTGCTCTTTCTTCTATCCATTCAGATGGATATTTTAGAATTGTCTCTTCTTTATCTTCAGTAATCATCGGATGTGTTCAGTCATGTACTACTGAGTTCCATGCTTTTGTTCCTTATTCCTGATTAAAGACCTTCATCTGTGATTTTCATGTAGGATAATTGGAATCGTCCAACAGCAGTGGCCTGATAATCGATGCTCCTTCCCTTATGACCATGTTTGTGAAACTAGGATCAACGCCAACTTGTTACCAAGTTCTGAATCGGTGACCTTGATCTAATACCAATTGAAAGACTGAAGGGGGTTAATTGTTTCACAAACTTTCTGCAAACTTCTTTAGCACCAACAAAATAAAAGCAAACAAAATCGAAATAATAAAACACCAAAATTTGATAACACAATTCGACACATCTTGCTTACATCTCATGAGGCCCTCACCTAGCTTAATAACTTTCATCAAGTACAATAGATTTACCCAAGGCTTTACTGAGTCGACACCACTTAACCCTTGACACTATCACTCAACCTTACTTTCCGTGAATGATTTCACACCCGATAACACGACTGACTCGTGTTAATTTCGTTAGAGAATTTTTCTAACTACTTTGACTCAAAACGATAATAACTAAAAATATCTCAAGTATTTAATTAAATAACAAAATACTTGAGACAAAAGAAAGACTTTCCTATGAATTTATCTCATCGAAATAACCTAGCTGAAACTCTTCACCATAGCTTATTCTTTTTTCATAGAACAAATCACCACAGGACACGTTAATTGCAGCAATAAGAAAACTACTACACCTCCACAAAAACGTCTCACCCACGAACACTGTCCACTACAACAAAATAACGAATTTGCAATGGGAAAATAACGACAAAATACAAACCCTCGTTGTTTACCTATAGAAAACATAAATACGTCCATAAATATGTCAAAAAAAAAATAATTTTAGCAACGGAATAATACCGTCGGCGAAATGGAGAAATATAATATTAATATTGATGGAATAAACAATTTTGTCGGTAATATTGACTGGAAAGTTTAGTTTACCGAAAGGAATAAATCGTCGAAAAAGAAGCGTGGGAATTGAACGCTCGTTAATGTATTATGATTTTACCGATGGTGTCTTTCGTCGGTAAATTTCAAAACCTATACGACGCCATATGCTTGAGATTGAAGGTTAATAAGTTGAAGAAAACGACGTCGTTTGTTGCTGAAAACGGTATAACCTCCCGAATGCAGCCCCCTCCCCACCGTTGGCTCTCGATCCTTCTCTCTTCTTTTCTTCCTTGCTGCCTCTGGTGCGTCTTCTCCTCCGATGAGTCATCGTTCGTTGTTGTCGGTCCGGTGGAACGTTGGTCGTGCGTCGCCGAAGAGGTAAGCACTATTGTGTTGCGTTGTTTTCCTTCCCACCACCACCCGTGACGTATATATTGGATGTATATGTTGTTAATAATGTCAAATTTTTTGTGTTTGTTTGAGTTATATATTTGGTATGTTTGAGTCTTTTGTAAATGGGTAACAACATTTTAAGTTGATATGCTTGTGTTAGAAGGTAAAGTTCTCAAATTTGTTTTTGAAGTTAGGATGATTTGTTGATGCATATGAGGTGTTTGATGAAACCCTATCGCATGTGTCGTGCGCTTTCATTCTAATCTACCTATTGAGTTTTGGGGGATTGTGCTTTGGCATAAGTCACCGCCACCTTCCTTGAAACCCTATAATCATAAAAGTACTTATTAATTATTAATATAAACATAGATCTTTTGTTCTTCTTTAGACTGGACATTAATCTTTAATCAAGGCATTTTAAATAAGCTCTTCGTTATGCTTTTAAAACTTATTACAAAGATTAGATCAATGTTGAACCAGGCTCGAATTTAATTGTAAAATCTATTCCAAAAATCTAACTTGGAAGGTAAATCAGGAATCTGGAGCTATTGGCGAGAATTGATCCCCGTTCCTTTTGGATGACTTTGGAGGAGTAGATTGTGCCGTTGATACGAAGGATTTAAAAAATCTAATCACTTCTATAAAGGAAAGGATTTGATAACGAGGGTAAAAGAAGGTGACGGCCTAGATTGATTTCTAATATGGGTTCAATCTAGAATTATCTAATAATTAACAAATTTTAGTAATAAAAATTAGACATTAATAAAATCATCGAATTTCTATTAGTTTTTGTTGTAGTTAAAACAAATACATGTAGAACAATTGAAAAATGTCTCATGATTCAAACAACAGTTCCTACCACGAAGTTATGTACATGATTTCAACTTCAAGAGACTACCTTGCTCGAAGTTATGTACATGATTTCAACTTCAACATCTATTGAATTGCTATTGATCATTCCCAGTCTGCGTTTAAGAATATCTTCCAATCGAATGTCCTTTCGCCAGCCGTACGACTTCAATCCAGCTTCGGCAGAAATCAAGATGGAGTCTACGAAAGAAAATTTTCTATTAACTAACAGAGTTACTGTACGGACTTGAATTCTATAATTATATTCTCCAATGTTTCATGCTTGTAATAAATTTTATACAAACCAATAAATTAAAGAATTAGAATAAGTAATTAATCATATAAAAATTATCACTATTTTATTATTAAAACTATTAAATAAACCTCTCTACCTTTAAAATTAATTATAAATTTTCTAGTTCTTTGAATACTAGTCTTAAAATTTCGATTAAAGATAACAACGAACGAAAAGCAATATGAATGTTAGACAGAAACTATTCAAATATCCCATTTAAGGGTTGAGTTGAATTGTTAAGTAAAATCTAAAAAATTCTAAAATATTGAAAACTAATAAAATTCAAAATTTAAAGGATATCAAAGGTTAAAAGTAATTTAACAGGAAGAGTTAAATCATTTTAGTGAGCAAAGAAATATTTGTAAAATGAAAAGGCATGTCTATCTATGATATCAAAGGTTGAAATATATTATTATTTAAAACCTACAAATTGAAAAAAATGAAATGTTATAGAAGAGATTTTACCTCTTTGTTTCAATTTTAAATTTGAATTAATGTTTAGTAGACATAGCTCAAAATTTACACAAGAGATTTTACCTCTTTTTCTCAATGTCAAATTTGCATCCTTGTTTAGTAGACGTAGCTCGAAATCTGCACATAGTCGTTCCTTGGAACCAAGCTTATGCGCATCAATTATGTCTAGATAAACAGACAAATATTTTTTATTTTCAGGACCGTAAGCTTGAAGTACAACCCGCAACCTCCTGAATATATTTCCCAGTGCAGTTATTCATAATTGTAAAACTAAATGATTATAAATGAAAAACATGGCCTTCAAACCCATTAATAAGGAGTTAAAGAGGCGAACCATTCATAATTTTGCACGGTAAATTCTTCTGAGAAAACTGGTACGACCGATGGTGACGATATTGGGATGTTCGATATTGGGATGTTCCATCTCAAAACACCTTTACTAGGATCTTTAACAGTGTAAATTGACTCATACACAGTAGGCTGCTTGAATACAAAAACTTCAGCTCCAAAAGTGCAGGAGTCATCATCGAGGTAACCATTTCTGACATCGTTAAAAGCTTCGAGGGGTAGTAACTTATTGAAGCCAAACACAGTTTTCAGCTCATGAAATCGCTTAACTCCCAAATCTATATGAAGATGTTTTTATCAGCAATCTAGCTTGTGAGTGTGCAGCAAAGCTGAATTCACATATATATAGAAGAAACATGGAAATCTAATATGTAATACTAGAATATAAACACTGAAAAGCAATACCTTGTAAAACCAAAAAGTTGTTGTTTATGTGATTAAAAACTAAAACTTTAAAATCCACGTAAACCTCCCATGGCTTGGGAAAAGAATCTGTATCTTGTATAGCCAAATAAAGAGAAATATAGCCCTTGCAATCGAAACATTTCGAGTTTCCTTTTGGGTATAGCAATAATCTCCTGCAATATAAGATTTAATCAGCTTCCCAAATTTGAATTTTTGAAGAAGTAAAATACATAGGCATGAGAGGGAGAGGACAAACCATTTGTAACCTCCAGCTTCGAAAGGAAAGGATTCATATTTCTCCTGATGCTCTGCTAAAACGGAGAACCTTGTTATCCTGATAGAGTAATGCTGAGGATGCATATGTATGGTTGATCTCACGATTCCAGTTTCAGGGATAGGAATAGGGCTTTCCATTGCTTGAAGAGTGTTTGTTGGTGGCTTCGGATATGCCAAGATAATGAAAAGGAGAAGTGAAATCTCAGTTTATATTGGAAAACACAGAAAACAATTCGATGCATAGAGAACACAAAAGGCCCCGCCACCTTTCGCAAAACCCCATAATCATCTAAGAACTTATTAGCACGAGAAGACCCAGGTCTTGTATTCTTCTTTTGATTGGATATTTATGGATATTCAATGCGTTTTTTGATAAGCTCAACGTTATTATCTTTTTAACTTATTATTAAGTCGACTCGACAGAGGAAGGGAGAACTTACAGAGCAAAAAAGAAAATTCCCAATTTTCTAGTGTCACTACAAAATGAAGATATAAGGAAAAGGAAGGAGGTGGTATTGCTTAAATATA
Source organism: Erythroxylum novogranatense (assembly GCA_029891385.1). Classification (NCBI taxonomy): domain Eukaryota; kingdom Viridiplantae; phylum Streptophyta; class Magnoliopsida; order Malpighiales; family Erythroxylaceae; genus Erythroxylum; species Erythroxylum novogranatense. Next base: position 2,276,428 of record CM057231.1, read on the forward strand.
TTATTTACTATGTGGATTGATATCAATCCAACCGATGACAACGAAGTTGCATTCCTTTTATATATATATATGTTGCGTAATATAAAAATATACTACTCATTTTTTTATTTTCTTAAAATTAATAACTAAACATTTTAGTTTTTCTTTTGAAAAATAAATATTGTATTAATTATAGACAAAACTAATACAACATTACAATGATATATAATTATATACAAGTACAAAAGATTAAGAAAATTTAGCTAATATAATTCCAACTTCGTTTCAAGTCAAGAGGGAGAGTAAACTGAAGGTGCTTGGCAACGAAGGCAGATCTAATCTAGTTAATTATCCTGTCAGCTGCCTGGTATTTCTCCTATTCGAGATTTGTAAACCTACGAGAGTTTCGCTCCTTCCAAAGGAAGTAGATGATAATGGTAAAGACAACTTTGTATAGAATTGTTGGAAAAATCAAGTATTTTTCCCTCTAAGATAAACAATTAGTGAAGTAAACCGCTTCGGTAATACTCAGAAAAGACCGCCAAATGAACTCCTAAGATAGTATTACCATTCCACGTAAGATCCCAGGAAAGGGTGGAGGAGTCACAAACGGTCCCACTTAAAACTCGGCCTCTTAGATAGAAATTACGTGCATTGTGTATTTATCACAACCTAAACCCGTGTACACACACGAACAATAAATACACCCAAATAAATTGAACACAACACTACAAATATACACGACAAATAATATTGAATACTATAAATGCGAAATAAATAAAAGAGATAAGGAAAGAACACACTCGAAAATTGATAACGGAGTTCGGCCAATTTTGCCTACTTCTCTGCGCACCACTTAAGGCAGCCTGCTATCATTAAGAAGAGAATACTAAATTTCATATGTATACAACTTTTTAGTATTTTTATCAAATTTTTATGATGGATGGCATCAGGAGGGGGAGGAGTTATTTTATAACTTCAAAAACTCCTCCCTTCTTCATCTCTTCCCAATATGGGATTGAAATTAAGCCACCAAAGTCAAAAAACAACAAATAGCCACTAAGTCAAAAATATACAACAAATCTCCACCTTGGCATAATTTCGAGTCCCACCAAATGCAAGTATCATTCATCCTTCCTATCAAACAAAACAACTTTGTAATGCTTCTAATTTGCGCCTTTAGGCGCCAACTCAAATGTTCAAGATATTGACCAAGTCTAAACAATATTCAAACTTGGCTCTTGTAACCACCTTGGTCAACATATCTGCAGGATTCTCTGTAGTTTGAATCTTCTGAATAAGTATCTCTTCTTCTTCCAAAATTTCCCGCACAAAGTGATAGCGAACATCAATATGCTTCGTCCTTGAATGAAAGACTTGATTCTTTGCTAAAGGAATAGCAGTCTGACTGTCAGAATATACCTCAAGTTGTTTCTGACCAACTCTCAAGTCTTTAAGCAACCCATGAAGCCAAATTGCTTCTTTCACAGCTTCTGTAATAGCCATATATTCTGCCTCTGTTGTAGACAAAGCCACCGTTGACTGCAAAGTAGACTTCCAACTAACTGGCGCCTTCGCTAAAGTGAACAAATAGCCAGTTGTAAACCGTCGCTTATCTAAGTCACCTGCATAGTCAGAATCGCAATATCCAACTACACATTGACCAAGTAATTCATCCTGCTCAATTGCTAAACCAACATCTACGGTATGTAGGATATACCATAGAATCCATTTCACAGCTTGTCAATGAACTTTGCCAGGATCATGCATATATCTGCTCACAACACTAACTGCTTGTGAAATATCGGGTCTTGTACATACCATTGCATACATCAAGCTTCCAACTGCATTAGCATATGGGACTTTTGCTATGTATTTTCGTTCTTCATCCATCTTTGGAGATAATTGGTTGCTAAGCTTCAAATGAGGAGCAAGCGGAGTCCTTACAGGTTTTGTATCTTCATTCATATCAAAACTTTGTAATACTTTCTTCAAATACTGCTTCTGTGACAACCAAAGCTTACCTCTCTCTCTCACTACAACAAAAATAACATACAGTAACACTAGACAGTAACACTTTTGACAATATGTTACAAAATACCTATCTACGGTAACATTATATCTTTAAATGTTATGATTCTTAATTTCATAAGTAACACTTTGTGATTTTATAACATATAATTTATCATTGATAACATTTTTTAATGTTACTAAATATTATAAAAGGTTACTATTTTAAGATGTTACGAAAGTGATGTAAAATAATGACACTTTATATGAGTTACTTTAACAATAAATTTATAACACTTTATATGAGTTATCTTAATATCATAAAATAATAACAATTGATTTGAGTTACCTTAGCAATATAAAATAATAACATTTCATATAAGTTACCCTAGTAAATGTAAAATAATAACATTTTAGAAAAGTTACCATAATGGTGTATTATAATAACATTATGCATGAGTCACTTTATTGATAAAATAATAACAATTTAAATGAGTTATCTTAGTTATGTAAATTAATAACACTTTATATAAGTTACGTTAGTAATGTAAATCAATAATATTTTATATGAGTTACTTTAGTAAATGTAAAATAATAACACTTTAGAAAAGTTATCGTAATATTGTATTATAATAACATTATGTATGAGTTATCTTAGTTATGTAAATTAATAACAATTTATATAAGTTACGTTAGTAATATATATCAATAACACTTTATACGAGTTACTTTAGTAAATGTAAAATAATAACACTTTAGAAAAGTTATCATAATAGTGTATTATAATAACATTATGTATGAGTTACTTTATTAATAAAATAATAACAATTTATATGAGTTATCTTAGTTACGTAAATTAATAACACTTTATATAAGTTATGTTAGTAATGTAAATCAATAACACTTTATATGAGTTACTTTAGTAAATATAAAATAATAACACTTTAGAAATGTTATCGTAATAGTATATTATAATAACAATATGTGTGAGTTATCTTTGTTATATAAATTAATAACAATTTATATAAGTTACGTTAGTAATATAGATCAATAACACTTTATACGAGTTACTTTAGTAAATGTAAAATAAGAACACTTAAGAAAAGTTATCATAATAGTGTATTATAATAAGATTATGTATGAGTTACTTTATTAATAAAATAGCAATAGTTTATATAAGTTATATTAGTTCGTAAATTAATAATACTTTATATAAGTTATGTTAGTAATGTAAATCAATAACACTTTATATGAGTTACTTTAGTAAATATAAAATAATAACACTTTAAAAAGTTATCATAATAGTGGATTATAATAACATTATGTATGAATTACTTTATTAATAAAATAATAACAGTTTATATGAGTTATCTTAGTTTTGTAAATTAATAACACTTTATATAAGTTATGTTAGTAATGTAAATCAATAACACTTAATATGAGTTACTTTAATAAATGTAAAATAATAATACTTTAGAAAATTTATTAACTTCCTCACTATCATTATGGACGTTCATATCTCGTGCGATAACATATTCTAACCCATACATCCTTATCCTCATTATACTTGCTCACGCCACGCACTAGAAATTCAATTTCTCGATTGGTATAATATTAATTTGAAATAATATTAAATTGGATCATAACTTATCTATTAAAATTTTAATCATTTAATGATATTAAGATTGATTTAAGTATGATTTATTGACATAATTAATTAATAATATGTTAATCTAAACAATTATAAAAATAAGGTGAATGATATACAAATTTTATATAATTTAATTAACTTTATTTAAAATTCTTAAAATTTATTAATTTTAAAACATACATCTCTGGTTAAACTTTTAAATATATGGGATATGTGACATAATTTAAATTCAATACTGAACTAAAAATTATATTTAAATTAATAATTATATTTAATTATTATTTTAAGTTTAATTTAATTATTTTAAGTCAAAATTAAGAATTAAATTGGGTAAGATTTTATTGATTTATATATACTATTTATTTAATATTTTACCATTATTTTAAACATAATTTAAAGAAGTTTTTATGAAAAAATAAAATTTTAAGGTAGATTATTTAAGAAGGGCACGTGGTTTAGCTGTGTCCAACAATTTCAAGTCGGTGCACGTATTTTGTTTTGTCTGCTTTTTACTTTTCAAAGTTTCCTTTATTTATCTTTTCGCTTCTTTTGTCGCCATTATTTATACAACACTTTACGCTTTCTTTCCTTTAAACTAGAGTTAACCAGAACTAGAGAAAATAAACTTTGTGCTTAGTTTCTGGACAAAAATGGTGCAATCACTCATGTTCTTCAAACTCAACACTGGAGCCAAAATTCCTTCTGTTGGTCTTGGAACGTAGCAGGCCCCCCGACGTTATTGTAGAAGCAATTATTGCTGTTGTGAAGGTTTGTTGTTTGACGTTATTCATGTTGTCGTTTCCGTTTTCTGTATACTTATGTCATTATAATCACTATGTTTTAATTGATGTGATATAAGCACAATTTTAGCAACTTTAAGAGTACAAATGAATGAAACTAAAAATTTTACTTCTCGAGCAATGAAACTTTGCACTTCATACTTTAATAAGCAAGTTAAGTGTGATGCAAATATAGCAAATTTATATTATTTTTACTAAGCAAAATGTTTAGTTAATTGTGTTAAAAGAACTGATAATTAACATTTTAAATGATTTAATTGGAAAAATTAGTTAAATTTTTAGTTTGATTTTTAATTTTGATTCAATTTATATTAATAATTATTGTTATTAAACAATTTATTAGTAACACTTTATTAATCAATTTCTTAGTTATGTAAATTAATAACATTTTATATAAGTTACGTTACGTTAGTAATGTAAAGCAAAAGAAAATAATTAACTTAAATCAATGAAATATACACCAAAATTTGGGAAAAAATGTAAATTAAAATTAGTTTAGAGAAACTATGAGAAAATTGTCACACCAATAGACATTCACAATCCTCTAAAGACTAAAAGTCAATGGCAGGACAATGTATTCTATTTGTGTATTATGCAAAATGACAATGGAGGATAAAGATAATCACTTTTTTTAGATCAAAGAATATGCAAAACATTCTCTCAGAGGGCACAACACTTAGATGGAAGCCTTAATCAATTTAGAATGTCGATATGGTTACAATGTTTTACATATTTTGATTTTACATTCTCTATATAATTAAATAATAGTTAATGCAATTTATTAATTCAAAAAAAATTTTACAAGTGTATTATATAACTCGTGAGAAACAAATTTGTGAAATTATTTGAACAAGTATTAAATGTTTAAAAAATGAATAAATAATACAAGAAAAACTAAAAAACAAACTGAAATATTATACATATGGATGATGTTTTCTTCATCAGAAATGTTTCAAACCTCCCCTTCTCTTCTTTTCCACCGCCACTCTCAAAACCTAAAACCTCCTGCTCATTACGAACATTGGTAATTGTCAGCTAAATACCATAATCGAAAACTCTTTTCATCAAACGTTTAGTTTGGGTGCTTTGCAACGGGGAAGAACAAGAAAGCAGGACTAGGAAGGGCTTTGGTTAATGACAAACTCATTGGTTCATATATATTTTCATATCATTTGAATGAGTTTTTGTCACTAAAAATGCTCTTTATGGCTTTATTTGATTATTATTCAAATTATTGTGCCTTATATTTAATTTATGTTTATAGGGGCAAAAAATTGTTATATTTTAGTTTAACTGTAATAAATTAATTTTTAGACAATTGATACTATATTGTAATTTTTATTGTACGATACTTGGAGAAATTAAAGTTCAAAAAGATTAAGAAGTAATAATCTAAGACATTAGCATCACTGGGTAAAACGACAACGTTAGACATGAGCAGTGGGACAATGAGGAAAAATGACCACAAACGACGACGTGGAGAGACAAATACAGTGAGATGCGTACCCAAGCAAAGAAAACGACAGTGGAGTGGAGGCTTGCGAGGTTTTTGGATGAATAATAACCCTGGACCAAGCTGGAAATAGGAGAGCGCTGGCGGCAGAGGAAGGGAGGCGGCGCAAGTTGAGCAGACCAAGAGCTGGAGCCTGGAGGCGTGTGTGCGTGACCAGCGTTTGGGCATCGAAGTGGAGTATATGGTGTTGGCCAACGTGAAGAGTAAAACGCTAGAGTGGTGTGCGTGTGTGTTGGAGTAGCTGTGTGAACAGTGGAGGGGCTAGCAAAGTTAATTTTTCTACATTTGTCAGGTCCAAACTCATATCATTTCGTTTGTGTTATGCCTGAAATGTTGTAAGACAAAAAAGCTTAAGCAGAGACTGAAAACTGTAGCTTAATATTAGTTGTTATTGGTGATATTTTCATATTGGCCGTAAAACTTTTTTGGATAATTCATTGATGGAATAGTCTTTTAATACTCCGTATGCTTTTATGTATTTATGATTCCTTCAGTCTTGAGGAGAATGAGAATCTTGTTCTTACCCCGTTTGAGAAAAACCTGGATACTTGGAGACAACTTTGGCGGGTGCTTGAGCGCAGTGATTTGGTAAATTTCTTGTTCCTGAATCATATGACATAGGAAAATTGCTGTTGAAGTTGAAAATTGTTCTGATTTCTTTGACATCTCTCTCGCTCTCTCTGTATGCGTGTGTGTATGTGCGCTGCATTCGATTGTGAATCAATAAGCATTTTAAAACTCAAGCACATATGTTGATCGGTGCAAGTCAGCTTGTGTTTGATGTCAACAACTCTTTGAAATACAAAGCATTAATCAGGTTCCATGAGTGTGTATATATATATTTAGATATAGATATAGATTTATATGTATGTCTGATGCCAATGAGTTACTATTTAGTTGTTCTACTGATACCTTCACCTAACCTCTTAAGATTATTTTGTCCTCCCCAGCTGGTAATGGTTGTTGATGCTCGAGATCCCTTGTTCTACCGATGTCCTGACCTTGAGGTAAACATACACACTTTTCTGGTGTCTATTTCAATTGCTTTTTTCCTTTTCTTTACTCTTTAATATCATTTCTTAACAAGAAAGTGATCTATATTCTACAAGACATTGTCAACTTGTCATCTATCTTCTGGAATTCTTTGTATCTACTAGTTCTTCTTATTTGGACTTTTCACTTCTAAATACCTATCTCTTGATATTTTTCTGTCATGATAAGATTTAGTGGCAAAGGAAGTACAAAATGTCATGAACAAGTACCAATATAGTGCTTGGACACACAATTTTAGAATTCACTTTCTGGAACCGTCAGATTGCTAATCAACTTGAAGCTTTTTCTGGGTTATGAGTCTGTAAAGCAACAAAAGTATTAGTTCAATTGCTCGATTTTGAAAACTGACAAATGCTTCGTTGGCTTACATATGATATTCTAGTCAATCTTGAATGTATAGTATGTTTCTTGTTTTACCTTATGTATTCTTTAATGTGATGGTTAACTTTGATCCTATGACAAATTAGGCATATGCTAGAGAGATTGATTAGCACAAAAAGACGCTACTCCTTGTTAACAAGGCAGATTTTTTACCCTTCTCAGTCAAGTTAGTGACCCTTGTATGGAGCCCTCATTCTTCCTATATGTTATGTCATTTTACTATATTTGAAAAATATACTCATGATTTTTGTTTCAATGGTTGTAGATTGTGGAAGTCAAGGGTATTATTCATAAGAAGGTAGCACATGAAAATTGAAGATGATATGGTAGCCAGTTTTTGTTTCAATAATTTAGGAACTATTTTGGAATAACGATATAGAGACATGTTATTGTTTTTTGTTATCAATGTCTATGTATTCGTTATCTATGATTTGCTCATTTTTGATGAACAACAAAATATGTTTTTGAAAAGTTAATTTTATAGTTATAAATTTGTTTCCACATTAGTGTACCATTATTTATATAAGTTACATAAGATATAGTAGTAACACTATTATAATAGCATCAACAAATGTTATCATAAATTCAATAATAACATATTTTTTAATATTGTTATTAAACAATAATCTATAGCATTTTAGAAGTGTTACTAAACTCATATCCACAATATTTGGCGGATGTAAAAAAATTATAACAATTTATGAATGTCATGGTTAATCTAATTTATATGGTTTATAAAATGTAACATAAAATCAATTATTTGTTATTAATAAATATCATAATAGACTCAACAATAGCAATTTAGTAATGTTGCAAAAACTCTTTTATAACATTTGAAAGTTAATATATAACAGTTCAAAATGTTACAACAAGTTAATTAATAACATTTATAAAATATAATATAAATTCATTTGTAGCTATCAATAAATGTTATAATAAACTCAACAACATTCTATGATTGTTATGGAAAACTTATCTATAACATTTTAAAATGTTACAAAATTTATATCTATTACATGTTAATGATCTTGTAAAAGTTAATATATAATACTCAAAAATGTTACAAATAGCTAATTAATAACATTTATAAAATATAATATAAAAATATTTGTAGCTATCAATAAATGCTATAATAAACTCAAAGAACAACATTCTATCAATGTTACGAAAAACTTATCTATAATATTTTAAAATGTTACAAAATTCATATCTATTACATGTTAATGATGTTGCAAAAGTTAATATATAATAGTTCAAAATGTTACAAATAGCTAATTAATAACATTCATAAAATATAATATAAAATCATTTGTAGCTATCAATAAATGCTATAATAAACTCAACAACAACATTCTATCAATGTCATGAAAACTTATCTATAACATTTTAAAATGTTACAAAATTCATATCTACTACATGTTAAAGATGTTACAAAAGTTAATATATAACATTCAAAATTGTTACAAATAGCTAATTAATAACATTTATAAAATATAATATAAAATCATTTGTAGATATCAATAAATGCTATAATAAACTCAATGAAGAACATTCTATCAATACCATGGAAAACTTATCTATAACATTTTAAAATGTTATAAAATTCATATCTATCGCATGTTAATGATGTTGCAAAAGTTAATATATAACAGTGTAAAATGTTACAAATAGTTAATTAATAACATTTATAAAATATAATATAAAATCATTTGTAGCTATCAATAAATGTCATATTAAACTCGATAATAACATGTTAAAACTGCATTATTAAACCATCATATCTTTAGTAATACGGGTCATCATAAGATAGTCATTAGTGTTACCATTCATATTTAATAACACTTATCACATGTTACCGTATGTCATTTTTGTTGTAGTGTCTCTATCCCTGCTTATCTCCATGCCGAGAATCTTCTTGGCTTCCCCCAAATCCTTCATCTCCAACTCTTTACTCAACTGATCCTACAATATGTCAATTTCACTTTGGCTCTTTGCCGCAATCAGCATATCATCAACATATAAGAGTAGGTAGATGTAGGACCCATCTTGAAGTCTGCGCAGATATACACAATGATCGTATTTACTTCTTATGTATTTCTGACCCTTCATAAACTTGTCAAATCGTTTGTACCATTGCCTTGGAGATTGCTTCAGTCCATACAACGATTTGTTCAATTTGCAAACAAAGTTTTCTTTACCAGCAACTTTGAATCCATCTGGCTAAGACATATAGATTTCCTCCTCCAAATCACCATGTAGGAACGCGGTTTTCACATCAAGTTGAGCTAGCTCCAAATTCAACTGAGCTATTAAGGCCAACAAAACTCTAATGGAAGAATGTTTAACAACCGGAGAAAATACCTCATTATAATCAATTCCTTCCTTCTGTGCGTAGCCTTTAGCAACTAACCTTTCCTTGTAGTGAATATCATCTTTATCAGGAAATCCTTCTTTCTTTGCGAATACCCATTTGCATCCAATTGCCTTCTTTTCCTTCGATAGTTGTGTCAGCTTCCATGTCTTGTTCTTCTCAAGAGATTGCATTTCCTCTTCCATTGCACCTGCCCATCTTCCACTTTCTGAACTTCGGATTGCTTCTAGGAAGGTAGATGGAACATCATCAACAACTGGAAGTGCATAAGCTACCATGTCAGTAAAACGAGCAGGTTTCTGAATCTCTCGTCTTGTCCTTCTAATGACAATTGACTCTAATTGTTGCGGAGGTTCTTGGGTCGGAACCTCTTCCTCATCTGACTCTTCTTCTGCTATAGGAAAGTCATTAGTAGTGCTTTTCGTTGGGATCACTACTGTCTGTTCAAACTCCACCTGTTTCGGTATACACTCCACCTGCTGTGAAGTACTATTATCCCCTTCTGGAGCTACCTTATTTAACACGACAGATTCATCAAAGGTAACATCTCTGCTGACAATTGTCTTCTTTGACTCCAAGCACCACAAACGGTATCCCTTAACTCCAGCATTGAAGCCCATAAATAAAGCCTTCTTTGCTCGTGGGTCCAACTTTGATTCATTCACATGATAATATGCAATAGAACCAAAAATACGCAAAGAATCATAATCATTATGTGTTTTCGCACCATACCTCTAATGGAGTCTTGCCACCAATTGCAGATGATGGCAAACGATTAATGAGATGTTGAGCGTATGTCACTGCCTCAACCCAAAACTTTCTGCCCAACCCCTCATTAGACAACATACAACGAACTTTCTCCACCAGTGTCCTGTTCATACGCTCCGACACCCCTTTCTGTTGTGGTGTTTTTCTAAATGTAAAGTGGCGAGCTATACCAGACTCTTAACATACCTCTAGGAAAGGATCACTCTTGTATTCTCCACTATTATCTGTTCGGAGAACTTTCATCTTTCTTCCTGTCTGGTTTTCAACTTGAGCTTTCCACTTAAGAAAAATTCCAAGCACATCATCTCTGTTCTTCATAGTAAACACCCAAACTCTTCTAGAAAAATCATCAACAAAAGTGAAAAAATAATGCCTACCTCCAAGAGATGGAGTCTTAGCAGGTCCCCATATATCTGAGTGCACATAATCCAAAATTCCCTTAGTATTATGAATAGCAGTGCCAAATTTTACTCTTCGTTGTTTTCCCATAATACAATGCTCACAAAATTCTAATTTGCAATTCTTCGTACCTTTTAATAATCCTTGCTTGGCAAGAATTTACAAGGATCTTTCACCAGCATGTCCCAACCGCATATGCCATAACTTTGTTGCCTCTGCATCCTTCTTGCTACTAGAAGTTGCTGTCACCACTGTCCCAACAACTGTACTTCCTTGGTAGTAATATAAATTATTTTTCCTTATGCCTTTCAACATCACAAGTGCTCCTGAAGTTGCCTTAAGCATTCCATCTCGCATCATCACAACTAGACCTTTTGATTCTAAGGTCCCCAAAGAGATGATATTCTTTTTCAATTTCGGCACATACCGCACATCCCTCAAAATTCTGGTGGATCCATTATGATTTCTCAACTTGATTGAACCCATTCCATCTGTTTTACATGGGTTGTCATTACCCATGTAAACAACTCCACCATCAATTTCTTCAAAATCAAAAAACCACTCCTGGATGGGAGACATATGATAGGTGCAACCTGAATCTAGAATCCACTTGTCTGAATGGAATGTTGAAGGTGATACGACTAAAGAGACATCTGACTCTGCATCACTTTTACATTCTGCAACATTTGCATCTTGCTGAGCCTTCCCTTTCTTCTTCAATTTTGGACAGTCTTTCTTCTAGTGCCCTTTCTCATGACAGAAAGCACACTCATCTTTGGCAACTCTGCTTTTGGATTTGGATCGTCCTCTTCTTCCTTTCGACTGGCTCTGCTGATAGCCTCTTGTCACAAATGCTTCATATTCTATAACTGCTTTACTTTTTCTTTTATCTTGCTTTCGCAATTCATGACTATACAAAGCAAAACACACAGCATCTAAAGATACATTCTCCTTCCCATGAAGTAAAGTAGTTTCTAAGTGTTCAAATTCATCCGAAAGGGATGATAACAACATCAAAGCCAAATCTTCATCCTCAAATTTCACATCCAAATTCAACAGGTCTGCTACTAACTGATTAAACATAGTGATGTGTTCATTCATAGTAGTACCTGGTCGGTAATCAAATCGGAACAGTCTTTTCTTCATAAGGAGCTTATTCTGACCACTCTTTTTTAGAAATTTGTCCTCCAATGCCTTCCACAATTTGTGCACAGAAGTCTCATTTTTGAAAGCATACTTCTGCTCTCTAGACAGACATGATCGAATTGTTCCACATACCAACCGATTTATGATACTCCAATCCTTATCTTCTACATATTCTGGTTTATTTTCTTCAATAGTTATGTCAAGGCCTTGTTGAAAAAGGGAATCCAGAACCTCACCTTGCCACATCCCAAAATGACCAGTACTATTAAATATTTCCACCGCCAACTTCATACTTGACATTGGAGTCCTCTACCATAAGGAAGTCGATGTCACTTGTGTCATATTTGATATGTCTCTAGTTGTTGGTAAATTTACAGACTTCATTATAGACTCAAATAATAGTATACAATATTACAAATATTACAAACAAACTAAAGGATAAACCTTCGGCTCTGATACCACTTGTTGGGAAAATCGGGTATTTTTTCCTCTAAGGTAAACAACTAGTGAAGTGAACCGATTCGATAATACCCAGGAAAGACTGCCAAACGGACTCCTAAGACAGTATTACCATTCCACTTAAGATCCCAGGAAAGGGCGGAGGGGTCACAAACGGTCCCACTTAAAACCCAGCCTCCTAGATAGAAATTACGTGCACGGTGTATTTATCACAACCTAAACCTGTGTACACACACGAACAATAAATACATCCAAATAAATTGAACACAACACTACAAATATACCCGACAAATAATATTGAATACTATAAATGCGAAATAAATAAAAGAGATAAGGAAAGAACACACCCGAAAATTGATAACGGAGTTCGGTCAATTTTGCCTATTTCTCCGAGCACCACTTAAGGCAGCCTGGTATCATTAAGAAGAGAATACTAAATTTGATATGTATACAACTTTTGAGTATTTTTATCAAATTTTTAGGATGGATGGCATTAGGAGGGACTTCAAAAACTCCTCCCTTCTTCATCTCTTCCCAATATGGGATTGAAATTAAGCCACCAAAGTCAAAAAACAACGAATAGCCACCAAGTCAAAAATTTACAACAAGAATTGTAACATCCCGTTACTGATAGCAAGGGCATTATGGTAATATTGGATCAGACTGATAGGTTTCATTGCATTCACTGAATGAGCATGTTACTGGCCCCTATTTATAGAGGAACATGTTTATTGCATATGCATTTGTTCATAGGTATATGCATTCGTGATTTTCCGGCATTTTAATTGTGAGTATGAATTGATTGAATTTTGAATTGGAAATTGACTGGATCGTAATTAATTGAGAAATTAGGAGTAAGTGGGCTTGAATGACTGATTTAGAATAGTCTAAGAGTGATTGGCTATTGATAGTGGCTTATAGGAAATTTTCGAGAAATTCGTGAGAAAATGCCCGGACTGGAAATTTTGGAGTGATAGACCGATTGACTGTATAGTACTGACAGAATTGTCCAATGGCGATGGAAAAATTAGAGTTATACTGTTAGAAAATAAAAATGTGGAGCCATTGAAATTTAGATACTGAAATTTGAACTGATTTGGAGACCTATTTCTATAAATAACTTAGGTTTTGAGATTTAGGGATTTTACCCTAAGGCTTAAGCGTTTCTTCTCTTCCTCCTCCCACGGTGTTCTTCGATTTCTTCAATAGGTTGAGAAGCTTGAGAGTGGTTTATCGTTGAGTTTGAAGGATTTTAGGGTTTACGGTGGTTTGTGGATTTGAGGCTTGATTGGTAAGTATTTATGGCTTTAATGTTGTTATTAATGGTTGTTCCATGCATTTATGACATTTAGGGTTGATTGAGTAGTTAGGGTGTTAAATGTTGAGATTAAAGAGCATTAATGGCGGAAATCGATCGGAGAAGACGATCGGACCTTCGCACGTCACGACAAGCGCGCAGAAGCGTGAGGGCTTCGTCGCGACGAATAATGATTTATTCGTCGCAACGAGCTCGGTTGGACGTCGCGACGAGCGACCTCCACTTTGCGACGAACGAGCTTCCCACGTCAAGGCGAAGGGGCGTAGGTCGCGACGAGGGATAGAAATTCTGATTTGATTGATTTTAGTTGATTGGGCTTAATTGATGGTATAGACCTCCGATTGAGGTGATCCTCGATTCATTATGAACTAGGGAAAGAGGTCTATAATTGAGGATGATTATGGAAGTTAGAATTTAACTTAAATGGAATTGATTCATAGAGAATAAGGTCAATTATGGTTCATAATGTGACCTAAGTATTGAATTGGGACAATTGGAGTTTTAATTGGGATTTTTAATAAAGGCTTCGATCCAATGAATAGGAAATTGTTATAGGGAGTTTGAATTGAGGAAATTGAACTGGATTTTAGGATTGGATCAATTATTGTTGATCAATTGAGGGAAGAGTAGAATTGGGCATAAGAGTTCGAAAATAGGTTTTAGCACCGGAAATCGTGAACATGCACTGTACATAATTTCATTGAGACATATGCATCACTGAATTGTTTAATTGAGCATCTAGTAATGTGATTGTATTTTACTGTTATAGAGGCGTCGTTGGATCGTCATTCCACGGACATTGCTAGAACTTCCAAGCAGTAGCTCGGAAGTTACAGGTGAGTAACCTAGTTGGTTTCTCAAATTCCTGACTGTTTAAATGCTCTATGTGAATTACTTGCCAATATGAATTGCATGATTACTGAAATGTCTATAATTGAATTTCATGCTTCTACTGTATTGGATTGGACTACTGCATGACACTGAGAAATGCAATACTGGGCTTTTATAGCCATACACTGAATTACTGAACACTGCATTACATGCATAAATGCATGATCAGATAATGGATATGTGACCCAAGTTGCTATTATCACTGAAAAGAGCCTCGAGCTTGAACATCAGATCGACCGCCCTCGAGCCCGAGGGAGAAATCTCGACGTGTCCCCATCGAATATTGACCGAGCACTTGGGCACAACATCAATAATCGGAAAGAGTCTCATCTGCATTGTATACACACGATCGATTGAATTATGACACTTCATCAATTATGTGACGACATGAGATTGCAAATTGTTACATGCCATCGTAGATCGCTGTATAATATCGTGAATTGTGATATGATACGCAAACCGTTATAGGCTATGCAAATTGTTATATACTAATTGTATCATCGTGTCGTGTTTGCATTTAATCTGCGTAATGCATGATTTGAGTGAACCATCGATGATAGTTTCTCACTGAGTTCGCAAACTCACCCAAAATTGCAACCTATTTTTCAGGACTGATAGAGTAGATCCCTAGCTCTGGAGATAGTCTTTTCCTGCCGTACGAGCGTGATGGCAAGAGAAGCGATGACACACAGGTCGGTCAGCTGGGTTGGACTTTTGCAGATGACTTAGGATAGATGCTTGTATCGGTTTCCTTTTTGGTTTTGTTTAGGGGACTAATAGACTTGTATATTCTGATATTGGATGACTGTATCCAGATTATTTTTTGATTTTAAAATTTACTGATTTATGATATATTATGGTTTTAATTATTGCGATGCCATGTGGATTATTAGCAGAATTTTCTAGTAGTGCACCTTTATCGTGGGATACGTGTTGGAGCGACCTTCGGGCGTCCTGATGTGTACCCTACGGTGAGGGGGCGCTACAAGAATGACCTTAGGCGTATCATGATTTGAATTTCTAGTGGCCCAATTTAGGGATTGCTCCCAGTATAAGAATAGTCATAATCAAGTAGCAAGTATAAAATCTTGCTCTAGACTACTTTAGAGAATATGCAAAGAAAAAATAGGTGATCTCTATCCTCCACTTCCATTTTACATAAACACAAGTTGTATCCGCTATACCATGCCATTGGATTTTAGTCCTAAGTCTATTTTTAATCTCAAGTCAGGAGATATAAGAGGCTTTCAGGTGAATGAAAATTTTCCATAAAAGTGTAGACCAAGGTACTTCCATAAAACTCCTTACAAGAAGCTAATGACCTATTGAGGTAAGAATTGAGCTAGAGTATCAAAACCTCTAAAATTTCCTCTCAATTGACCACTACAGAGCAAAGATGAGGCTTTAGGATTAAGAGGAAGAATGTTTCTCAATTGGGGAACATGAGGATTGAGAATAAGGGGACCCGAGTCAATTCAGTTATCATACCAAAGCTAAGTACTAGCACCATTTCCAACCTTGTGTTTAATACAAGGATAAACTAAGTCACGCAACTTCAATATCTGGAGAAGAATCCATGAGAATTCCCTAGTACAAGGAGCTTACTAGAAATTCACATTTTTAAAGTGCAACTCACGAATCCATTTGACCCATAGAGCATTATGATCAGTGCCAAGCTTCCAAAGCCTCTTGCACAGTAAAACTTTTTGCACATTATAGATAGAAACGATCCCTAGGCTACCAAGCTTCTTTGGAGTAACAACCTCGCTCCATTTTATCTTTGCATTCCTTGAGTTGTCATATCTACTAGACCATGCTTTCAAGATTCTGTTAACTTCTTTAAGGACTTTCCTAGGCAAGGCAATGTAAGGAGTCCAACAGATATGTAAGCTACTTAAATATAGATATAATAAGGGTTATCCTAGTAGCATATGAAAGAAACCTGTTTTGTTAAACATTCTCTCTTGCCTTTATTCTTGCAAGAAGAGGAAGACAATCATTAAACTTGGGCTTGGAAGAAGTGATTGAAACTCCCAAATAACATAAAGGAGAAAAATGGACATTTACCATATCTGTGCTCTATATTGCTGTAATATTTCTCATATCGACATAGAGATACGGACAACTCTTCTCAAAGTTATGCTTTAAACTTGACCATTCAGCAAATAGTTGTTAAACATTCTCTCTTGCCTTTATTCTTTCAAGAAGAGGAAGACAATCATTAAACTTGGGCTTGGAAGAAGTGATTGAAACTCCCAAATAACATAAAGGAGCAAAATAGACATTTAGCCTATCTGTGCTCTATATTGCTGTAATATTTCTCATATCGACATAGAGATATAGACAACTCTTCTCAAAGTTATGTTTTAAACTTGACCACTCAGCAATAGTTCCAAAGCATGCATCATCATGCTAATAGAATGAGGACCAGTTTCACAAAGGATCAAAAGATTATCATCATACATAAGGTGAGTGAGATTGAGAGCATTACATTTGTAGTAAAATTGAAAGTTCCTATTACAAGATCAGCTTACTTGTTAATCTAGAAAAGACTTCCATCACAAGTGTGAATAAATAAGGAGACAAAGGATCCCCTTGACGAATGCCTTTAGCGATATTAAAAGGCTTGGTAGGAACCTCATTCACTTGAATACTTAGAAAGGGAGTTTGAATACATGTCATGATCTAATCGATATACCTAAATGGCAACTGTAGAGCGTCAAGACAAACCTGAACAAATCTCCAACTCAAAATGTCAAAAGCTTTGAAAAAGTTAACTTTAATTAAACAACTTTTGATATTCTTGCTTGAATTATACTCTTTCAACAATTCTTAAAGTAGAAGGATATTATCCCCCGATATGCCATTAGGAATGAAAGCTCCTTGAGCCAAATTGATGAAGCTACAAATAGCCAACTTGAGTCGTTTAGCAAGAATTTTGGAAATGACTTTGTAGATAAGGTTACAACAAGAAATTGGTCTAAAATCATTCATACTCTGAGGGTTGCATTTTTTTAGGCATCAAGTATATGTATGTATAATTCAATTCGTAAAAATTTTGGCAAAAGCAAAGAATTCTAAAACAACTTCTGTGAAAAACTGACCCGTAATGTCCCATGTGTGTTAAAAAAATAGAGCTGTGAAACTATCCGGCTCAGGAGCTTTAGATGATTTCATGTTGAATAATGCTCTCTTAACATCATGCTCAGTTATTGGATACACCACCATATCCTTGATACTGTGATCAATCAAACATTCAAACAACCTTAACACATTTGGACTGGGAATAGAGCAAGTATAGAACCTCATAAGGTTAAGGAAATGATTTTAGGCCGACTCTTGCAATTGTATCATATATGAGTAGCTTTGTCACCTACTATCTTGGACCATAGATATTTTGTTATTATTATGTCAGGATAGTAAGGAGGAGTGGAAGAACTTGGAGTTCAAATCACCATCTTCGATCCAGCTCAATCTGGATTTCTATTGTAGAATGGAATTATGGAGATTAAGAGTTGCTGTGTACTCTTGAATGTTGGGAAAATCGGGTAATTTTTCCTTTAAGGTAAAAAACTAGTGAAGTGAACCGATTTGGTAATACCCAGGAAAGACCGTCAAACGGACTCCTAAGACAATATTACCATTCCACGTAAGATCCCAGGAAAGGGCAGAGGGGTCACAAATGGTCCCACTTAAAACCCGGCCTCCTAGACAGAAATTACATGCACGGTGTATTTATCACAACCTAAACCCGTGTACACACACCGGCAATAAATACACCCAAATAAATTAAACACAACACTACAAATATACCTGACAAATAATATTGAATACTATAAATGCGGAATAAATAAAAGAGATAAGGAAAGAACACACCTGAAAATTGATAACGGAGTTCGGGCAATTTTGCCTACTTCTCTGAGTACCACTTAAGCAACCTTCTCTTATTAAGAAGAGAATACTAAATTTGATATGTATACAAATTTTGAGTATTTATCAAATTTTGTGGGATGATTTGATAAGGGAGGGGGAGGACTTATTTTATAACTTCAAAAACTCCTCCCAACTTCATCTCTTCCCAATATGGGAGAGATATTGTGCCAAAAAAGTCAAAAATGAACAAATAGCCACAAAGTCAAAAAAATACAGCAAATCTCCACCTTGACACAATTTCGAGTCCCACCAAATGTAATAAGCATCATTCATCCTCCCAAACAAAACAACCTTTGTAGTGCTTCTAGTTTGCGCCCTTAGGCGCCAACTCAAATGTGTAGGATATTGACCAAGTCTAAACAATGTTCAAACTTGGCTCTTGTAACCACCTTGTTTAGTATATCTGCAGAATTCTCTATAGTCCGAATCTTTAGAATAAGTATCTCCTCTTCTTCCAGAATTTCCCGCACAAAGTGATAGCGAACATCAATGTGCTTCTTCCTTGCATGAAAGACTTGATTCTTTGCTAAATGAATAGCACTCTGACTGTCAGAATATACCTCAAGTTGTTTCTGACCAACTCCCAAGTCTTTAAGCAACCCATGAAGCTAAATTGCCTCCTTCACAGCCTCTATAATTGCCATATACTCTGCCTCTGTTGTAGACAAAGTCACCGTTGATTGCAAAGTAGACTTCTAACTAACTGGCGCCTTAGCATAAGTGAACAAATATCCAGTTGTAGATCGTCCCTTATCTAAGTCACCTGCATAATCAGAATCACAATATCCAACTACACGTTGACCAAGTAATTCATCCTGCTCAAATGTTAAACCAACATCTACGGTATGTAGGATATACCGTAGAATCCATTTCACAGCTTGCCAATGAACCTTACCCAGATCATGCATGTACCTACTTACAATACTTATTGCCTGTGAAATATTAGGTCTCGTACATACCATTGCATACATTAAGCTTCCTACTGCATTAGCATAAGGAAATTTCGCCATGTATTCTCATTCTTCATCCGTCTTTGGAGATAACTGGCTACTTAGTTTCAAATGAGGAACAAGTGGGGTACTTACAGGTTTTGAATCTTCATATATACCAAAACGTTGTAATACCTTTTTCAAATATTGTTTATATGACAACCAAAGCTTGCCTCTCTCTCTATCCCTACTTATCTCCATGCTAAGAATCTTCTTGGCTTCCCCTAAATCCTTCATCTCGAACTCTTTACTCAACTGATCCTTCAATATGCCAATTTCACTTTTGCTCTTTGCCGCAATCAGCATATCATCAACATATAAGAGTAGGTAGATGTAGGACCCATCTTGAAGTTTGTGCAAATACACATAGTGATGTATTTACTTCTTGTGTGCTTCTGGCCCATTATAAACTTGTCAAATTGTTTGTACCATTGTCTCAGTGATTGCTTCAATCTGTACAACGACTTATTCATTTTACAAACCCAATTTTCTTTACCAGCAACTTTGAATCCATTTGGCTGAGACATATAGATTTCCTCCTCCAAATCACCGTGTAGGAACGTGGTTTTTACATCAAGTTGAGCTAACTCCAAACGCAACTGTGCTACCAAGGCCAACAAAATTCTAATGAAAAAATGTTTAAAAACTGGAGAAAATACCTCATTATAATCAATTCCTTCCTTCTGAGCGTAGCCTTTAGCCACCAACCTTGCCTTGTAGTGAATATCATCTTTGTCAGGAAATCCTTCTTTCTTTGCAAATACCCATTTGCATCCAATTGCCTTCTTTCCTTTCGGTAGTTGTGTTAGCTTCCATGTCTTGTTCTTCTCAAGGGATTGCATTTCCTCTTCCATTGCACCTGCCTATTTGCCACTTTCTGAACTTCGCATTGCTTCTAGGAAAGTAGATGGAACGTCATCAACAACTGGAAGTGGATAAGCTACCATGTCAGTAAAACGAGCAGGTTTTTGAATCTCTCTTCTCGTCCTTCTAACGTCAATTGACTCTGATTGCTATGGAGGTTTTTGGGTCGGAACCTCTTCCTCATTTGACTCTTCTTCTGCCATAGGAGAGTCACTAGTAGTGCTTTTTTCTGGGATCACCACTATTTGTTCAAACTCTACCTGCTTCGGCATACTCTCCACCTGTTGTGAAATACCATCAACCCCTTTTGGAGTTACCTTATTTAACATGGAAGATTCATCAAATGTAACATCCCTGCTAACAATTGTTTTCTTTGACTCTAGACACCACAAACAATATCTCTTAACTCCAGCATTAAAACCCATAAATAGAGCCTTCCTTGTTCTTGGGTCTAACTTTGATTCATTTACATGATCATATGTAGTAGAACCAAAAATATGCAAAGAATCATAATTTGTTGCAAGTTTCCCAGACCATACCTCTAAAGGAGTCTTGCCACCAATTGCAAATGATGGCAAACGATTAATAAGATGGTGAGCATATGTTACTGCCTCAGCCCAAAATTTTCTGCCTAACCCAGCATTAGATAACATACAACGAACTTTCTCTACCAGCGTCCTGTTTATACGCTCCGACACACCATTCTGTTGTGGTGTTTTTCTAATTGTAAAGTGTCGAACTATGCCAAACTCTTGACATACCTCCAGGAAAGGATCACTCTTGTATTCTCCACCATTGTCTGTTCGAAGAACTTTGATCTTTCTTCCCGTTTGGTTTTCAACTTGAGCTTTCCACTTAAGAAAAATTCCAAGCACATCATCTTTGTTCTTCATAGTAAACACCCAAACTCTTATGGAAAAATCATCAACAAAAGTGACAAAATAATGCCTACCTCCAAGAGATGGAGTCTTAGCAGGTCCCCACACATTTGAGTGCACATAATCCAAAATTCCCTTAGTATTATGAATAGCAGTGCCAAATTTCACTCTTCGTTGTTTTCCCATAATACAATGCTCACAAAATTCTAATTTATAAGTCTTCGTACCTTTTAATAATCCTTGCCTGGCAAGAATTTTCAAGGATTTTTCACCAACCTATCCCAACCTCATATGCC
Source organism: Erythroxylum novogranatense (assembly GCA_029891385.1). Taxonomy (NCBI): domain Eukaryota; kingdom Viridiplantae; phylum Streptophyta; class Magnoliopsida; order Malpighiales; family Erythroxylaceae; genus Erythroxylum; species Erythroxylum novogranatense. The sequence goes on from CM057231.1 coordinate 2,298,127, forward strand.
ACAACTTTGTTGCCTCTGCATCCTTCTTGCTATTAGAAGTTACTGCTGTTACTGTCCCAACAACTGTACTTCCTTGGTAGTAATAAAAGTTATTTTTCCTTATGCCTTTCAACGTTACAAGTGCTCCTAAAGTTGCCTTAAGAATTCCATCTCGCATCATCACAACTATGCCTTTTGATTCTAAGGTCCCCAAAAAGATGAGATTCTTTTTCAATTTCGGCACATACCGCACGTCCCTCAAAATTCTGGTAGATCCATCATGATTCCTTAGCTTGATTGAACCTATCCCAGCTGTTTTACATGGATTGTCATTACCCATGTAAACAACTCCACCATCAATTTCTTCAAAATCAAAGAACCACTCCCGGATGGGGGTCATATGATAGGTGCAACCTGAATCTAGAATCCACTCGTCTGAATGGAATGTTGAAGGCGATACCACCAAAGAGACATCTGACTCTGCATCACTTTTACATTCTGCAACATTTGCATCTTGCGGTGCCTTTCCTTTTCTTCTTCAACTTTGGACAGTCTTTCTTCCAATGCCCTTTCTCATGACAGAAAGCACACTCATCTTTGGAACCTCTGCTTTTTGATTTGGATCTTCCTCTTCTCCCCTTCGACCGGCTCTGTTGACGACCTCGTGCCACAAATGCTTCATCTTCTGTAACCGCTTTACTTTTCTTTTTATCTTGCTTTCACAATTCATGACTATACAAAGCAAAAACATAGCATCTATAGACACATTCTCCTTCCCATGAAGTAAAGTAGTTTCTAAGTGTTCAAATTCATCCGAAAGGGATGATAACAACATCAAAGCTAAGTCTTCATCTTCAAATTTCACATCCAAATTCAACAGGTCTGCTACTAACTGATTAAACATAGTGATGTGTTCATTCATAGTAGTACTTGGTCAGTAATCAAATCGGAACAACCTTTTCTTCATAAGGAGTTTATTCTGACCATTTTTTTTCATAAATTTGTCCTCCAATGCTTTCCACAGTTTGTGCACAGAAGTCTTGTTTTTGAAAGCACACTTCTGCTCTCTAGACAGACATGATCGAATTGTTCCGCATGCCAACCGATTTATGATACTCCAATCCTTATCTTCTAAATAGTCTGGTTTCATTTCTTCAATAGCTATGTCAAGGCCTTGTTGAAAAAGGGAATCCAGAACCTCACCTTGCCACATCCCAAAATGACCAGTACCATCAAATATTTCTACCGCCAACTTCATACTTGACATTGGAGTCCTCTCCCATGAGGAAGTCGATGTCATTTGTGTCATATTTGATATGTCCCTAGTTGTTGGTGAATTTACAGACATCATTATAGACTCAAATAATAGTATTCAATATTACAAATATTACAAACAAACTAAAGGATAAACCTTCGGCTTTGATACCACTTGTTGGGAAAATCGGGTAATTTTTCCTTTAAGATAAACAACTAGTGAAGTGAACCGATTCGGTAATACCCAGGAAAGACCGTCAAATGGACTCCTAAGATAGTATTATCATTCCACGTAAGATCCCAGGAAAGGGCGGAGGGGTCACAAATGGTCCCACTTAAAACCTGACCTCCTAGAAAGAAATTACGTGCACGGTGTATTTATCACAACCTAAACCCGTGTACACACACCATCAATAAATACACCCAAATAAATTAAACACAACACTACAAATATACCTGACAAATAATATTGAATACTATAAATGTGGAATAAATAAAAGAGATAAGGAAAGAACACACTCGAAAATTGATAACGGAATTTGGCTAATTTTGCCTACTTCTCTGAGCACCACTTAAGCACCCTGCTCTTATTAAGAAGAGAATACTAAATTTGATATGTATACAAATTTTGATTATTAATCAAATTTTGTGGGATGATTTGATAAGGGAGGGGGAGGAGTTATTTTATAACTTCAAACACTCCTCCCAACTTCATCTCTTCCCAATATAGGAGAGATATTGTGCCAAAAAAGTAAAAAATGGACAAATAGCCACAAAGTCAAAAAAAATACAGCATTGAAGACATAACACTTCAGCATTTCTAAGAGCAGTATTATGGGAGTGCTTCATAACAAGCTACTTGTGCTTAAATAAATTTCTCTTTTAGAGATAAGAGAATAAAGTTTTGGCTAGACATGAAACATTTAAGGGCTGCCTTCATCAACTTTAGTTTCTTCAGAAACTGATATGATTAATAGCCAACAAATTTAGTACACTAACATTGGCTAACCAAATCAGAGAAACCGACTCTCTGTGTTAATCCATTGAAGAAATAGAAAGGGACTGCCACTTTTTTACAATCCACAAGCTTTTGGATCAACATATATGAATGGTCTAATAAGACATTCTCTCCAAAATGAACAAAAGAATTTGAAAACTGAGTCAACCATAGAGAATTAACTAGACAACGATCCAACTTCTTATGAAGAAGTAGATTTACATGCTGATTATTAGTCCAATTAAGCAATCTTCCAATAAATTTGAGATCCACTAAGTCCATCCTTGTTAAAAATTGGACAATTCTTTGGTCAATCCAAGATTGAATTGTCGACCTCCCTCAATTTCTGCCAAGTGAAAAGAATAATTAGAGTCTCCCACTACAAGCCAAGGATAAGAGATTCTGAGCTGATTATGCTATAATTCTGTCTAGAGTTTATTTCATTGAGAGCCAAGATTTGAAGCATAAACAAGAGACAACTTAAAGACTGAACTCGTACCTTGGAGTTGGCATTGAAGATGAATAAGCTTAAAGACTGAACTTGTACCTTGGAGTTGGCATTGAAGATGAATAAGCTTAAAGACTGAACTCGTTCTATATTATAGAGATAGATAATTCTGCCATTTTAGTGCGAATGATGGTTGGAGATTAATTAACTCCCAATCTGCATAAAAAAAACTTTGAAATGATGCGGGAGAGAGGTTTCTTTTATTTTAGTTTCGAGAAGACCTATTAAATAGCCAGATATAGAGGAGACGTATTCAATATCATCAATTGAATTGGTTTTCACCTCCCTGTCTACTGCTGATTTAGCCAGGTAAATGCTAACTGTTTGAAGAGGTTTTAGGTGGGTTTCCCCAAAATCCAGACGTCACTCAACTAATAGGCTATTATTTGATGCATTAATTTGAGTGTTTTGGAGTAAATATTGCGCTAAATAGTTATTTTTATATTATATTTAAATGTTAAGAGTTTATTTAAAAAAAATCAAAATTGACTAAATTAGAGAATATAACAGAAAATACAATAAAAGAGCAAAAAATGCAAGAATGGACAAAATGCAGAGTAGAGGAAAGCGATGCAGTAGGTGAATAGAAAAGAACAAAAGGCAGCACATGAGAGAACAAAACAAATCGTAGAAGATGAGATAAAACGTAGAGAGAAAGGAGAAACACAACAGCACAACAATAAGTTAGAAGTAAAACGATAGCAGACCCAAAACTCCATCAGCAAAGACAGTCGAAACAACACAACAAACAAGCAGAACGCACAGCAGGAAACAGCAAGGGAGAACGATGCCAAAAACACGCAAGCAACAAAAGGTCCAAAATGCAATAGAATGGAGATGTTTAAGCTAATGTCAGATCAGGCTTGAATTTAATTGTCAAACCTATTCAAAACCTCAAACTTGGAAGGAAAAATCAGGAATCTGGAGCTATTGGCAAGAATTGATTGATGAGCCTACTACTCCAGCAATCCGATTTGTTTATCATAGGAAGAAAGCTCGTGGTTTTCCTAGAGCCGGGTCCAACAATGAACCGTGAAGGGACTCTCTACGGGTTATGAATAAGAAGGGCAGCTGTTTGTGTGGTTGTATTGTAGCAAGTTTGTTACTTGTTGTTATTGTCAGCATGGCATCTTAGTTACGGTTTGTTACAGAAAGTAGTATATATAGACAGAAAATGAATGAGCAAATCAGAATGGAATTTTGTAAACAATGATGACATTGATGAGTAAGGAAGACTCATGAAATCTACTGGTGTCAGCTTTTACAAACGTTCCTAATACAATACTTCTATCCTTCTCTGTTCTTTATCTCTGCTATTTCTTCCTTCTTTATAATATGTTACAGTCACGTTGCACTTGCTCCTAACATTTTGGTATCAGAGCTCTCGATCCACCTGTGAGTTTCTGAATCAACAAACATGGACTCCACACACCCCAAAACTCGCATGGAATCAAGAGTTGAGCAGCTCAAAGAAGACGTCAAAGACATTAGTGCCAATATGACACTCCTCATTTCTCAGCTTCAAGAAAACCAGAAACACATTCTTGACACCCAAACCAATATCAATCTCATCTTCCAAAATCAAGCCCAGAATCAATCACAAACTACACCATCCAATCAACTTGCCGAATCCAGCACCTCTAAATCACCTGTCAATCATGATAAAAACAAAGAGACAACAAACACACTACCCACTATTGTCCATACCCAAAACACCCACAACCACCAACCCAACCCAGCCACCACCCTCACCATAGTTGAGAGAGTGATAGATAAAGACAAGTCTCCTAGGAAGCTAGAGCTTCCCGTGTTTGATGGGGGAGGAGCAGATTCTTGGATCTTTCGAGTCGAATGCTACTTTTCCATTAACCAATTGTCGGAAGAAGAGAAATTGGAGGCGGTTGGAGAGTGTTTTGAGGGAGAGGCTCAGGCTTGGTTCCGATTCGAGGAGCATATCAGTTCTTTCTCTTCCTGGGAAGAACTGAAAACCCAGGTGTTACAACCTTTCGCTGGATTACAGGACAACACTCTCTTGCATCGTTTCTTTGCTGTGAAACAAGTGGGTACTGTGGCAGAATAGAGGGCTCAATTCGAGTATCTAGCTGCTTTCGTGGGAGCTCTAGATGATGAAACTATGACAACAATGTTTATGAATGGATTACAAGAGAAAATCAGGGTAGAGTTGCTGGTTTTGAACCCCAAATCCTTGAAAGAGACAATAGCCACCGCGGGCCGGATAGAGAGGAAGAACCAAATCCTGGGTCTGTCCTTGAACCCGAAAACCCACAAGACTCAACACTAATACTCAAATACGACAACAAAACAATCACATGGATCAAACCCTATAGCCCCGTAAGCAAACCCACCCTTCCTGAAAAAAACCATAACCCACAAACCACACTACACCTTCCTTACAAACCACAGTCCATCGAAAACCCCAAATCACCCAACATCACAGTACCACCAAAATTCAGAAAACTCACACCGCTTGAGGCTCAGACAAAACGGATACAAGGACTTTGTTTTCGGTACGATGGGAAATGACATTTTGGACATCGTTGTCTGCAGCGAGAATTGAATGTATTATTGATCAGTGAATCAGAGGAGAGTGACGTTACAGAGGAAGGAGTGGCTGAATTTGAAGAAGCTCCCAGTAGTGTTGAGTTATCTCTAAATTCCATTGTAGGCTTGTCGAAACCATAGACCTTGAAGTTGAAGGGGGAAGTTCATAGAGTAGAAGTTGTCGTTCTGATTGATTGTGAGGCTACCCACAATTTTATCTCTACAAGCTTGGTAGAGACTTTGCAGATACCAATTCAAGAAACTTCTCAATACGGAGTCATTATTGGTTCCGGGAAAAACTTGAAGGGTATGTGAGTGTGCAAGGGTGTAGTATTGCAGCTGCAAGAACTTCCTATTATGATACTTGGGCTAAAGTGGTTAGCAACTCTTGGAGAAACACGAGATGATTGGAAAAAGTTAACCATGACTTTTGAAGTATGAGGAAGAATTATTAAGTTAGAAGGTGACCCAAGCCTTACCAAAGCTATGGTATCCTTAAAAACTATGGTCAAGGAATTACAATAGGAGAAAACCGGAATAATGATTGAGCACTTTAATATTTCAGTAAAGAACTCGGAGGTCAATGGCCATGAAAATCCAACTGCTGTGAAATTATTGAGTGAATTTGCGAAAGCGGTTGCTGCTCTAAAAGGGTTACCTCCATTACAAGGAAATGAACATGCCATAGTGCTGAAAGAGGGAACTGGTTCAATCAATGTACGTCTCTATCGATATCCACAAATTCAAAAGACAGAGATAGAAAACTTGGTAGCTGAAATGTTGGTAACAGGTATTATACGACCTAGTGTGAGCCCCTTCGCAAGTCTGGTTCTTTTGGTGCGTAAGAAAGATGGAAGTTGGAGATTTTGTGTAGACTATCGCGCTCTCAACCATGCTACTGTGCCAAACTGGTTTCCCATTCCAAATATGGATGAACTGTTTGATGAGCTTCATGGGGCCAAAGTCTTTTCCAAACTCGATCCTAAGTCGGGCTACCATTCAATAAGAGTACTGGCAGAGGATATGCACAAGACGGCTTTCCGGACTCACGAAGGCCACTATGAGTTTTTGATAATACCATTTGGGCTAACTAATGCCCCGGCTACCTTTCAGGCTTTGATGAATAATATTCTTAAACATATGTTGAGACGCTATGTGCTAGTTTTTTTTGACGATATTCTCATCTATAGTCCATCATTTGCAGAACATGAAGACCACTTAAGGGAGGTGCTCTCACTGTTGCGTTACCACCAACTGTTTGCTAATAAAAAAAATGTTGCTTCTATCAATTGGAGGTGGAGTATCTTGGCCACATAATTTCAGAGCAAAGGGTGGCCGCAGACTATAATAAGGTGAAGATCATGGATGATTGGCCGATGCCTACTACACCTAAGGAGTTACGTGGTTTCCTGGGCTTGACAGGGTATTATAGGTGATTTGTGCGCCACTATAGAAAAATCGCAGCTCCTCTCACTCAGCTCCTCAAAAAGGATTCTTTTCAGTGGAACTCAGAAGCTACCAATGCGGTTCAAGCCTTAAAATTAGCTATGAATGCAGTCCCGATTCTGGCCCTACCTAACTTTGCGGAAGTTTTCATAGTGGAAACGGATGTTTCGGGCATCGGATTGGGTGCAGTATTATCGCAATGTGGAAGGCCCTTGGCATTTTCAGCCATGCTTTACAGGGTCGTGCCCATTTTAAGTCTGTATATGAAAGAGAGTTAATGGCCATTGTAATGGATATACAAAAATGGCGTCATTACCTCCTTGGGCGCCATTTCATCGTCTGAACCGATCAAAAATCCTTGCGATACTTTCTGGAGCAAAGGATGGTGGCAACAGAATATCAAAGAAGGTTGACCAAGATTATAAGTTTTGACTTTGAAGTACAGTATAGGCCGGGACCAGACAATAAAGCCACTGATGCTTTGTCTAGGATTTCTCATCCAGTTGAGTTCATGGCAATTTCCATTCCATCAATTGTGGATTGGCCCTTATTGTTTTAGGAGATTGCTGCTGATCAGGAATTACAAGCAATTAAACAAGTGCTGGAGACTGATGTTAACGCGCATCCGGAGTGGTCTGTGAATCACGACATTTTATACTATCAAGGTAAACTTGTTCTGCCCAAATCTTCATCTCTAATCCCACGTTTGCTATATGAGTTTCATGGGAGTCCAATTGTTGGGCATGGAGGATTTTTGCGCACATTTAAGTGCATTTCTGGAGAATTACATTGGCAAGGAATGCGCGCAAAGGTCAAGCATTTTGTGAAAGAGTGCGCGATATGCCAGCAAAAAAAATATCAGACCTTGTCTCCTACAGGTCTTTTACAACCACTTCCCATTCCAAATGCTATTTGGGAAGTTCTCAGTATAGATTTCATTGATGGCCTTCCGAAATCACAAGGTTTTGACTCTATTATGGTGGTTGTGGATCGACTAAATAAGTCTGCTCACTTCATACTCCTTAAACATCCCTATACTGCAAAAATAGTTGCTGATATGTTTGTGAATACGGTGGTCAAACTCCACGAGTTCCCACGGAGCATCATTACTGATAGGGACAGAATCTTTGTAAGTAATTTTTGGACTGAACGTTTTCGTCTCCAGCATACAACATTGAAACACAGCACTGCTTATCATCCCCAAACAGATGGACAAAGCGAGATAGTAAACCGTTGCCTCAAGACTTACCTTCGTTGTTTTGCAAGTCAACAACCTTAGCAATGGGCAAAATGGATATCTTGGGCAGAATACTCCTACAACACCTCATTCCATACCTCTATCCGAATGACTCCATTCAAGATAGTATATGGCAGGGACCCTCCTACCTTGATCATCTATGGGACTAGTACTACTACTAATTCCTCTCTTGAAGAACAACTCATGGGTTGTGATCTAATGTTAAAAGAGTTAAAGGAACAGCTGGCTCTTGCTCAAAACCGAATGAAACAAAGTCCAAATAAGCATCGCAGGGATGTGCAATTGGAGGTAGGAGACTTGGTGTATTTGAAGTTAAGGCCATATCGTCAAAGTTCTCTAGCTTCACGCCCAAACGAGAAGCTTTCACAGTGATATTTTGGTCCTTTCCTGGTCTCGAAGCGAATTGGAGCCATTGCTTATGAGCTGCAACTTCTTCCTTTTGTTGGAATTCATCCTATTTTTCATATCTCACAGCTGAAGAAGGCCATTGGATCTATTGAACATGTTCAGCCTCTCCCTCTAATATTGTCGGATGAATTGGAATGGGTGGTAGAGCCAGAAACAATCTTGGCAACCCGTGGGAATGCCACAGATTTGGAACTCTTGGTGAAGTGGAAGCATTTTTCTTCTTTTGAAGCAAAATGGGAACCGTTGCAGTTAATCAAGGATGTTTTTTCCACTTTTCACCTTGAGGACAAGGTGGCTTCTGTTGAAGGGGGTATTGATGAGCCTACTACTCCAGCAATCCGATTTGTTTATCAGAGGAAGAAAGCTCATGGTTTTCCTAGAGCCGGGTCCAACAATGAATCGTGAAGGGAATCTCTACAGGTTATGAATAAGAAGGACAGCTGTTTGTGTGGTTGTATTGTGGGAAGTTTGTTACTTGTTATTGCCAGCATGGTATGTTAGTTACGGTTTGTTATAGAAAGTAGTATATATAGACAGCAAATCAGAGTGAAATTTTGTAAACAATGATGACATTGATGAGTAAGACAGACTCATGAAATCTGCTGGTGTCAGCTTTTACAAACGTTCCTAATACAATACTTCTATCCTTCTCATTTCTTCCATCTTTATAATCTGTTACAGTCACGTTGCACTTGCTCCTAAGATTGATCCCCTTCCCTTTTGGCTGAATTTGGAGGAGTAGATCCTGCTGATTGTGCCTGTGATGCGAAGGATTTGAAAAATCTAATGACTTCTTTAAAGAAAAGGAATTGATAACGGGGTTAAAGAAGGCGATGGCCGAGATTGATTTGGTGACTTTTAGTCGCACACTCGCACGCCTCTGATATCATATATAACAATGTACGGAGAAAAATATAGAAAAGATTGAGACTACAGGGATCGAAGGATAATATCAAATCCTTTCCTAATCCTTTTTTTTGCAACTTCAGACAAATTCTTTCATGACTTCCTGGCTGATATGTCGATCATATTGATCCCTTGAAAACCCTTCAGGTTAATGATTCATAGATGAAACAGATTGCCACAAAGTTGCTAAAATTAATATCTAATATTTAACTCATTCAATATAAAAGAAAAAAACCGTAGGAATGTATTGAAAATCTTATATAAAACACACAAGCCTTTATGCTAATTTCTTAATAAATACAACATAATGTTTTTATAAAAATAAAATACAGTTAAACCTGATTGAAAATAAATTAAATTTTGATTTTTACATTTATTTTCATTATTATAGATAAATTTGTAATGATTGAATAAAGTTATTCATCATATACATAAGAGACATTATTATACACATTGTTCAGTCCGACCGGGTCATTCGGCTTCAGGCGTATCAGGCCACCTAGCTTGTGGGTCGCAATGAGCTGGGGGAGGAGTAAGCTAGTTAGGGACCTCAGTGGGTCGGGAAGGGCAGGCGCAGTCCCTAACTACCGTGCTCAAAGATACGAACATGATTTTAACTCCAACAACTATTGAATTGTCTGCATATCCATAGCTGCGTCTATAATTTATTGCATCTGCCGTTTGCATGACCTTTCGCCATCCGTACGTATTCAGTTCATTGCCGGCATAAAAATAGTCTACAAAAGAAAAAAAAAATCAACAAATAGTCTATTAAATAAAAGAGTTACTTTACGAACTGGAATTCTATAATTATAATATCAAAATTTTCATACTGGTAATAAATTTTATACAAATCAACAAATTGAAAAATTCGAATATATATGTAATTAATTATATCAAAATCATCACTATTTCAAATTTTATTGTAAGAGACAATGTTCTTTTATAATTTAAGAATCCTAAAAAAACATCTTCCAGTTTTCAATTTTCTTTCAAAACCCTCTATTAAATTTTGTTTTAAAATCAACAAGGAAATAAATATAGTTAAAAAATTTATGTAAGCTAGTCAAATGTCACTAATATAATAACTCAAGTTAAGTTTTAAACTTAGAACTAATTAAATGTTATTAATTTGATTCTAATTTAATTAGTTTATTTCAAAGTGAAAAGTTTACTTTGAATTATCATATAAATTATATTTGATTAGTTAATGTTTGATATTTTATATTTATTTTCTTAACCCAATTCTCAAAATAAAATTTAGAATACTAAAACAAAAATAAATTTCAAGAACTTTAAGGATTAGAGAGCTTTTCTAAAATTTCTTCAAAGGAGATTAATGTCGTTTACCAAATTTTCAATTTAACAAGAAGAGTCTAATCTTTTACTGAATAAACATATGTTACAAAATATCTGTAAAGTAAAAATAGTCATGTTCTTCTATGATATTTGAAATTTTTAAATGTTACAGAAGAGATTTTACCTCTTTTTCTCTCGTTTAATAGACGTAACTCGAAATCTGCACATATTCGTTCCTCAGAATCAAGCTTAGCCGCATCAATTATGTCTAGATAAATAGACAAATATTTTTTATTTTCAGGACCGTAAGCTTCAAGTTCAACCCGCAACCTCCTGTATACATTTCCCAGTGAAGTTATTCATAATTGTAAAACTGAATGATTATAAACAGAAAACATGACCTTCAAATTCATTAATAAGGAGTTAAAGAGGCGAACCATTTATAATTTTCTATGGTAAATTCTTTTGAAATTGGGATGTCCCATATTGGGATGTTCCATTCCAAAGCACCTTTACTGGGATCTTTAACAATGTAAATTGACTCATACACAGTAGGCTGCTTGATGACAAAAACTTCAGCTCCAAAAATGCAGGAGTCATCGTCGAGGTAACCATTTCTGACATCGTTAAAAGCTTCGAGGGATAGTAGCTTATTGAATCCAAACACAGTTTTCAGCTCATGATATCGCTTAACTCCCAAATCTACGAATTTTATCAGCAATCTAGCTTGTGAGTGTGCAGAAAAGCAGAATTCACAGATATATACAAGAAGCATGGAAATCTAAAATGTACACGTAATACTAGAATATAAACACTGAAGAGCGATACCTTGGAAAACCAAATAGTTGTTGTGTACGTGATCAAAAACTAAAACTTTAAAATCCACGTAAACCTCCCATTGCTTGGGAAAAGAATCTGTATCTTGTATAGCCAAATAAAGAGAAATATAGCCCTTCCAATCGAAACATTTCGAGTTTCCTTTTGGGTATAGCAATAATCTCCTGCAATATAAGATTTTATCAGCTTCCCAACTTTGAATTTTTGAAGAGGTAAAATATATAGGCATGAGAGGGAGAGGACAAACCATTTGTAACCTCCAGCTTCGAAAGGATAGGATTCATATTTCTCCTGACGCTCAGCTAAAAGGGAGAATCGTTTTATCCTGATAGAGTAATGCTGAGGATGAATATCTCTGGTTGATCTCATGATTCCAGTGTCAGGGTTAGGAGTAGGGCTTGCCATTGCTTGAAGAGTGTTTGTAGGCGGCTTCGGATATGCCAAGTTGATGAAAAGGAGAACTGAAATCTCATTTTATATTGGAAAACACAGGAGACGTTTCGACGCGTAAAGGACACAAAAGGCACAGCCCCATAGTCATCTAACAACTTATTAGCACGGGAAAACCCAGGTATTGTATTCTTCTCAACGTTAGCATCTTTTAATTTATTAAGTAGAGTCGATAGAGAAAGGGATAACTTGCAAAGCAAAAAGGAATTCAATACAAGAAATAAAAAAAACTTAGTGAAAAAACATTGAATACCAACAAAAGTCTGATAAGCAATACCTTGGAACATTGTATAGTTGTCGTGAATGTGATCAAAGGCAAAGAATTTATTCTCAGCACAAACCTCCCGTGGTTTGGGAAGAGAATCTGTCTTTTGAATAGCCAAGTAAAGTGAAATACAATGTTCTTTCACAAGCTCAAAGACTCGGAGTTACCTTTCAGGGTACGGCCTTAATCTCCTGCAGTTTTAAGGTAATTGGTTCTTTTAATTTTGACCAAGTAAAAGTTACGGTAAACAGGAAGAGGACAAAGACAAAATCATCTGTAACCTCCAATTTGGAATGTAGAGGATTGATATCTCGTACTTACTGTTCGATGGACAGGACTTGGCATTGCTTGAAGAGCGTTTGTTCGTATCTAGAATGTATTACTACAACTTAACAAAAAAGAAGTGAAATCTCAAATCTCAGTTTATATTGATAAAAACACACTGAAGAAAACAAAAACGTTTCGAGTGGAAACGTTTCAATACATGGAAAACACAAAAGGCAGCAGAACTCACCGCCACCTTCCACGAAACCGCAAAATCAACATACAAATTCCTGGAATGAGAAAACTATTCTTCTTTAGAGTTAAAATTAGTTGGAAATCAATTTAATTTGTTCTTGATAAGCTTTGAACTTATTAGGAGAAGTCTTTGTGTTTCGAGACAGAGAATCGAGAACTCGCAAAGCAAAATTTAAATGCTCGTAACCTACTAAATGCTTACTATTATTATTGCTTTATTTTTTCTTTTTTGTGTGTTTGTTTCCGATTTTTGAAATTATAATTAATAAAAATTAATTTTATTTTATATCAAGAATATTTTGGAATCAAATAAAAAGAATTGCAAATATTTTAAAACAAAAAAAACTGAACTAGACGTCAATTCTTTTAATCAAAAGCAGCGATTATGATTTTTGTCTACTACATTAGAGACATGATTATAAGAAAATAGTTATCTAGACTATATATACATCGTATGTATGTTGTTTAATTCATCGATTTTCTTAATTAGTAAAGTTATTAATTAATTAAATATAAGATCATATCCAGTTTATTGATTAATAAGAATTAATTCAATACATGTTTCAGTTAATTAAACATAAGAGAAAATAGGTAAAGAAATTTACCACAATGAATGCTTAACTAATAAATTAATTATTTTTAGTATCGATGATCAACGTAAGCTCAATAATTGTGATTAAAATTACGTTATTCTCCATTAATCTATGCACAAAACCGACAAAAACAGAAGAGACATGAAGATTCGAAGGCAAGAATAATAGAGTGTCTGAAGTAGAAAAGGCGAAAGTGAGAGAAGCTCTCGAAGCTTCTTACTGTGTCAAAAACAAAAGACATGTTTTAAGACATCCATGTGACATACCCTACACTGTCATATAACATACATGTCAGGAGCAAAACGCAACAACAACCAATGTTATAAATATCGTATTGAGTTTGATATTGGATTGAGTTCTGGAACGGAACTGTACCGATATTAGTTGGTACCGGATACCATTTTGAGAAATTTTTTAAATTTATGAAATAGTTTCTAAAATTTATAAGAATTGCAAAATAGTTCATATTGGTATATTATACAGTTATATTATATATTTTACTAGTTTACTGTTTACATCAACCATGCTTTCAAAAATCTTAATAATAAATAATAATGACAATTAATATGAAATAATAATAATTTTAAATATTTTACATATAAATAATAACCACAATTAATATAAATAAAACAATTATCATCATATAATTATAAAATTAAGAATAATACAAAGTATTTAAAATATTACCATAATACAAAAATATTTTTAAATTTATAAAATTGTCTTTGAATTTTTTAAAATTATAAAATAGTCCATTGTCATATTGTAAAGTTGTAGATTATTTAATTTAATTTTTTGTTTATATCTTATTCATTTTAGTTTATATATATCTTTATTATATTTTAATTATTTATATATATAATAATTATTTATATATAATATATATCTATATATAATAATTATCTAAATATAATAATTAATTGTAAAATAATGAAAATAATTCAACATTTTGAATTATTAATTATTTTCTATTTTATCAAAATTTTGAATTATTTTTTAGAATTGTTATTTTTCACATTCCATTTCATTTTATATTTAATTGGACATAATTACAATTTTATTTAATATATAAAATTAATTTAATAATTATTAATAAATATAATTAATTTTAAAATATATAAATTTTGATTTAATAATTGAAAATATATAAATAAATATTAGTTTATAAGTAATAATTTTAAAATTATTATTTATAAACTAATTTATTATTATTTATTAATAAATATTATATAAAATGTTAAAATAAATTTAAATAAAAATAATTTATTAGTAATAAAATAAAATAATTTATTGGTAATAAAATAAAAATAATTTATTTTAAAGTTTTATTTAATTTATAATTATTATTAGTAATAAAATATTTATTATTATTTTAAAACTTAAAAAAGGGGAAGGAGAGAGGGAGGTAAATTTTAAAAATTTTAAAAATTTTACAAAAAAGTCCCCCAATTTTTAAAAATTTTCGGTACCGGCCGATATTTGATCGATATTTTGAATACCGGCCGGTACCACTGGAATTGGCCGGTACCAATCAGAATTCATCTCCAATACTTTTATGCCCGTTCTGGTACCATTTTTCGGGAACGAAATTCAGAACATACATTGACAACAACACAAAAAACGCACAAAGCAGTAGTTAGAAGTACGTTGGTCAAGATGTTATCGTATTCAGCACCATCTGAAGAAAAACAAAGAAGCAGACACTACACATAAAACGCACAGCTTCAGAAGGTTACTTAAGTGAGTCACGTGAAAAGCACATGCCTGTCTTTGACCCTTGCAAATACATCCGAAAGTCATTCTCATCTCTTCAACTATAAAAGGAGCACAGTTCAAGCATCAGGGGATTTTTCTGTATTCTTTTCATTGCATTGTGTCCAAAATCTGTAAGTGAGAAAAATCAGAGTGAAAACTATAAGAGAGTGTTAAAGTACAAACTTTTTTAGGTGCTGGTGAGTTTGAGAGACTCTTTCTATAGATGTTTGCAGAACACTCAATCTCTATATATTGTTCACTTCTTGAAATAATGGAATCACTGTATGTGAGATCTTTGGATGTAGATAGTTTTTACATTATCGAACCAAGTAAATCAGTCTTCTTTATTTTCTGCAATCGTTTTATATATGCAAAATAACAATCTTTATCAAGTTATGTGGTTGAAAGAATAATAGTAAAGCAAAGTTATCCCAACAGAAGTGGTATCAGAGCTTTCAAGACTTTCCGGGGCATTTCTTGGACTCTCCAAGCATCAAGAATCATCAAAGAACAATCAGTAAGTAAATTCTTTAAGTTTCTTTACACTTCAGTAATCATGGTAGGCAAGGAAATGGATGTATTTTCTGGTAAAGAAGATTTTACCATCTGGAAACTCCAGATGCAAGCTCTTCTTGAATCACATGATTGTTATGGTGCTATAGATGATCAGTATGACCTAGAGACTGATCCTATAAAGAAGCTAAAGAAGCAAAGACTTGCATATTGCAAGTTAATGCTTCACCTATCAACAATAGTGATAAGAAAAGTGCAGAATTGTAACACTACACAGAAGCTTTGGGTGAGATTTGATGAATTGTATGCCAAGAAGTGTCTTCCTAATAAGATGACACTTCTTCACAATCTTGCTAACTACAAGATGAACACTTCAGTCTCCTTAGATGATAACCTAGACTACTTCTTTAGGCTAGTTTAAGATTTAGAAGCTACAGATGAGAAAATTTCAGAGGAACATCAAGCTATAGTAATCCTAAAGGCATTAACTTCTAAATTTAATTCATTCAAGAAGGTAACTAAGCATGTTAGTGGAGAATCACTTACTATAAATAGGGTTTTAGATTCTCTAATGGAAGAAATAGTTGAAGTGAATCCTAAGAAAGAGGATGAAGTGATGTTTGTAAAGAATAACTATAAGAAGAAATCTCATAAGAAAAATAGTAAGAAGGAAAGTGGTAGAAGGGAAGTGGGAAAGAAAAACACTATAAGGAAGGTGAAGATGTAAAAAAGAAAAAAGGCAAAGGGAATAAATGCTTTTACTATGATAAGGATGGACATTTTGCTAGGGATTGTAGGAAAAAGAAGAAGGATAAGGCAGCTGAAAGTAGAATTTCAGGTAATGTTGAAAAACCTGAAGATTCTAGTGGAGATGAAATTTTGGCTGTGACTGAGGATTGTGAGGACCTTAGTAGAGAATGGATATTTGATTCAGGGTGCACTATGCTTGTCACTCCTTATAGGGACTGGTTCACAACATTTGAACCAGTCACTGCCAAGCTTAAAATGGTAGATTCTAGGCAACAAAGGATAGAGGGCATAAGAAGTGTTTCCATCAACATGTTTGATGGAAAAAGAATGACCCTAAGAAATTTCAGATTTGTGCCTGGAATAAGGAGAAATCTAATGATGAAGGACCATCAAGCCCAACAATTTTTACCGTGAAAGAGCTCATCCAAATCCACAATGAAGCTATATGTTTTGCTTCAGCCTTTCGGCTTTTACAAAGCTTGTATTTGTGAAGCCCAAGTCAGCTCGCAAGCATTATGAGCCTTGATCAATGTAAATCCATTGACCATCCCTTAAATTGACATGTTGAAGCCCAAGATACAGCCCAAGACATTTTGGAGGTTCAGCACAAGTGCTTGATAAAGTTTTCTTTTGTTATATGATGAATAAGAGCTTTTTAAAGCTCATTAGTTTCCTTATTTATTTCTATTTCAGTTTCCTTTTAATTTCTACAGCTTATGGTAGTTTTATAGACAATTATGGGATGTTTTATTTGTATTTATAGTGCATTAGTTGCTGGAGGGAAGCCAAAAAAGGCTGGAGAAACCGGATTGTGGTTATCCTATTCTAAAACTTTCATATTTAAACAACTAGCCTTTTCTATTTGTGAGAAAGATTATCAAATTAAAATCATAAGAGAGATTTGCTTTTGCAATTCTTAAGGGTTTGAATTTTTTTCCAAAAACATATCATAGGGTTTTATTAGTTTCCAAAAAACGAAAGGGTTTTGATTATTTCTCCGAAGAACAATCGTTGGGTTTGTTTGTTTTCTAAAAACATTCAACTTTGTTCATTGTTCCATTTTATTTGATCGCTAGACTTCTGTTTAACCAATTGTACGAGAAAATTCATAACTTTTTGTGTGATTGTCTGATTTAGGTGATTCCAAAGCCATAGCATTGTTCACTTCCTGAACTAAAAGTCTACACTGGGATTTTTTACCTAGTTTGAATCCTATCTTGATCAAAGTACCCATTTTCTAAACCATTCTCATTATATCGCCCAGTTCAAGTTTCAGTCACGAAATCCTGTTTATCTTTTCACCTGTTCTCCAAACCAAAAAACTTTCAAAAACAATTTTGTTCTACACATCCATACCTGTTAACCATTTTACCCAGTTCTAACTCCAATCTTCTCAAAATATTTAGTTTTCCCAACCATCGCCAATCAACCGCTCAGTTAGACATGTACATTGCTCAACCTAACTGGCGGACTCATTGAAGTCCCTAACTATCTTGCTCAACGATATGAACATGATTTCAACTTCAACAACTATTGAATTGACATCGAGAAATCCCATTCTATAAATGATAATACCTTCTAGTTGCCTGACCTTTCACCATCCGTACGTATTTAGTTTAACGTCGACAAAAAAACAGTCTACAAAAGAATTTTTTTTGGAAAATAGTCTATTAACTAAAAGAGTTACTGTACAAACTTGAATTCTATAATTATATTATCAAAAATTTCATACCGGTAATAAATTTTATACAAATCAACAAATTGAAGAATTAGAATACATATGTAATTAATTATATCAAAATCATCACTATTTCATATTTTTATGGTAAGAGACATACTAAAAATAGTCATGTTCTTCTACAATATTTGAAAATTTTAAATGCTACGAAAGAGATTTCACCTCTTTTTCTCAATGTCATTTTTGCATCCTTGTTTAGTAGACGTAGCTCGAAATTTGCACATATTCGTCCCTCATAACCAAGCTTAGCCGCATCAATTATGTTTAGATAAATAGACAAATAGTTTTTATTTTCAGGACCGTAAGCTTCAAGTGTTGCGGTCTAAGAAAAACAATTAAATTTTATCTAAACCAATTAGAGCCAAGTGCACCCCGTCGACAAGTAATATAAATCGGTAAGAACCGGATATCGTACCCAAGGGAAAAATTTTCAACACATAAGACAATTAAATTAAACGATGAAAAATTACTCAGACGATCTAAAATTGACTGATTTGAAAATAAAATAAAATAAAATAAGTAAATCAAGGAAATATGAAAATTGCAAGGTATGAATTAAAACGACTAGATTTAATCAATTGACAAAAGTTCGATTAAGGTATCAGATTTCAATTGGATTAGACATTTAAAATAAAACTGTAACGGTGGATTGATTTAGGAAATACTTCACTTAAACAAGTCAAACCCAATGTTCATGGTGTTCCCTTCTCTTTTAAATCCGAGTCACCACTTGGTCCATAGATAATTCGGAATAAAAGGCATTAAAAACAAGAAGCCTAAAATTAAGTTCGTTAATTCTAGGTATCCTCATACAAGATCCTAAGGTTGGTCTACACTTTAGTCTCAAGTATGTCGCTTGATTAATTTTCCGACAAATTAAATCTCATTGGTTGTGGCATTCAATCATCTAAGGTCTTAATCTAGGCGATCAAACTAAATTAAGACTAAATATGCATTTAATCAAGCAAAAATCAATACCACAAAAATTATCCTAATCCAATATCAATCTTAACCTTAACCGAAAAGAAAAATTTACTCACACATATTTATCAATGAAACATAAATTATGGTCATAATATATGATTGCATTGATTAAATCACACAATTAAAATAAATAAGGAATAATATAAACAAACAAATTAAAAACAAAAACACCCCTTGTGATGAACGTTGGTGGAGAATATTGATTTTGTGGGGCTATGCGTCAATGATCTTTTCATGCCTTTTTCTTCTATTCACGCACATGGAGACTCATGCTTTTGTTGCCACCATCTATCACTTTTTTTTTCTCCTAAATTAGCAGCTGCCATGTTGTTTCAATGCCACCTCCTTCTTTTATGTAAATGGAAAGCATATGGTTTTTGTGGGACTGTAACGTGTCTTGCTTCCTTGCTGCCAGCTGTTGTGAGTGTCGTTTCTAGCCCTTTCCACCAGCTGCTTCTACAAGCTACCAAGCTCTCCTTTGGTCTCCACCAACTAACTTCATCATTGTCTCCACCAGCAGCTCACGATGTCCTCTCCAGCTACTTGTTATCTCCCTTGTTTTAAACCACTAACTGCAACGTCCTTTATTCCACAGCTGCTAATTGCTTCTTTATTATCCATCCAACTAACGTCTTTGGTGAGTGGAATAAGTGACGCCTTCAGCTGCTTCAACTCTCATTCATTCAAGCTTCAACGTTGCTGCTTCACTGGATGCTTCCACTAGCTGTAACGTTCCTATGTAAAGTTTATGTTGAAGGATGTATGTTCAGTCCACACATCAACCTTTCTTCAGCTGATAACCTTTCTTCAATTTTCTCCAGCTTCCAGCAGCTTCAACGTGTGTGGAGTGAACATATGAGTGATGAGTGTAACCAAGAGGGCTGGAGTGCTGTAATGAAAATAAAAAGAAAGCTCTAGCTCACGTTTCCCTTAAGGCACCAGTTACCTTCGGTTGTGGGTGGAGAATAACATTTTTTTTGTGAGGGCTGCAGTGGAGAGTGTTAAAAAAGAGAGAGCTCTCACGTATGTGGAAGGAGAGTCTTAAAATGATGGTGTATCCTCCTTCTCTCAACCAGCAGCTTAGTAATTTTTTAGTTTCCCCCTTGTAAGTCTAATGTGATTCCTCTTCAGCTAACGTGTCTTCCTTGTTTTTTTGTGTCGAGAGTCTACAACTTGTCTTCTCTTCTTCAACTCATTCAATCATGCCTCTCCCTACATTCACGCCAGCTAACGTTTCTGTTTTTTAATGTTTCAACCTTTTGCTTCAGCAGCTGCCTACATAGTCTTCTCTAACGAGTCGTTTCCTTCATTGCTTTTGACACCAGATGCTTCGTTCTTGTCCACAGTGGGGTTGTTCACTCCAATGTCCTTCTTCAACGTAGACCCATTTCCCACCATAACGCCACCAATGCTTCTTTTTGTCTTCAAGCCACCAACTACTTCACTCTTCTCCGTAAACATGGATGCTCCTTGTTTTACGCCACCGCTACTTTGTTTTCTTCTTTCTTATTTAATTCCTCTTTGTTTTTTTTTGCATGGGTCTCCTTTGCTTGATTTATTAATGATGCTGTCCTCTTTCTGCCTTGTTGTGATATTGGTGGAGCCTTCCCTTTTGGTGTAACATATGTAACTAAAATTAAAATAAATAACTCTTAATTAGTACAATTTAAATATTAAATGGACAATAGTTTAGCAAATTATATATCAAAAATTAATACAAAAATATCCATTAACAACACCCCCACACTTGAATTGTTGCTTGTCCTCAAGCAACTTACTTAGGTCACAACCAACATATTCTGTCATTTTATTTTCAACGAAAATTAAGTGTTTGCAATCACTCAAAATTCGGCGAACTTATGTATCAAGCTACTACATGTATCATAATATGTTCATCAATGCACATAAACAAACTCAAAGATAGATACCTTTGATCAAAACCAAGCATATAATTAAAATGAACTTTCCTCACGATATTTACTCATGTCGCTTAAGTGTATAAGGGTTGTGTTTCGCTCAAAACTTCCTCTATGAGATTACGCTACCATAGGCTTGCAAATTCACCTATTTTTTACTACATAGAGGACATGCCATCATGGATCAAAATGGCTTTTATTCAGGGTTGTAATTGGGTTTAGGTTAAGGTGAGGTAAAAAAAAAAGAAAATCAAAGGCGACTCACAAGCGTTCACAAAGTACTAAGTGACGTGGGACAATAAAAAAGAACATCTGAAATTTACATACAGAAATACAGGACTACAACTACTCATCACTATCAAACGTTATTGTTTTGATTTTTTTTCTCTTTTTTTTTGTAACAATAAATATAAAATAAGATAGCAATAACAAAAATCAACCACAACTGAGTAGATGCACTTCTAAAACATCTCAGAATAGCGTATAAAACAAAAATCCCTAAATCATGGAATCAAATACTTAGTACTTTATTCAACTTGTGAAAGGGTAAGGCTAAAAGTTTTCAAGTTTCAATGCAAAGTGATTAATAAGAAAACAACAAGGTCAAAGGCTCAAAGGGGTAATAAGGGAAAAATGATTTGGTGGGTCATTTAAGCTAAAGGTTTAAAACAAAGAAGGCCTTTATCATGTCCATAAAGCATGTAACTAGCAGTATCAAACAGGTTCAGAGCAAGTTCTGAAGGTAATCCGCACAAGAAAGCATCACACATGGAAAAGAAAACAAATGACTATAAGATGTAGTCATATGGCTCAAAACCTCACAAATGTTTAAATGAAAATCCATCACAATTTTATACATTGCCTCATCACTCAGTATCAATTATTGACTAAGTTTATGCAATTGACTACTTTAATTAATCCACATGTTTCACTATCCTCTCAAGCTGCCTATTTCAAGTTTATGCAAACAACTCAATTTTCCATCCAACTATTTTGACAGAATCATATGATCAAATTCAACACAAATAGGACCCAAGTTAGCTATCAGAAGAGTCGCAACCATTCAAGTGTGTATCTCTCAACATCAACATCAATATCATCAACATCAGTAGGCACATAATCTCAATCCCCCCACACTTAATAGGAACATGGTCCCTAATTTTCATGTAGTCAACAGAAAAAACACAGAGAGAGGAAAAAGGAAGAAGAAACTTCCCTGAAAAATGATCAGCTAAGAACTTTTTGCCACCAACCACGCAAACCTAAAGAAAACTCAAAACAACTTAAAGAAATGCATTAAAAGAAACATAAAGGAAACAACGAGAAAAGACAAGAAAGAAAACTACAGTACTACCGGAAAAACATGCACCGCGATCAAGGAGGCGAAGTGTCATGAAGAGATAATCGCTCCTTAGAGTTATCCAAAAACCTGGGCATATATAATTTAGCGCGTTGTCCATTTACCTTGAATGAATTTTCATTTTCTCGTTTTACCTCAAGGACCCCAAAAGGAAGGACTTGGATCACCGTGAATGGACCATACCACCTCGACTTAAGCTTTCCTGGAAAAAGACGAAGACGAGAGTTGTAGATCAATACCTGGTCACCTACCTTAAAGTCTCGGTGGAGGATCTTCTTGTCATGCCACTTCTTCACACATTCCTTATACAACTTCGAATTGTTATAAGCATCCAAACAAAATTCTTCAAGCTCATGAAGTTGCATAAGTCTCTTAGCACCTGCAGCAGACAAATCAAAGTTAAGAAATTTGGTAGATCAGTATGCACGATGCTCTAACTCAACAGGAAGATGACAGGACTTCCCGTATACTATCTTGAATGGTGACATACCTATGGGTGTCTTAAATGCAGTCCTATATGCCCAAAGTGCATCATCTAGCTTTAAAGACCAATCCCGCCTAGAAGCATTAACAGCTTTCTAGTATTTTCTTTAATTCCTGTTTGAGACTTCAACTTGTCCACTAGTTTGGGGTGGTACGAGAAGAACCTTATGGGTTACCCCATACTTAGCTAACAACTAATCAAAAGTTTATTTAAAAATGCACCCCATCACTAATGATAGCCCTAGGTGTGCCAAAACGTAAAAATATTCTTCTTCAAAATTTAACAACACGCCTAGACTCATTTGTAGGCAATGCCTTTGCTTCCACCCATTTGCTAACATAATCAACAAAGAACCAATATATATTGATTAGAGAAAGACTTAGGAATGGTCCCATGAAGTCTATTCCCCAAACATCAAAAACTTCACAAACAAGAATGTTAGACAATGGCATGTCATGTCTCCGACTAATGTTTCCGACCCTTTGACACCTATCACAAGATTTGACAAATGTAAATGCATCCTTAAATAAAGTGGGCCAATAGAAACCACAATCCAAAACTTTATGAGCTGTCCTAGATGCACCATAATGTCCCCCAGCCTCTCTAGAATGACAATGATGTAACACAGAGGACATTTCCTCTTCAGGAATGCAACGCCTAACAATACCATCCACACAAATCTTGTAAAGCAAAGGGTCATCCCAAAGATAGTATCTTACCTCAGAC
This sequence comes from Erythroxylum novogranatense, assembly GCA_029891385.1. Lineage (NCBI taxonomy): Eukaryota > Viridiplantae > Streptophyta > Magnoliopsida > Malpighiales > Erythroxylaceae > Erythroxylum > Erythroxylum novogranatense. The sequence goes on from CM057231.1 coordinate 2,321,634, forward strand.
AAATTTTTTTTCTTTCGAGCATAAGAAAGATCTGGGGGATAGATATTACCAATAAGGTAGTTCACATAATCTGCAAACCATGGAATGACCTTCATAACCATCAGATGCTCATCAAGAAAAGTCTCCTGAATGTCCTTCTTTGTTGCACTCTCCATGGTAGCTTCATCTAACCTTGATAGGTGATCAGCTACAAAATTCTTAGTTCCCTTCTTATCCCTCAGCTCAATGTCAAATTCCTGCAAAAGTAACACCCAACGAATTAGTCTTGGTTTAGCGTCGGGTTTTGTCATCAAGTATTTCAAAGATGCATGATCAGTATACACAATCACTTTAGACAAAACCAAATATGAGCGAAACTTGTCAAAAGCAAACACAACCGCCAACATCTCTTTTTCCGTGGTGGTGTAATGACGCTAGTGCGCTTTAGTGTCCTACTTGCATAAAAAATGGGATGAAAGATCTTACCTCGTCTTTGGCCTAAAACAAGACCCATCGCGATAATCACTTGAATCACACATTAATTCAAAAGGAAGAGACCAATCAGGAGATATAAGAATAGGTGCAGTCACAAGCATATCCTTTAACAATTGAAAAGATGTTAAACATTTATCGCCAAAATTAAGCACAACATCTTTTTCAAGCAATTCAGTTAAAGGTTTAGCAATTTTGGAAAAATCCTTAATGAACCTACAGTAAAAACCAGCATGGCCTAAGAAACTTCTAATGGATTTAACATTGTTTGGTGGTGGAAGTTTCTTAATGACATCAATTTTTGCTGGGTCAACCTCTATACCCTTGCTAGAAATCTTATGACCTAAAACAATGCACTCCTGTACCATGAAATGACAATTTTCCCAATTAAGCACTAAATGGGTCTCTTCACACCTAATTAATACTTTCTCCAAGTTATCCAAGCATGCATCAAATGAAGTACCAAACACAGAGAAGTCATCCATAAAAATTTCAATGCAAGATTCAAGCATATAAAAAAAAAATAGCCATCATGCATCTTTGAAATGTAGCCGGAGCATTGCATAACCCAAAAGGCATGCGTCTATAGGCAAATGTACCATAGGGACATGTAAAAGTTGTTTTCTCCTGATCTTCCAGGGCTACAGGAATCTGCAAATACCCACTGTATCCATCTAAGGCACAATAAAAGTCATGTCCAACTAATTTCTCAATCATTTGATCAATGAAAGGTAAAGGAAAATGATCTTTCCTGGTGGCATCATTCAACTTCCTATAATCTATGCACATTCTCTAGCCAGTTACCTTCCTAGTGGCTATTAATTCGTTTTTCTCATTTTCAACCACAGTGGTGCCCGCTTTCTTTGGCACCACATGCACAGGACTAACCCAACCAGAATCAGAAATGAGATAGATAATACCTGCATCTAGAAGCTTTACTACCTCATCTTTCACCACCTCCTTCATGTGTGGGTTAAGTCACCTCAGGGGCTGCACTATCGCCTTGCTTCCATCCTCCATGAAAATGTGGTGTGTGCAAAAAGAAGGGCTTATACCTTTGATATCTGTAATGGACCACCCAATTGCCTTTTTGTGATCCTGCAATACCCTCAATAACTGCTCCTCCATAGCACCTGACAAACAAGAAGAAATGATAACCGGTAAGTTCTCAGGTGGGTTAAGATAAACATACTTCAAACGACTTGGAAGAGGTTTAAGGTCAAGAGAAGGGGGCTCTTCAATCGAAGGCTTCAGAAATAGCTTGGCTGGACGTTGGAGAGGCTCGTATGCTCTATAATGTGTCCAATATGCCTGCTCCAACTCATCTGCAATTTCCTTCAACTCTTCTTGCAGTTCTTCCCCCAACTCTTCGATTGTTCCTTGCGTTTCCCCTTCCAACAAATCTGCACAAACAATAGAAGAATCATCAGTATCAGAAGAATAAATATCAATAAAATGGCAAGAGTCAAGAGTAGAAGCATGCTTCATAGCATTGAACACATCAAACACTAGTTCTTCATCTTGAAGTCTCAAGATGAGTTTTCCACGTTGTACATCGATGATGGTCTATGCAGTGGCCATGAAAGGTCTCCTAAGAATGATGGGGATGTCTATATCTTCCTCCATATCAAGGACTAAAAAATCCACCGAGAAGATGAACTTCTCGACCTTGACCAATAGGTCCTCAATGATTCCCCTCGGATAGGTGATTGACCTATCTGCCAGCTGAAGCGAAATAGTTGTGGGTTTGGGCTCCGCCAATCCTAATTTCCTTAAAACAGAAAGAGGCATTAAATTAATACTCGCACCCAAATCCATTAAAGCTTTATCTATATTTAAATCACCAATAACACAAGGAATAGTAAAACTCCCTGGATCCTTAAGCTTCGGTGGTAGCTTTCTTGACAATATGGCCGAACACTCCTCATTCAGCTTCACTGTGGCATACTCCTCAAACCTCCTCTTGTTAGACAAAATTTCTTTTAAAAACTTCGCATAAGAAGGCATCTGCGCTATGGCCTCAACAAAAGGAATGTTTATATGCAATTTTTTAAATATCTCAAGGAAACGACCAAATTGCTTATCTAATTGCGTACCTTTCAATCTTTGAGGATAAGGAATTCGAGGTCTTACCGGATTTGTGATGGGATCAGCAAATAACCTTGGATGGTCCTCCTTTTTAGCTGGTGCTTCTGTAGCCTCCTTTCTACTTTCCGGACTCTCATCTTCTTTGCTCTTTTCCACTTCTTTATCCTTCTGCTTCTTCTTAACTTCTTCAAGTTGTCTGCCACTTCTCAATAAAATTGCCTTTGCATGTTCTCTTAGGTTGGCCTCGGTAGTGGTAGGCAGTGAACCCGAAGGTCTTTCCTTTAACAAACTAGCAATCTGGCTCATCTGATTCTCCAAATGTCTGATAGAAGATTCTTGGTTCTGCATCCTAACCTCGGTAGTAGAAATGTACTTCGACAGTAGGTCTTCGAGATTAGATTTCTTTGGTGGTGCAGGATTAGGAGCCTTGAAACCTGGGAGTGGAGGTGGCTGTCTTTGAACATTGGATGACTGTGGTTGTGCCACCTGATCATTCCGTCAAGAGAAATTTGGATGATTCCTTCATCCTGGGTTGTAGGTATTAGAATATGGGTCCAATCGCTGTCTGTTATATTTGCCCACAAAATGGGCCTCTTCTGTTTCTTGAGCAAAAGGATTCCCGACTTGACACTCATAAGATGCATGGGAATCTCCACCACAATGTTCCCAAACAGCACAACCCCTTAATGAAGAGTTAGCTCCTCCTCTCACACTGTGCATCAAATTATCCAATTTCTTAGTCAAAACATCCATCTGAGCAGATAACGCCACTGTATTGTCTATTACACGAGCTCCTGTAGGTCGTCTGGGATGCCTTTCTGTATGATATTGGAAACTGCTAGTGGCCATCTCATCAATCAACCTGTAGGCTTGATCTGGCGTTTTTCTCATTAAGCTACCTCCTGCAGCAGCGTCTATGGTACTCCTGGTCGATGGGTTCATTCCTGTATAAAAAGTATTGACCTGCTGCCATGTAGAGAACCCATGATTAGGACACTGCGTTAACATATCCCGAAATCGCTCCCACGCTTCATATAAACTTTCATTTTCATACTGAGTGAATGAGGTGATCTCATTCTTCATCTTTGCAACCTTGGCAGGAGGGAAAAAATTTGCCAAAAATAACCACATCATCTCATCCCATGTAGTTATCGATCCTGACTACAAACTAGCCAACCATGCTCTAGCCTTATCTCTTAGAGAAAATGGGAATAACCTTAATCTCACTGCATCTTCCGATACTCCATTTTGCTTGAATAAATCACAAATATCCAAAAATGTCTCCAAATGGGTGTTCGGATCCTCCAAAGGCAATCCTCCAAATTGAGATGCCCTCACCATGGACGTAATGCTGTGAGGAATCTCAAAACTCGCAGCTGTGATCGTCGGCCTTATAATGGGAAGCATGGGTCTATTGTTGTGCCCCATTGTCAAATCCATCATAGTCAACTCCCTTCTCTCTTCAGTATGCGACATCAACCTCTCCTCGCTCATTCCATCTCTGGCTTGCTCTTCTCTAGTCCTTTCTCTTTGAAGTACTACTCGAGCCAATCTGGTTTCCTTACGCAACTCATGAAAGCGCTTTTTCAATTTCAGTATCTAATAGCAAATTCTCAGGCTTTTGGCCACGAGTGAGCATAAACAAAATGGAACACAATAATAATAAAAATAATAACAAACCTAAGGATGAAAAATAAAACACTCGAAATAAAGCAATCAAACAAACAACTAAAATATGCAAATAAACAACAAAAAAAATAAATAAATCTGAGACAATTAACACTGTCTAATTTAATGACTCAAAATCAAAAATTTTCTCCCCGACAACGGCGTCAAAAACTTGTTGCGGTCTAAAAAAACAATTAAATTTTATCTAAACCAATTAGAGGCAAGTGCACCCCGTCGACAAGTAATATAAATCGGTAAGAACCGGATATCGTACCCAAGGGAAAAATTTTCAACACGTAAGACAATTAAATTAAACGATGAAAAATTACTCAGACGATTTAAAATTGACTGATTTGAAAATAAAATAAGTAAATCAAGGAAATATGAAAATTGCAAGGTATGAATTAAAATGACTAGATTTAATCAATTGAAAAAAGTTCGATTAAGGTATCAGATTTCAATTGGATTAGACATTTAAAATAAAACTATAACGGTGGATTGATTTAGGAAATACTTCGCTTAAACAAGTCAAACCCAATGTTCATGGTGTTCCCTTCTCTTTTAAATCCGAGTCACCACTTGGTCCATAGATAATTCAGAATAAAAGGCATTAAAAACAATAAGCCTAAAATTAAGTTCGTTAATTCTAGGTATCCTCACACAAGATCCTAAGGTTGGTCTACACTTTAGTCTTAAGTATGTCGCTTGATTAATTTTTCGACAAATTAAATCTCATTGGTTGTGGCATTCAATCATCTAAGGTCTTAATCTAGGTGATGAAACTAAATTAAGACTAAATATGCATTTAATCAAGAAAAAATCAATACCACAAAAATTATCCTAATCCAATATCAATCTTAACCTTAACCGAAAAGAAAAATTTACTCACACATATTTATCAATGAAACATAAATTATGGTCATAATATATGATTGCATTGATTAAATCACACAATTAAAATAAATAAGGAATAATATAAAAAACAAATTAAAAAAAACACCCCTTGTGATGAACGTTGGTGGAGAATATTGATTTTGTGGGGTTATGCGTCAATGATCTTTTCATGCCTTTTTCTTCTATTCACGCACATGGAGACTCATGCTTTTGTTGCCACCATCTATCACGTTTTTTCTCCTAAATTAGCAGCTGCCACGTTGTTTCAATGCCACCTCCTTCTTTTATGTAAATGAAAAGCACATGGTTTTTGTGGGGCTATAACGTGTCTTGCTTCCTTGCTGCCAGTTGCTGTGAGTGTCGTTTCTAGCCCTTTCCACCAGCTGCTTCTACAAGCTACCAAGCTCTCCTTTGGTCTCTAACAACTAACTTCATCATCGTCTCCACCAGCAGCTCACGATGTCCTCTCTAGCTACTTGTTATCTCCCTTGTTTTAAACCACTAGCTGCAATGTCCTTCATTCCGCAGCTGCTAATTGCTTCTTTATTATCCATCCAACTAACCTCTTTGGTGAGTGGAATAAGTGACGCCTTCAGCTGCTTCAACTCTCATGCATTCAAGCTTCAACGTTGCTGCTTCATTGGATGCTTCCACTAGCTGTAACGTTCCTATGTAGAGTTTATGTTGACGGATGTATGTTCAGTCCACACATCAACCTTTCTTCAGCTGATAACCTTTCTTCAATTTTCTCCAGCTTCCAGCAGCTTCAACATGTGTGGAGTGAACATATGAGTGATGAGTGTAACCAAGAGGGCTAGAGTGTTGTAATGAAAATAAAAAGAAATCTCCAGCTCACGTTTCCCTTAAGGCACCAGTTACCTTCGGTTGTGGGTGGAGAATAACATTTTTTTTGTGAGGGCTGCAGTGGAGAGTGTTAAAAAAGAGAGAGCTCTCACGTATGTGGAAGGAGAGTCTTAAAATGATGGTGCATCCTCCTTCTCTCAACCAGCAGCTTAGTAATTTTTTAGTTTCCCCCTTGTAAGTCTAATGTGATTCCTCTTCAGCTAACGTGTCTTCCTTGTTTTTTTGTGTCGAGAGTCTACAACTTGTCTTCTCTTCTTCAACTCATTCAATCATGCCTCTCTCTACATTCACGCTTAGCTAACGCTTACTTTTTAATGTTTCAACCTTTTGCTTGTTGTTGCCCACATAGTCTTCTCCAACGTAGCTGTTTCCTTCATTGCTTTTGACACCAGATGCTTCGTTGCTGTCCACAGGTGGGGGTTGTTCACTCTAGCTGTCCTTTTTCAACGTAGCAGCCCCATTTCCCAGCCATAATCCCACCAGCTGCTTCTTTTTGTCTTCAAGCCAACAACTACTTCACTCTTCTCCAGAAACATGGATGCTCCTTGTTTTGCGCCACCTGCTACTTTTTTTTCTTCTTTCTTATTTAATTCCTCTTTGCTTTTTTTTTCGTGGGTCTCCTTTGCTTGATTTATTAATGATGTTGTCCTCTTTCTGCTTTATTGTGATATTGGTGGAGCCTTCCCTTTTGGTGTAACATGTGTAACTAAAATTAAAATAAATAACTCTTAATTAGTACAATTTAAATATTAAATGGACAATAGTTTAGCAAATTATATATCAAAAATTAATACAAAAATGTCCATTAACATCAAGTTCAACCCGCAACCTCCTGAATACATTTCCCAGTGAAGTTATTCATAATTGTAAAACTAAATGATTATAAACAAAAAAACATGACCTTCAAATCCATTAATAAGGACTAAAAGAGGCGAACCATTTATAATTTTCTACGGTAAATTCTTTTGAGAAAACTGATGCGTCCAATGGTGACCATATTGGGATGTTCCATCTCAAAACACAATTACTAGGATCTTTAACAGTGTAAATTGACTCATACATAGTAGATTGCTTGATGATAAAAACTTCAGCTCCAAAAATGCAGGAGTCATCATCGAGGTAACCATTTCTAATGCCGTTAAAAGCTTCGAGGGATAGTAACTTATTGAAGCCAAACACAGTTTTCAACTCATGAAATCGCTTAACTCCCAAATCTATGAAGATATTTTTATCAGCAATCTAGCTTATGAGTGTGCAGAAAAGCAGAATTCATAGATATAGAGAAGAAACATGGAAATCTAAAATGTATATGTAATATTAGAATATAAACACTAAAAAGCAATACCTTAGATAACCAAATAGTTATTGTGTATGTGATTAAAAACTAAAACTTTAAAATCCACATAAACCTCCCATTGTTTGGGAAAAGAATATGTATCTTGTATAGCCAAATAAAGAGAAATATAGCCCTTCGAATCGAAACATTTCGAGTTTCCTTTTGGGTATGCCAATAATCTCCTGCAATTTAAGATTTTATCAACTTCCCAACTCTAAATTTTTGAAGAAGTAAAATATATAGGAATGACAGGGAGAGGACAAACCATTTGTAACCTCCTGCTTTGAAAGGATATGATTCATATTTCTCCTGATTCTAAGCTAAAAGGGAGAATCATTTTATCCTGATAAAGTAATGCTGAGGATTAATATCTCTGGTTGATCTCATGATTCTGTTGGGAGCAACGGGTGTATTTTGTTAAAAGGAAAAATAAAATGAGCAAAATGGACACAAAAAATGTAACATGGTTCATCCTTAATTTTGGGCTACGTCTACGGACAAAACTCAGAATATTTCTTCCACTATTACAAATAATGGGTATACAGAGATAAATCAAAATAGTGGCTCACAAGGTGTTTCCCAACCTAAAAATACCAACCTCATTATTTTGTCACTCACCAACCCTTTAGGAATATATTTCCTAACTTCAGAGTAAAACAAAGTTCTGGTTTTTCTCTCTGTTTTTCTCTTATTCTTTCTGAAGCAGGGAGTGCCTTATATAGGCACTCCACCTCTTAAGACAGCTGCCTTGCAACTGTCTTTTGCTTAATTTCAATAATTGCAATTGCAACACCGAATTCGGTGCCGCAATGTTGGAAAGATGGGAGTCCCTCCATGTGGGAGGGACCCATCTCTAACAAATCTCCCCCTCCTGATTACATGGGGGGTTCTATCAAGCCTGCTATTGATCGACAATACTCAAACTTGCCTTTTGGTAGAATCTTGATTAACATGTCTGATCCATTTTCATCATTATGAATCTTCTCTAACTGTAATTGTTTCGTCTCCATCACATCTCTGATCCAGTGATATCTCACATTAATGTGTTTTGATCGTGAGTGAAACGAGGCATTCTTACCAAGGTGAATAGCGCTCTGACTATCACATAATAGCTGATACTATTCTTGCTTGATACCAAGTTCATTAAGGAACTTTTTTATCCATAACAACTCCCTACAGGCTTCCGTTGCTACAATAAACTCCACTTCAGTTGTAGAAAGTGTAACACAGTTCTGTAACTTTGACTGCGATGCCACAGCTCCTCCTACAAAAGTAATTAAGTAACCTGATGTATACTTTCTCGAGGCAACATCTCCAGCCATATCTGCATTTGTGTAACTAACTAACACAAGTTCTGCTATTCCAAAACATAAGCATATTTTGGATGACTCTCAAAGATATTTAAGAATCTACTTGACTGCAGCCCAATGTTTCTTTCCAGGATTAGAAAGGAAATGAATCACAACTCTAACTGCATGAGCAGTATCTAGTCGTGTACATACCATGGCATACATCAAACATCCAACTGCTGAAGCATATGTAATTTTGGACATTTCTTCCTTCTCTTCATCTGTAGAAGGGCACTCTTGGGAACTCAATTCAAAGTGATTAGCAAGAGGACAAATAATCGCTTTAGCTTTGTCCAGTTTGAATCTCTGAAGTACTTTATCAATGTACTTGTGACAACCATAATTTCTTGACGCTTTTGTCTTTAATAATCTACATGCGAAGAATCTGCTTTGCTGATCCTAAGTCTTTCATGGTAAAAGACTTATCCATCTGTTTCTTCAGATTGTTGATTCTAGAAACATTCTTACCAACAATCATCATATCATCCATATAGAGAAATAAAATAATGAAATCATCATTAGAGAATTTCTTCACAAATACACAGTGATTTGAAGTAGTCTTCTTGTAGCCTTGCTCCCCCATAACAGACTCAAACTTTTCATATCACTGTCTTGGTGCCTGTTTTAGACCATATAGACTCTTCTTTAGTCTACAAACATATTTTTCTTTTCCCTTTTTCAGAAAACCCTCTAGCTGCTCCATATATATCTCTTCTTCCAAATCCTCATGTAGGAAGGCAGTTTTGACATCCATTTGTTCAACCTCTATATTAAAACTTGCGGCTAGCCCTAGCATTGTACGTATGGATGTCATTTTCACCATCGGTGAAAATATCTCGTCAAAGTCAATACCTTTCTTTTGGCTGAATCCTTTGACCACTAATCTTGCTTTGAATCGAGGATGGTCGTTGCGTTCTTCATGTTTAATCTTGAACACCCATTTATTCTTCAATGCTCTTTTGCCTTCTGACAAATTCACCAGCTCGAATGTTTTATTCTCATGTAAGGATTTCATCTCATCTTGCATGGATTCTTTCCATTTCTTCTTATGTTCATCATTCATGGCTTCATCAAAGCTTTCTAGTTCTCTTTCGTCTTTCGTCAGTCAGCATTACATACTGATCAATTGGATATCTAGTAGATGGTTGTCTATTTCTACTAGATCTTCGTAATGGGACTGGAGAATCTTCAAGTGCTAGTGGTTGAATGTGAACACCATCATCATCCTCTGGTTCAACTTCAATGGGGGCATCTGCATTATCAACTTCTAGCTAATCATTCTGTACTTCATCTCCAACTTGTCTTGGCACCATTGTTGGAGGATTCAATCAGAAGCTTGTGGAGTCATCATCAGAGTTTAGAACTTCCTTCTCTGCCTTGTTGATATCTTCAATAGTTTGATCTTCAATAGACATAACATTATGACTCCTGATAAGTTTTTTCTACATCGGATGATAAAACCTATAGCCAAATTAATCTTAACCATATCCAATGAATACACACTATTGTGTCGTGACATCAAGCTTTTTCCTTTCATTTTTAGGAATATGGACAAAGGCCTTGCAACCAAAGACCCGCAAATTTTCATAGGAAACATCCTTTCCTGACCACACCTTTTCTGGAACTTCATACTGGAGAGGAATACATGGTGAACGATTTAATGTATAAACAGCTGTAAGTAAAGCTTCACCCCAAAATACTTTAGGCAACTTTGAATGTGAAAGTAGACATCTGACTCTTTCCATCAAAATCCTATTCATCCTCAGCTATGCCATTCAATTGCGGTGTTTTTGGTAGAGTTATTTGATGTCGAATACCATGCTCTTTACAGTAAGCATCAAATAATCCGATGTACTCTCTGCCATTGTCTGTCCGAATACACTTCAATTTCTTCCCAGTTTGTCTCTCAACTGAGGCGTGAAATTGTTTGAACACATCTAGCACCTGATCTTTAGTCTTTAGAGTATAAGCCCACGTTTTTCTGGAATGATCATCAATAAAAGTCACAAAATACTGTGCGTTACCGAGTGACTTTGACAATGGTCTGCACAAATCTGAGTGAATCAGATCTAGAACATCCTTCATTCTGGATGGAGGAGAACTCTGGAAATAAATCATGTTTTGTTTCTCTGCTAGACAATCTGCACATTTCTTCTGATATATCTGATTTACACCAGATAGGATATTCCTTTTTACAAGCTGACTCACCCCTTTCTCACCGATGTGACCTAATCTTTTATGCCACAAATCAACTGTAGTATCATTCTCCACTGTATTGACAACGTCACTGGAGAGCTTTGCCTGCATCATATACAATCTTGAGTGTTTCTGACCTCTGGCCACTACTAACGAGCCCTTAGTGAGCTTCCATTTGCCGTTTCCAAAAGTATTTCGGAAACCTTCATCATCTAGCCTGTTTAAAGAAATCAAATTCAGACATATATCAGGAATGTACCTGACATCTTTCAGCAACAATCTTGAACCATTCATTGTCTCTAAAGAAACATCTCCTTTTCCAACAACATTTGACAGATTTCCATTGGTCATCTTAACAATGCCATAATTCCCAGGTGTGTAGGATGAGAAAAATTGTTTGTGAGATGTAACATGAACAGTAGCTCCACTGTCAACTATCCAACTTGTTTCTTACGACACCAGATTGACTATCTCTGTATTAATAACAAAGTTAAATACATCAACAATGTTACCTTGTTCATCATCACTGCTTTCTTTTTTCTTCATATCTTTGCCTTTTTCTTTCTTTAACTTTCGGTGATAGCTTGCAAATTCAACATGTTTTTGGTCCTTTATCCTTTGCTTATTTGAACCTTATTGTGTTTAATTATGAGATTCTACTTAGTTTTTCTCACTTTAATTGAAGGGAAATAAATCAATTGCTAAGCTACAGCCATAGGGAGGAGACACGTGATATGCAGCAGTGGACCAACAAATGTAAGGAAATTAAATGGGCAGCTGATTGGTCCATCAACGCACAGCAACAATAGAAAAAAAATTGAAATCAACAGAGGCAATTAAAGAGAGGTGCAAGCATGATGAAAAGCAACGATTATGCAGCTGGAGTAAGGAAGGTTTGAAGAATAGCAATTAATTGTCAAATGAAAAAAAAAGCAACGTTGAGTTGAGGAGCTGATGGTTTTAATGGGAGAGCAGGCAATTAAAAGGGACATGCAATAAGCTACGAACATCAAAAAATTTAGAGGACTAGCTCACTTAATTGTCATCATCAGCGGCTATAAAAAGGACAACGCAACAGCTGGGCATGAACTCAAGTGAATTAAATGGGCAGAGATTAAATTGGAGGGCCAACGCAAAGGAGAAATAAAACACTATTTTTGGATGGGTCAATTTTGTGGGCCTTAGTTTCATTAGTATATAAGTGAAAATTAGGTTTTAGATTTGGGGGAGATACTTTTTCTGGCCACCGAGAGGAGCGTTTGTGTTTTCTTTTTACAGATTCTATTTCTTTAGCTAGGAGAGGAATGCCGTTTTTTGATTCTTTTCAGAACATCATGTGTTTGTCGATAGTCATGCGAGGCTATCTCCTTTAATTCAGTAAAGGGATAATTCAATGTTGAATTTTATATGGTTGTGAGATCTTAACGCACTTTAATTTATTCTTTGATCACATTGCATTTATGTCTTTTCTATGATTCCTTGGGATAATTTATCCGTGGTGAATTACTGTTATTTGTTCAACAGGGCCCGTTGTTCGTCTAATAGGAATTCACATAGCCAATCAATTAGGTTAAATCCGTAATTATTTATCCGAATTGATGCAAGTGGCAATTAATATAACTTGATTGCGTCAATCCTTTGGGTTATATTAAGTGAAGACATAATCTAGTTTAAACGAATTCTCGTAGTCTTTGTTGATTAGGTCAAGGTCTTACTAGTTTTTAATGCTGTTAATGGGTTAAATCCTTCTTCGTACTTAGGGTTACTTTTTAATTAGGGGTTATTATTAGATCGTATCTTAATAACCTAATAATACAATAAGATTGGTTGGAAGGACGTTCCTTTCGGCTATAACTTGTCTTCAATGTTAATTTGAATAGTTATCTTAGAGTCGATGATCAATCCATATGAATTTCATACCGCGAATTACCTTTGACTGGGTTTGTTTTCTATTGATTTTGAATTTTAATTATTATCGCTGTCTTGATTTCGTTTTTATTTTTTATTTTTTATTTCGTTAAACAAAAAATTCCCCAATTTTCACTTTATCTTTCAGTTTGCAGTTTCAGTTCTGGTTAACTTTAGACAAGGCTAGTCTCTAGGGTTCGACCCTTCTCACCCTATTTACAATATTCTTAATTTTTTGTTAGGAAGAGTAGGTCTTTTATTTTTGGTGGTTTCGACACCCATCAAATTTTGGCGCCGTTGTCGGGGACTAGCTTACGTTACTGTTTATTGCTTCTTTGGATGACCAGGTCTGAAAATTTACAGTTAGAATTTGATTCTAAAATAGAAAAAATAGCCCGTGCATTGAGGAAGGAAACCCAGTTACGGAAGAAGGAAGAAAGTACTTCTACTCTTAATCCAATAGATACAACAGCTGATTTGGTTGAACCTTCAACTAAATCCAACCCCGAATTAGAGGAAATCTCATCTGAATCTGATAGAGAGGAAGTAATGGCTGATAATCGCACTGTTAGAGAGCTGCAAGAAGCCCCATTGGAGCAGCAGCCTCTATGCATCACCTACCCGAACTTGGAGGTGCCGTTTGAACTGAAATCTGGGTTGATTCACCAGCTCCCCACTTTCCATGGAATGAAGAATGAAAACCCACACAATCACCTGAAGGAATTCCATGGTGTATGCTCAAGTATGAAGTCGTCGGGTGTAACGGAAGAGCATGTTAAATTGATGGCATTCCCGTTCACACTAACGGACGCTGCTAAAGAATGGTTGCTCATGGCATGCCATGGTTCGAGCATTCTTGGATAAGTATTTTCCTGCTTCAAGAGCAGCAGTGATACGCATGGAGATTTGTGGGATTAAACAAAAAATTAGAGAAAGCCTATACGATTATTGGGAAAGATTCAAAAGGTTATGTGCAGCTTGCCCACAACATGGGATGTCCGAACAATCCCTACTCTAATACTTCTATGAAGGGATGGTGGACATGGAAAGGAAGATGGTTGATGCGGCTAACGGAGGAGCTCTTATTAATAAAACCCCCGCCCAAGCTAGAGATATCATATCAACCATGGCAGCAAATTCACAGCAATTTGGACAAATCGAAGAACCATCCAGGAAGCTCTATCAGGTAAGTGATTCTTCCATTGAGACTAAACTTAATGAATTAACTTCCTTGGTCAAAACTTTGGCTGCGGGGCATAATAAACGTCTTGAAAAGTGTGAGGTGTGTATTTCTTATGACCATCCAACTGAGATGTGCCCAACATGGCAAGATGATCAAGAGCAAGTTAACGCTATGGGAGGTTACCCTGGGCAGCCTCGAAGACCAATGGATCCATTTTCCAACACTTTCAATGAAGGTTGGAAAAATCACCCTAATTTCAGCTATGGAAACAAGAATCATAATTTCCAACAATATCAGAATTTCCAACAAGCTAGACCACCTCCCCAACAAGCCTCATCTTCAAGAGAGTCTCTAGAAGATATCGTTAAATCGCTTGCCACACTTCAGAAACAATCAGAAATAGGCATGCACGAATTTCAGCAGGAGACGAGGAAAGGCATGCAAAATATGGAGAAGCAAATCAACCAGCTTGCCTACTCTTTGAGCAGATTAGAGACACAAGGAAAACTTCCATCTCAAATTGTTGTTAACCTTAAGGAGAACGCAAGTGCTATCACTTTACGAAGTGGTAAGGAGCTGGACACAACAATCCTGAAAAAGGGCAGCAGTGGATCGAAGAAAGAGGTTGAAAAAGAAGTGGAAATCCTACAAAAAGAAACACCCAAGCAAGCTGGAGTGCAGCAGCCCCAGTCATTCATAGTTCAGCCCCCTTTTCCCGAGAGATTAGCAAAGACGAAAAAAGAAAAAGAGGAGAAGGACATCTTGGAGACTTTTCGCAAGGTGGAGGTAAATATCCCATTACTTGATGCTATTAAGCAAATACCTCGTTATGCAAAATTTCTTAAGGAACTTTGTACCAACAAGAGAAAGCTAGATAGTGTAGAGAAAGTGGAGATGACTGAAAATTGTTCAGCCATGATACAAAGAAAGTTTCCACAAAAATGCAAAGACCAAGGTATGTTTGCTATCCCTTGTAACATTGGCAATGTAGGGATTAAGAGAGCTATGTGTGATTTGGGTGCATCTATAAATATCATGCCATTATCCATTTATACATCCTTCAAGGGCAGCCCCTTGAAGAAGACACGCATCATAATTCAATTGGCGGACAGGTCTATAGTTTACCCCGTAGGGTTGTTTGAAGATGTTTTGGTTCAAGTAGGTGAGTTAATCTTTCCTGCTGATTTTTATGTACTTAATATGGAGGATGATAAATCCTCTACTTTTGCTGATTTGTTACTTGGGAGACCTTTCCTTCGCACCGCAAGAACAAAAATTAATGCCTATGAAGGCACGTTAACCATGGAGTTTGATGGTGAGGTAGTTCAGTTTAATGTTTATGAGGCCATGAAATATCCTTGCGACGTTTCTAATGTTTGTGGTATTGATGTTATTGACTCCTTGGCTCAGGAGGTGTTCGAATTAGATGCTACTGATGATCTTAATTTGGTCCTTTGCAGGAGTTTAAATTCAGACAGCATTAAGGAGCATAAGGAGATGATGCTAATTGATGAGAGTTTGCAAGAAATTGCAGAAAAATTGAATGCGGATCAGTTGCTGCATGCTCTCCCTAGCCAAGTTAAATTACCTTGTACGAATGAGAAACTTTTACCTTCTGTTTTGCAGGCCCCTAAGCTAGAATTAAAGCCGCTGCCCAGTCATTTAAAATATGCATATTTGGGGGATGGAGATACATTACCCATAGTTATCTCCAACAAGCTTAGCAAGGCTGAAGAAGAAAAGGCAATTCAGGAAATTAGGAAGTATAGAGAGGCTATCGGGTGGACAATAGCCGACATTAAAGGACTAAGCCCGTCGATTTGTATGCATAAGATTCTTTTGGAAGAGGGCAGCAAGCCTAGCAAAGAAGCTCAAAGACGCTTAAATACGCCTATGATGGAGGTTGTGAAGAAAGAGATATTGAAACTATTGGATGCCGGGATCATATACCCGATTTCTGATAGTAAGTGGGTGAGTCCAGTGCAAGTCGTACCCAAGAAGACAGGGATCACTGTTGTTGAGAATGATCAAGGAGAGCTAGTGTCGACAAGAGTCAGAATGGTTGGAGAGTTTGTATAGACTATAGGAAATTAAATGCGGCAACTAGAAAGGACCATTTCCTCTCCCTTTTATTGATCAAATGTTAGAAAGATTAGCTGGACGCTCTCACTATTGTTGTCTTTATGGTTTTTCAGGTTTCTTTCAGATTCCGGTGGCAGCTGAGGACCAAGAGAAGACGACTTTCACTTGCCCTTTCGGCACTTTTGCATATCGGCGAATGCCATTCGGGCTTTGCAACGCCCCAGCCACATTCCAAAGATGTATGGTCAGTATATTTTCAGATTATGTGGAGGATATCATAGAAGTATTCATGGATGATTTTAAGGTCCATGGTAATACCTTTGATGAATGTCTAACTAACCTTACAAAAGTATTAGAAAGGTGCATAGAGTCTAATCTTGTCCTAAATTATGAGAAATGTCATTTCATGGTGGATAAAGGTTTGATTTTAGGTCATATTGTCTCATCTAAAGGTATCGAGGTTGATAAAGCTAAAATTGACGTAATTAAATCCTTACCGTATCCTACTAGTATACGGGAAATTCGTTCTTTTCTCGACCATGTAGGTTTTTACAGACGATTTATTAAGGATTTCTCAAAGATCACTCAGCCACTTTGCAAACTGTTGCAAAAAGACGTGCCTTTTGAGTTTGACGAAGAGTGTAAGGAAGCTTTTGACAAGCTGAAAGAGGAGCTAACTTCTGCGCCAATAGTCCAACCACCGAATTGGAATTACCCTTTCGAGATCATGTGTGATGCGAGTAATTATGCCGTTGGGGCTGTCCTTGGACAGCATATTGAGAAGAATCCTCATGTCATATACTATGCCTCAAGGACATTGGACAATACACAATCCTTGAAGTACTTGCTTAAGAAAAAGGAGTCAAAGCCTCGCTTGATTTGTTGGATCCCTTTGCTTCAAGAATTTGATATGGAAATAGGGGACAAAAAGGGGTCTGAGAATCTAGTGGCTGATCATCTCAGCCGGTTGATGTTGAATGAGAAGTCGTTACCATTGGACGACGATTTCCCAGATGAGCAACTTCTTGGCATACAAAGAATTACTCCATGGTATGCTGATATAGTGAATTATTTGGTTTCTGGTACATTGCGGATAATCGACGGAGGTGAAATAGAAGATCAAAAGGATGCCAAATACTACGTATGGGATGATCCTTACTTATGGAAGTTTTGCTCTGACCAGATTATTAGAACATGTGTAATGGAAGTGGAAAGTGTTGGACCCCACCCCCCACCCGTAGGTGTTTGCAGGTTATACTGTGGCGTATGTTTGCGGGTTATACCGCGACATCCAACCTGAATCAGTATTGTCCTTTTTGGTCATGGGTGAGCCACGGCTCGAACCCGTGACCTCAAGGTTTTATAGCTTCCAAATGGTAAGAGGCGAGCATGTGAATCTATAAAACCTTGAGGTCATGGGTTCGAGCCGTGGCTCACCCATGACCAAAGAGGACAATATCGATTAAGGTTGATGTCACAGACAACCCAAGAAACACTCGCCGCAGTATAACCTGCAAACACCTACGGGTGGGGGGTGGGGTCCAACATTCCAACTACCATTATTAAGCAAAAAGAAACAAAACCCTAACCATAAATCCAAGAAATTTCGAAATTCTTACCTTGAATAGTGACCCACGAAATCTTCTCCTTCTTCTCTTCTTCTTCTTCTTCTTCTTCTTCTTGGATGGCCGAATCTCACTCTCCTTCTTTCTCCCTTTTGATTTTCGAAAAACCACTCATTCTCTCCTCTCTTCAAACTTTCGGATGTCTCACCCAAGAATAACCTAATTTTGCTTCTTTCTCACCTTTTCCCTAAGCAAAAACGACATCATTCTATTATCCTCCCTCCATGAAATTTTCGTTAGCCTCATCTCTTCTTTTCTTTAAAACCTAACTCTTCTCTTTAACTTAAACCTAACTCTTACTCTTAACTTAAACCCTAGCCCAAGTTTCAAGCCCAAAATTTCCCTCCTTCTAACTTTCACCAAATTTTCATTTCCCTCTTTCCCATTTGAAATTTTGTGGGCTCCCACTTAAAAGCCCAAATGCTCCCTTTCTTTTTCATTTAATACATAATCAACTACTTGTTAATGGACCTAGCCCAATTACTTCATTCTCCTTCATTTAACTACAATTTAAAAGGGCTAAAGGCTAAAAGCCCACTTTACTTAGCTTAAGCTTTAAAAACATATATCATCTTCCTAATGGCTCTTTCAAATTTACAGTCTACTCATTGAACTAAATTCTTCAATTTAATTTCTAAAAAAACCATACAAGCTTTAATTAAATAATCTCCCATTTAATCTCAATCATCTAAATTCACAAGACCCTCTCCATAAGACCCTCAAGTCATATAATTCTTTTCAATACTAACAATATATCACAAATAATAATTTATCACCAAATCACATGTCACTAAATCCCTTCATTTAAGCAATAATATCCTCAATTTATTCCAACCACAATTAAAAATTATCAAACTGAAACCTCATAATTTAAATATGCCTCAAAATAATTTCAACATGCTTAATGCGAATCGGGGCCCAACATTTCTCCCCCTCTTAAAAGAATTTCGTCCTCGAAATTCTTGATGATTATTCAGTAGGAATGCTGTGTCGATAATACCACTGTAAATCAACTATTATAATCTTTACATTTACACAATTCCATCTCATTTTATCCAGAACTTTATTTCTTACAAAACACTAATGTATATCGTGTAATGCTTTGATCTCCATTTGTCTTTGACAATATTTGCTTTAACTCTTCTTATTCAATTCTTCATCTTCCCTATGCATATCCTTACGAAATTCCAATTCATTGATCCCTAATTATCTTCACATTTTGATTTAACATCACCGATATATTCTTAGACTAATTTCAATTAAACAATCATGTTCAATTCTCATTCACCCTTTCAATTCTTCTTTACTTGTACTCAAATCTCAGCATTTCACCTATGTCTTTATTCTTCCTCAATCGATTCTTGAAACCCTTTTTACATCCATATTAATTCACGTACGTATGCACAACAAAATGTCTGCCTCCTTAATCCCAAACTGAATCTATGTCTAACATAGCAGACTGTTTCATAATACTCTTTCTTATTGCCAAAAATCTATAACTTTCCTTACCATAAACTCTATCGAACACTACTCTTTTCTCGCTTTTGCGATAGACACATATCCGAAAGATTGCCCATAAATCATTATTCTCGTCATCTAAATCAATCACTTAGCACAGACTTCCAAATTTAATCTTCACAAACCTATAGCCCATGTAAGATCATAATACTGGGCTTTGATACCATAACTGTTGGATCCCGAATCCGGAACCCAACTACTTATACATATTCCCTCAATACGTACACATGATTCCTTATGAACTCTTATAACCCGTTACCGAATATCCAATTTCTAATCCGAAAATCCCGATATAAATTTTTTTTCTTATTCATCTTAACTCCATTTACGAAGATACATACTGAAGACAAAGTACGAAGCACATGAAAATCAAAGACTAAAGAATTGAATCCGAAGCAAATTACAAAGCAAATCGAAGGCACGGAATCGAAAGCAAAACAGACTGAAATGAATCGAATCGGATAACAAAGTGTGGAAACAAACGAAAACGGAAGCCAAAGCAACTCGAACCGAAAGGTATAAGGCGAAAGGAAACAAAACAAAAGCGGAAACAAAAGCACATCGGTTTGAAAGGCATAAGGCGGAAGCAAAGCGAACATCTCGAAGCATAATTCAAATAGGTCAAAGCAACAATACAAACGTGAGGGCTAATTCCGACAAAATTCAATTAAGCTAACAATTGGACATCTTTGCAAGGAAAGGTAGGAAACTTGATGAGAAATCACTGGTTCGAATTTCGGGTGAATCGGAGGCCAAACGAGAAAGTTATAAGAGAAAATGTAAAATGACCAAAGGAATAGTAATTGACCATATAAATAGTAACCGGCCAATTTCCGACCCTTATATCATTTTACTCCGAATTCCGATTAGGACACACCATATCTCATTTTAAAGATCTTGACAAGCTCTACATCTTTCGTGAAAGATGAAAAAGCCCGATTATCACTCTAAAGGGGCGAAAAACCCTTCCTAGGGTTCAGCCCAATATGGCCAGTGAATAGTAATTCGAGACTTACTAAGCATAGTGGGCAACAAACTTCAAACGTTCATAACTTCTTCATCCTAAGTAAAAAAAAAAAGACCCGTTTTATACCATTTTCAAGATCTTCACATGCTCTACAATTTTCTAGAAGACTTCCAAAGTGAATTCCCTCACTAAGAGGGTCTAAATCTTAAGCGAAATTGCTGCCCAAATTTAGGAAAATTTGGACAGCATCTCCCCTAAAAATGCTCTAGCCAACTCCTAAATCTAAACCATCCAAGCTCCAAACCTGCACAAAACCACTTCAATCTTCCAATTTCTCACAATAACCAACTCCAATCATCCCAATAGCAACTCAAATGGCAACAACCACAATCTTAGAATTCTATTCATTTCCAATTTCACAATTATACATTCTTAAGAAACTTTTACACTACACTATACATTTGAAACTTCAAAATGTTACTAATTACATGGAATTAAATAAATAAAATGCTTTAGAGGGCTTCTAGCCCAATTAAAATCAATCAAAAACAATATACAAAGTACTTCAATGACATTCTAAAGTCTAACTTCCTCGAATCTAACGTATAATAAAGCTGCATCGGAGTTGTCCCAATCCCGATGTCGAACTCGGTTTCCCACTCAAAACCTGTGGAGGGGAGATGGGGGGTGAGCACGACGGCTCCGTGGATAATACATTTATAATGGAACACAAGCAAAACCTTTTTAAACTCTTTTTAAATCATTTTACACAGTAGAAATCCTTTCCAAAACATATTTTTCAAACCTTTCCATATATAAATCATGCAATTCAGATATGCACCACATAACACTCAATCATGCACTAATGCAATGCGTAACCAAACGGTTCGAGAGTCCCAGAAATGTAACGGACAACCCAAGGTTATATCAGAGATGTAACGAGTCCGATTTGGATCTCGTGAGCCCAAAGCGGCAATGGGAGAAGGTTATAAGTCGGCGTGCACGGACTATCGTAACGCTACTCTCTCACCTAAATAACACATATTATCGATATCATGTGATCTTATAACATAATCTAAATCATATGATCTTAACAGCGATCATATTTCAATCAATCAAATCACATAAACTCATGGAATGCAAAAATCATAGCAATTTATGAAAATTCTTTATCAAGAAAAACGGTGTAGCTCTTTATCAAATCATTTGAATCAATAATTCACTTTCTTTATTTTTCAAAAACAATTAACTGGCTCATAATTCACGTTATAAATATATTACCCACCTTGATTCCTTTGGCTTTGCAATTGGTTAGCTAGTCCTTCCTCAACCTCCAATTGCCTTATTTGACCTTAATCAAAACATAAAATCCTAATTAACATAAGGTCCAAATGCTGAAATTTTTAAAAGAATAGAAAACATGCTTAAAACCTACCTAACTATGCCTATGCCATTCCTAAATTATAACTATCAAAACCCTTCTCAAATGCATCAAACTTTTCAACAATCTCATGCCTTAAAGACACCTCACCAAATCTAATTTTTCTTAAACTTTCAAACCCTTCTTCTTTCCTTTTTCCTTCAAGGCCTCACTTCACTTTTACAAGCACAATAATCCCAATTTCACATCAAATACCAATGCTGAAATTTGTATTAGGAATTGAACAACTTACATTGGACTTAATCTAACCTTCCCCAAACATCTTTAACCATCATTTTGAAACAAGAAAAGCAAACTCTAACCATAAAACCCTAATTAACACAATATAGCAATGCTGGAATTTGTTTTTCAAGAATGTAAAACTTGGATTTAAACTTACATAACTTCACTTATACCTTCATAAAAACTATAATCCCTCTCCAAACTAAGCAAAATCCCATCTTAGGAATAACAAAAGTCACAATTTCCTAAAAGATCAAGTGCTGGAATTTTTCAAGAAATGGAAACCCTTGACTTTAATCTAACCTAACCTTCCCTTTACTTCCTAATCACTCATCAAACCACCATGATCAAGCAAAAAGGCAAAATCTCACAATAAAACCCTAATTAACAAAAGAGACCATTGCTGGAAAATTTTTGGAAAGGAAAAACATGACCTTAATTCAATAACACCTTACTCATACCTCAACTAAGCCATTATCATCAAAACCTATCCATAAAAACAACAAAATTTGAAAATTTTCATGCTTATATGAAACCCACGCATGCTGATTTTTCTTTCCACTTTCATAACTCTTCTTCTTTCATTTGTTTTCTTCACAAATCTCTCCAACTACCATTATTAAGCAAAAAGAAACAAAACCCTAACCATAAATCCAAGAAATTTCGAAATTCTTACCTTGAATAGTGACCCACAAAATCTTCTCCTTCTTCTCTTCTTCTTCTTCTTCTTCTTCTTCTTGGATGGCCGAATCTCACTCTCCTTCTTTCTCCCTTTTGATTTTCGAAAAACCACTCATTCTCTCCTCTCTTCAAACTTTCGGATGTCTCACCCAAGAATAACCTAATTTTGCTTCTTTCTCACCTTTTCCCTAAGCAAAAACGACATCATTCTATTATCCTCCCTCCATGAAATTTTCGTTAGCCTCATCTCTTCTTTTCTTTAAAACCTAACTCTTCTCTTTAACTTAAACCTAACTCTTACTCTTAACTTAAACCCTTGCCCAAGTTTCAAGCCCAAAATTTCCCTCCTTCTAACTTTCACCAAATTTTCATTTCCCTCTTTCCCATTTGAAATTTTGTGGGCTCCCACTTAAAAGCCCAAATGCTCCCTTTCTTTTTCATTTAATACATAATCAACTACTTGTTAATGGACCTAGCCCAATTACTTCATTCTCCTTCATTTAACTACAATTTAAAAGGGCTAAAGGCTAAAAGCCCACTTTACTTAGCTTAAGCTTTAAAAACATATATCATCTTCCTAATGGCTCTTTCAAATTTACAGTCTACTCATTGAACTAAATTCTTCAATTTAATTTCTAAAAAAACCATACAAGCTCTAATTAAATAATCTCCCATTTAATCTCAATCATCTAAATTCACAAGACCCTCTCCATAAGACCCTCAAGTCATATAATTCTTTTCAATACTAACAATATATCACAAATAATAATTTATCACCAAATCACATGTCACTAAATCCCTTCATTTAAGCAATAATATCCTCAATTTATTCCAACCACAATTAAAAATTATCAAACTGAAACCTCATAATTTAAATATGCCTCATTGTTCAAGGATTCATATAAGTTTTGTAAATCTTGTGCGAATTGTCAGAAAACAGGTAGCTTGGGTCGTAGGGATCAAATGCCTCTTACTTATATTTTGATATGTGAGATATTCGATGTGTGGGGGATTGATTTCATGGGACCGTTTCCGTCATCTTTCGGAAACACATACATATTACTGGCGGTGGATTATGTTTCCAAGTGGGTGGAAGCTAAAGCCACCCGGACTGATGATGCCAAGACAGTGGTGAATTTTGTGAAGAGTCACATTTTTGCAAGGTTTGGGATTCCAAGAGCGATTATTAGTGATCGAGGTTCTCACTTCTGCAATAAGGTTATGGGGAGTCTCCTAAAGAAATACGGTGTTACACATCGTATCTCCACAGCCTACCATCCACAAACAAGTGGACAAGCCGAAATTTCAAATAGAGAAGTGAAATCTATACTTGAGAAGACTGTGAATCCTAACAGAAAAGACTGGAGTACTAAGCTAGAGGATGCTCTATGGGCTTACAGAACAACATATAAGACTCCGATTAGGATGTCGCCATATCGCTTAGTATATGGCAAACCATGTCATTTGCCAATCGAAATAGAGCATCGAGCATTCTGGGCAATTAAGCATTGCAACATGAAGTTGGAAGCAGCTGGAGAGCAAAGGAAATTGCAATTGCAAGAGCTGGAAGAAATCTGAAATGAGGCCTATGAAAGTTCAAAAATTTACAAAGAGAAGACCAAAGCTTTCCATGATGGCATGATATCCAGGAAAAATTTTAAAATCGATCAAAAAGTTTTATTTTTCAGTTCTAAATTAAAATTATTTCCTAGAAAATTAAGGTCCCGATGGATGGGACCTTTTGTTGTTATTAATGTTTATGCTCATGGTGCAGTGGAGATACAAAGTCTGGAAACCAATAAAATTTTTAAGGTCAATGGGCATCGATCGAAGCCGTTCTATGAAAGCTTCGAGAATGCTAGGACAGAGACTATGGAGCTTGAAGAACCGAACGAGTCTGTCTAGAGACTCAGAAACGTTGAGCCTAGGACGTTAAACAAGGGCGCTCTCTGGGAGGCAGCCCAGACAGGCTTGCCCAAGCCTAACTTTATCGCTTTACTCTGTTTTAATTTTTATTTTTGAGTATTATTATTTCAAATAGTGTCATCGTCCTCCTTATGATCTGTCAATCTCTGGAATAGGGTGGGCTTTAAAGAAAGAGGGTTTTTCATAGTTCTAATGGTGGCAAAAATTTTACTGCATAAAAAAAGAGAGCAAAGGGCTTTGTCTTTGTTATTTCTTTATCAGCAGTGAAGTCTTTATTTACAAAGGGCAACGAGGGTGTTGTTTTTTATTTTTATTTTTACTACACTGCTAACTTCCTTTACTTTTTACAGTAGGTAAAACCCACTTACCATCTCCTCTAAGGTTTCCAAACAAACATCCTCTCACCTTCCTCCCCTAAATCGCCAGCCTCCCTCACTCATCAACGTCTCCACCATGCCCATTAACCATGACCGAACACCACCCACAATCGACGCCTCTCTCACCCACCAACACTACCTCAACTGAAACCTCCATCGACACTGCACAGCTCCATCGTCAATCCTCCACGCTGTTGGCTCCCTCGAGAATTCGAACCACTTCTAATTTTCGTCTGATTTTCGTCTACCAGCATAAAGGTTCGTGTTCTCCCCTATTGATTCTTATGGTGGCTGTCTATATGTTGGTGTCATAGGTGGTGGGTTGGGGGTGAGAACCCCAAACAGAAGAAGAAGCAGCCACTTATTGCTGTCGCTACGACCACAAAACAGGGCAGTACTCCTTCACCCTCTCTTTTTACTTTTACTGGATAATGACCCTCCCATTTGATTGATTGTGTTGTTCCACATTGAGGACAATGTGAGGAGAAAGTGTGGGGAGGTGTCTGATATTGGGAGTGTTTAACTAGCTGCTGTCATGTTACTTGTTTGCTCCGAAGTCCAATATTGCCAAGTTTTTATGCTTTTAGTTATGGCATTTGATAAGATTTTTGTGTGTTTCTGCTGCTGCCATGTGCTTAATTCCTGGTATAAAACTTGACTTTTGAAAAAAATGTGTTTTTTTTTAAGTTAGGAAGTTTAGACACTTATCCCATGACATTTTGAGTAAAAAAAAAGGGGCAATTTTGATGATATTAACTGATTTTGGGATTGCTCAATGGGGTTTATCATGTCTTTAAAAATGATTTGAAACTCTTAGGAAGTCTAGAGAGGAGGACTTTGCTATTGTTACTTGGTTTGATTGTTGTGAGAACTTTAGCTGCTAAGACCTAGTGAACGGAAACTAGAACTTGAAATTGACCGTCATAGCACTCATGAGTCTTAATTTAAACTGTTTACACTTTGAATTCTCAAAAGGGTTTTCAAAACTTAGTTTCTTTCTATAGGTGTTTTTTAGAGCAATTTTCGAAGCCAAAAATTTGGGATAGCTTCCGAACACTAGAACTCTTTTCTACGTTCCCTCGAGGCGAAATCCTAGGCGAGTCTCAACCTTGGACATGATTTAGGCATTCTTTGGCCGAGTCATTAATCCTCTTATGTTTTTCCCACCTTTACATTACCATTCTCTCACCCCTTCTAGCCTGCGAAGTATGCTAAATGCATACTTTATTTTTTTTATTTTTCATAGCCCACAATATAACCATATAGACCAAAAGCCTTTAGACTACCACCCTTCTTGCAAGAAAATAGTCTTCTTAATTAATTGTTGAGCACATGCACATGTTAATATTTAGGAGTTGATACAATTACATTTTATTTAATGTCTTCAATCAGAGTCTAGTTCTTAGTTTTTGGGAATAAAGGGTTCTTGGGACTTACATGTTTAAATTTTTATTGGGTTTGAGGTTGGATGTAAATAGCTTTGTGATGTTCTAGTTTTCCTTAAAAAGTTCGAAAAAAAGGGGAAAAGAAGAAAAACAGAAAAAAAAAATTCGAAAAAAAAGAAGAAGAAGGAGAAGAAAGGAAAGAAAAAAAAGGGTGGAAAAGCGTAAGGAATGTTTAAAGTTGCTGTTAGTGTTTTTATTTTGAGTCACATTTGACGTCATTTGGGTATCAAGGGCAGTTAGGTCATGCATTGCTCCGTTGAGGTTATGTGCTGAAGACTTATTTTCTTGTATCTCTTGAGCCTTATATTATCCTGTCTTTTGTAACCATTACCCTAGCCTAACCCGAGTAAAGACATTTTGATCCTTTGTTGAGATTTGACCTACATTAGTGGAGAGGGAGTTTAGAAGAGAGCCTATGGTGTTCACTATTTTGTTTTAATGAAGCTATGAAAATGTTTTTACACGCTTTGTTGATTGCTCGATAAAATGCCTATTGATTCAAACTTCGAAGGTGTGCATGCGTGTTTTATGAATTCTTAGTGTAACCTTTTTGATTGAGTTCATGATGACGGAATGATATCAATGGTTTAGTTTCCAATTGCGAAGTTGAGTTGTCTACTATTTTTGCATATGTTGGATTGACTTTCATGATGAAGTGGTGGTATCCTAAATAGGTTGATTTTGAGTTTTGAGTCATGCTTGAGGACAAGCATGGGATAAGTGTGGGGAAATTTGATAGCGTGCAAATTCAACATGTTTTTGGTCCTTTATCCTTTGCGTATTTGAACCTTATTGTGTTTAATTATGAGATTCTACTTAGTTTTTCTCACTTTAATTAAAGGGAAATAAATCAATTGCTAAGCTACAGCCATAGGGAGGAGACATGTGACATGTAGCAGTGGACCAACAAATGCAAGGAAATTAAATGGGTAGCTGATTGGTCCATCAACGCACAGCAACAATAGAAAAAAATTGAAATCAACAGAGGCAATTAAAGAGAGGCGCAAGCATGATGAAAAGCAACGATTATACAGCTGGAGTAAGGAAGGTTTGAAGAATAGCAATTAATTGTCAAATGAAAAAAAAAGCAACATTGAGTTGAGGAGCTGATGGTTTTAATGGGAGAGCAGGCAATTAAAAGGGACACGCAATAAGCTACGGACATAAAAAAATTTGGAGGACTAGCTCACTTAATTGTCATCATCAGCGGCTATAAAAAGGACAACGCAACAGCTGGGTATGAACTCAAGTGAATTAATTGCAGGGCCAACGCAAAGGAGAAATAAAACATTATTTTTGGATGGGTCAATTTTGTGGGCCTTAGTTTCATTAGTATATAAGTGAAAATTAGGTTTTAGATTAGGGGGAGATACTTTTTCTGGCCATCGAGAGGAGCTTTTGTGTTTTCTTTTTACAGATTCTGTTTCTTTAGCTAGGAGAGGAATGTCGTTTTTTTTATTCTTTTCAGAACATCACGTGTTTGTCGATAGTCATGAGAGGCTAACTCCTTTAATTCAGTCAAGGGATAATTCAAGGTTGAAGTTTATATGGTTGTGAGATCTTAACGCACTTTAATTTATTCTTGTAAGTGGTAAGTCGACTTGTACTATGTGTAAGTCGACTTATGCTTGCACGGTACCGATAAGTCGACTTGTACATTGCATAAGTTGACTTATTCAAGGACGGTACTGTTTATTTGTGCCCTAAAGGCAATCCCTTTAGCGCTTTTATTCAAAGTCGTAATGCGAGACTTTATGAATAAATAAAGAAAAGGCATTATTCATTAATTTGATATTCATAAACATTGTTTATGAATTGATTGAATCTTTAATCAATTAATGAAGTCCATGATATATGACATAGCATGAAGGAAATTATGATGTGATCATACTACGAGATTCCTATCATGTGCAATTATGTCAAGATTCTAAATTCTCCTAGTCATAGGATTAATGAGATCGACATCATTAATCCGGATAGACTAGCACATGTCATATTCCTTGATTGGATCAAGCGGTGGATCTCGTAAACCGTAAATATGAGATATTTAGAATTGACATGTGGATGCTTACTAGTTGTAGTAAGTTCATTGGATGACTGTCATGAGATCATCACATGGATATCTTATCTAAGTGTCGTTGATAATCTCATCATAAAGAATGGTGCAAGTATCCTTAGACTTGAGGTACTCAAGGATATCTTGATATCTTGATCACGTGCTTTGACTCCATTCCTTGTTGCCTTCGAGGTAACTCATAGGTGGTGCTTGGAGTGCGACTTGAGGTATTCAAGATAATTGAGTAGCCAATAAATGATTCACCACTTCGGATTAGCGTAAGAGATACCCACGGCCTCTTATCGGATCATTACTAAAATCGGTTAAAGATGTATGTCATGAAGAGTGTCTTCATTGACATATAAAGTAATGAGTCCTGGATCGAGAACTGTTATCACTTAGGCTAGACTCGGTCTAGTGAGAGTTGACACTCTAACCATACTCATAACCAAGTGGGGTATAGAATGGTGAAAGGACTAATTGCACCAGAATTGTTACATGGAAGGGTTCGTGATCCGTTCGTGATGAATTCATCAAACCGATTACTTTCCGGTCAATTAGGGTCATGATGTGTTGCTAGATACCGCTCATGACTTGCTTAGATTAATTGTTAATCTAAGTGGCCAACATAACCGGAGCCTAAAGTGGTCACACGATAAGAGTGTTTGGAGAATCAGAAAATAGTTATTAGACGAGTTCCAATTATGGAGAGCATTAGATTAAATGGATCCCAATGGGATTGGGATATGTCCCATGAGATCGCGACATCAATATTGCTAAGAAAGGTTTAGATGATTTTTGGCAAGGGGCCGGTGGCTTAAGAAGACCAAACCCGATTGGATCGGACCTTAGCAATTATTTATTTATTAATTAATTAACTAATTAATTAATTAATAAATTTATATACATGTGCGTTGGAGTGTGGGAGAAGTGAGTTCCAATTATGGAGAGCATTAGGATTAAATGGATCCCAATGGGATTGGGATATGTCCCGATGAGATCGCGACATCAATATTGCTAAGAAAGGTTTCCGGTAATTTTTCGGTACCGGGGCCCGGTAGGCCGGTAGGACCGACCCCAGTTGGACTGGACCTTAGCAATTATTAATTAATTAATTAATTAATACTAATTAATTAATTAATTAATTAATAAATTTATATACATGTGCGTTGGAGTGTGGGAGAAGTGAATGGAAAGATAAGCTTTGACTTTTCAAAGCTTTATTAGTTTATTCATTAAAGAAATGAGTGGCTATTAAGCTTACACTTGGCTTCTTCTTATGGAATCTTTTAAAAGAGTTAAAAGAGACATAAAAGAAGGCTTAAGGATGGTGGTCGACGGTGGCTTAATGGGAGAGGAGGTTTTGGAAGCTTAAGAGTTAAGCTTTCCTTTGAAAATGGGTTTTCATGTCTTCTTCTTCAAGCCATCATCGATTCTCTTCTTCTCCAAGCCTGAGGTTTCAACGTTCTCCTTGACTCTCCAGACGGTAGGTAGGTCTAGCACCTTTAATCATTCTAGCTATTCCCGGTCAAAGGGTTTGATCCGTTAGATTTTCTCGATCTCTACGTGGATCACCTTTAGAGATAGTCTCTTTTGGCTATTTAGGTTGATGTCTTCATACGGATACCAAGATCACGGTTTCGGAAAGTCCGGGAACAAAAATTTTTGTTTTCCGCTGCTGGTACATGTGATGTACCTCCCGGGATTTTCCTACAATTCTTTGATCACATTACATTTATGTCTTTTCTATGATTCCTTGGGATAATTTATCCGTGGTGAATTACTGTTATTTGTTCAACAGGGCCCGTTGTTCGTCTAATAGGAATTCACATAGCCAATCAATTAGGTTAAATCCGTAATTGTTTATCCGAATTGATGCAAGTGGCAATTAATATAACTTGATTGCGTCAATCCTTTGGGTTATATTAAGTGAAGACATAATCTAGTTTAAACGAATTCTCTTAGTCTTTGTTGATTAGGTCAAGGTCTTACTAGTTTTTAATGCTGTTAACGGGTTAAATCCTTCTTCGTACTTAGGGTTACTTTTTAATTAGGGGTTATTATTAGATCGTATCTTAATAACCTAATAATACAATAAGATTGGTTGGAAGGACGTTCCTTTCGGCTATAACTTGTCTTCAATGTTAATTTGAATAGTTATCCTAGAGTCGATGATCAATCCATATGAATTTCATACCGCGAATTACCTTTGACTGGGTTTGTTTTCTATTGATTTCGAATTTTAATTATTGTCGTTGTCTTGATTTCGTTTTTATTTTTTATTTTTTATCGTTAAATAAAAAATTTCCCAATTTTCACTTTATCTTTCAATTTGCAATTTCAGTTCTGGTTAACTTTAGAAAAGGCTAGTCTCTAGGGTTCGACCCTTCTCACCCTATTTACAGTATTCTTAATTTTTTGTTAGGAAGAGCAGGTCTTTTATTTTTGGTGGTTTCGACACCCATCATTCGGCAAAATTTCATGATGTGACCCTTCTTCTTGCAGTAGTGACATTTCACATTTGCATATCTGTTTGACTTTCCTCTGCTCTTGTCTCTCGACTTTGGACCTCTGGATTGACTCTTTCCTCTATTTTCTGTAAGCAAAACATCTGAATGTGATGAAGAGGCTTCAGACTGTGATTTACGTCTCATCTCTTCATTTAGTATACTGTTTTTAATAGACTCCATATTTAATACGCCATTTGTTGCAGTATTTGTCAAAGACACCTTCAAAGTCTCCCAAGACTCTGGTAATGAAGCTAGCAACATCAAAACAATCACCTCGTCTTCAAACTTTATGCCCATCTTTGATAACTGATCAACCATTCCTTCCATATTGTTTAAATGATCAGCTACAAAAGTACCCTCTTGGTATTTTACCTGCATCAATTTTGTCATATAAAATAATTTGTTATTGCCAGTCTTTGAAGTATACAGCTGCTCTAGCTTATTCCGCAAAGTTCTTGCACGAGTCTCGTTACAAATGTGATTGTACACATTATCATCGACAAATTGTCGAATATAACCACACGCTTGTTCATGCTTAAACTCCCAATCTTCGTTGGACATCTCCTTCGGTTTAGTTATCAAAAATACCAACAAATGAATCTTTGCAATCATCAAGAGATCCTTCATCTTAGTTCGCCATATACGGTAGTTTGTACTGTTTAAATTGATCATTTTGCTCGTCTTCACCTCCATTTTTCAAATTAAGTCAAATTTGAGAAAATCGATCTCAAATATGAAACCAAGACGTCAAAATATGGCAGAAAAGATATCTTCTAAATTTTCATCACAGAATTGGAATAATGTCGTTGGACCCCACCAGAATAGTACTGTAGGACCCGATAAATAGTAACTTGTCGGCCCCACTAGAATAATATCGCGGGACCCGATAAATAGTAACTTGTGAATAGTACCGCAAATAGTGCCATAGACTCAGTTACTATTAATGAACAATCTGTCACCTTCGCAATGAATTAAAACAACATAAAAGTATTATTTAGTACTATTCATCACCTTTTTCGTTTTATGTTAACTTTTAGAACAAATCATGCTAAAAAATTCGTTGTAATTTTCTCTTCCCGATGATATGCTTCTTTTCAAAAAAATATCTTCAATGAAAACACAGCTCTGATATTACTTGTTGGGCGCAGCTGGTGTATTTTGTAAAAAGGAAAAATAAAATGAGCAAAATGGACACAGAAAATTTAACGTGATTCACCCTTAATTTTGGGCTACATCCACGGACAAAACTCAGAATAATTCTTCCACTATTACAAGTAATGGGTATACAGAGATAAATCAAAATAGTGACTCAAAAGGTGTTTCCCAACCTAAAATACTAACCTCACTATTTTGTCACTCACCAACCCTTTAGGAATATATTTCCTAACTTCAGAACAAAACAAAGCTCTGGTTTTTCTCTTATTCTTTCTGAAGCAGGGAATGCCTTATATAGGCACTCCACCGCGTAAGACAGCTGCAATTTGTTTAATTTCAACAATTGCAATTACAACACCGATGGAAAGATGGGAGTCCCTCCATATGAGAGAGACCCATCTCCAACAAATTCCAGTGTCAGGGATAGGAATAGAGCTTTCCATTGCCATAATCGTCTAACAACTTATTAGCTTGTGAAAACCCAGGTCTTGTATTCTTCTCAACGTCAACATCTTTTAATTTATTAAGTAGAGTCGATAGAGAAAGGGATAACTTGCAAAGCAAAAAGGAATAACCTTTCTCCTCCTCACTTTACTCATTAAGTTAGATCCCAATTTTCTTACTACAAAATGAAGATAATGCCAAAGGAAGAAGATGGCATTGCTTAGAACTAATATCAATCTTTTTAAAATTTGGAAAAGAAATTAAACCAATAATTGGTCGTTATATTTGAAAAAGAAGGGATAAGTTTCTCCTATTTCATTCCAACACAAAATGTATGTACATAAACGGCCTATTTATACTAAAAAGAAAGCAGACTCTATTGGTTATTTACACTATTATACTTGTAACGGTATTTACAAAGGTGAAAGAGGAGTAAACAACGCAAAGAACAAAAGCACCATGTGCAGATGAGGAGCATGGCGTGCCAACTGAGCCGGTGCAACGAAGCGTTGCGTGTACTGTTGAGAGCAGAGGGAGCGAGTAACAGAGTTGGCGCAGTGCAAAGAAAGCGACTGTAAGAGATATACATGTGAGAGGTGGGTCTGTAGACTTGTGAGCCAAAAAAACTTGTTCAGCCCATGGAGTGATCCGGCCCATAGAGTACCCTATTCGTGGAACGAACCGACCCGGCCTTGAATACTAAAACGAACCAATCTTTATCACCCCCTTTCAAGTTGGATATCCGGAGGAAACACATAGATCCAAACTTGACGATTAGGGCTCCGAACATCCGCACGGGAAGAGGCTTTGTGAAGAGGTCGGCCAGCTGTTGTTGACTGCGAACGTATCGGAGGTCCAGAAATCCTACGTCTACTGCGTCGCGTACTAGGTGGATATCGATCTCCAAGTGTTTCATTCTCTCGTGGAAGATGGGGTTCCGCGATATATGGATCGCCGCTTGATTGTCACAGAACAAAGGTATGGGTTTTGTGATTGTGATCTGAAAATAACCTAAAAGATGAGTGATCCATTTTAGTTCACACGTTGTCGAAGCAATGCTTCGGTATTCTGCTTCCTCTGATGATCTACTTACGGTTGTCTGTTTCTTCGTTTTCCAGAAGATAGGTGAGTCGCCGAGGAATACACAAAACCCGGTTAAGGTTCGCCTGCTGTAGACGCAACTTGCCCAGTCTGAATCTGAATAGGTGGTGAGTTCTAGGGTTGAGCGTGTTGCATAAAATAGGCCCTGGTGTTGAGTTCCTTTTAAGTATTGTAAGGTATGTTTTACGGCTTTCTAGTGAGGTTCCCGTGGTGTTTTCATAAATTGACTCAATTGCTGTGTAACGTAGGCAAGGTCAGGTCTGGTGAAGTTCAGATACTGTAGGTGACCCACAATCCGTCTGTATCTCTCTGGATCCTTGAGAGGCTCTCCTTCATCGATGGTAAGCTTATTGCCTGTAGCCATGGGTGTTGTGCATGGTTTGCAGTCTAATAGTCCTGTTTCTTGTAGGATGTCTCGCATGTACTTACTTTAACGAAGGATTGTGCCTTCTTTTGATCTGGCAATTTCAACCCCTAGGAAATATTTAGCGTATCCCAGGTCCTTGATTGAGAATTCTCTATGCAGAGCTCATTTAGTGGCATCTAGGAGTGTCTCACTGCCTCCTGTGATGAGGATATCATCTACATAGATGATAATGGCAGCAAATTCCACCCCTTGACCTTTGATATACAAATAGTGATCTGCTTCTGCCTTGTTGAAACCTAAAGCCTTCAGAGTTGAAGTTAATTCTTTGTGCCATTGTCTGCCTGCTTGTTTAAGCCCATAAATTGATTTCAACAACCTGCACACTTCTCCTGCCTTGGTTTTTGTGTATCCTTGTAGAGGTATCATATATAGTTCTTCTTCTAAGTGACCATGGAGATAGACATCATTGATATCATACTGTATAATAGGCCACTTCTTGATTGTTGTTACAGCTAGGAAGGTTCTAATTGTCACAATTCTGGCCACAGGAGAGAACACTTTCGAATAATCCACACCTTCTCGTTGATCGAAACCTTTGGCCACCAACCTTGATTTCAATTTTTCAACTGAGCCATCTGGTTTATATTTGACCTTATACACCTAATGTTGGGCCTCGTTCCTGGTGTAGGAAAATCCCGGTGTGTACATCACATGTACACGGTGCGGAAAAACAAAAATTTTTGTTCCGGGACCTTCCCGAAAGCCAGGATCCATGTGTCTATATAACAATGTCAAACCATAACGACCAAAAGAGACCGTTTCTAACGGTATCCACACAGAGATCGGAGAACTTAACCGGGACAAACCCTTTGACCCGGGAATAGCTAGAATAAAGTAAAGACTGCTAGATCTTACCTTTATTCTTGGAGAGCTATGGAAGAACGTTGGAGGAAGATGAGAGTTGGAGAAGAAGAGAGCTTGATCGATGATGAAGAAGAGATCAAAGCTTAGGATTTAGAAACCCTTTCCTTAAACCCACGATGATCACTCTCTTTTTCTTGCTTCATAGCCTTTTTGTCTTTAACTCTTAAAGACATTAAATGCTAATGGTGATTCATTGATCCACGTTAGCCTATATATATATATATATAAAGTTAAAAAGATAAGCTTCTCCTCCATCTTCCACGTTAACAAATATATATATATAATTAATTAATTAATTAATAATATATATATATATATGTATATAAATGCTGAAGTGGTCCAGTCACACTGGGGTCGGTCCTACCGGCATACCGGGTCCCAGTATGGAAAAACCACTAGAAATCTTTTCCAGCAATATCGATGTCGCGATCTCATCGGGATATATCTCGATCTCATCGGGATCCATTTAATCCTATTGCTCTCCATTTATTGGATCTCTGTCCAAAACTATTTTACAAATTCTTCGAGTCACTCTTATGCGTGTGACCCATTAGGTTCCCGGTTATGTTGGCCACTTAGATTAACACTTAATCTGAGCAAGTCATGAGCGGTATCTAGCAACACATCATGACCCCCAATTGACCGGAAAGTAATTGGTTTGACGAATGAACATATATTCATCATGAACCATATCACGAACCTTTCCATAGACAATTACTGTGCAATTCGTCCTTTCACCATGCTATACCCCACTTAGTTATGAGTATGGGCAAAGTGTCAACTCTTACTAGACTGACTACGTCAAATCTAGTTCAAGTGATATTAGTTCTTGTCCTGGGACTGATTACTTTATATGTCACTGAAGACACTCTTCATGACATATGAACTCCGGCCAGAGATTTCCAAGTAATGACCCTGACAAGAGGCCATGGGTATCATCTTCTGCTATCACAGAAGTGGTGAATTCTCTATTGGCTACTCAATTACCTTCGAATACCTCAAGCTGTACCCAATCACCACCCTATGAGCGACCTGTGTAAGGCAACAAGGAATGGAGTCAAAGCACAGAATCAGTATCTAAGATATCTTTGAGTACCTCAAGTCTAAGGATATTTGCACCATTGCTATGATGAGATTATCAATGACATTAGAATAGGACATCCATGTGATGATCTCATAGCAGGTCATCCAATGTACTTACTACCTCTAGTAAGCATCCACATCTCAATCCTAAATATCTCATATTTACAATTTCTGAGATCCACTGCTTGATCAAATCAAGGAGCTTGAGATGTGCTAGTCTTTCCGGATTATCGATGTCCAGTCTCAGTAATCCTATGACTAGGGATAATTTAGATATCTTGACATAATTGCACATGATAGGAATCTCAGTAGTATGATCACATCATAATTTCCTTCATGCTTTGTCATATATCATGGACTTCATTAATTTGGTTATAAATCAATATCAAATAATGAACATCAAATTAATGAAATATGCCTTTCTTTATTTATTCATAAAGTATGTACACAACTTTGTACAAAACGCGCTAAAGGCGATTGTCTTTAGGGCACTACTCTAACAAAATCTCCCACTTGACCTAAAGCCAATCGCCTTGATATCTAATACCATAGGCGAGTACATTAGAATCAAAACTCTTTTGTGATAATGGCTTTGTCAACTATTCAACAATATTCTGCTCGGTGGGAATTCTCTCGATCTGGACATCACCTCGTCCAATGATCTCCCTAATCAGATGATATATGCGGAGTACGTGTTTGGATCGTTGATGAGACCTTAGTTCCTTCGCTTGCGCAATAGCCCCATTGTTGTCACAATACAACTGTATGGGCCCATCACAGTTAGGAACAACACCAAGTTTAGTAATGAACTTTCTGATCCAAACTGCTTCCTTTATTGCGTCTGAAGTGGCAATGTACTCTGCCTCGGTTGTTGAATCGACAGTCGTCTCTTGTTTGGAACTCTTCCAACTGACCGCCCCGCCGTTCAGTGTGAATATATAACCTAATTGGGATTTAGAATCATCCTTATCGATTGAAAATCGCATCTCAGATACCCTCCACTTTGAGATTTTCATCTCCATATATCAAGAAAACATGCTTAGTCCTTCACAAGTACTTGAGGATATTCTTGACAGCCACCCAGTGACCCTCACCAGGATCCGATTGGTATCTGCTCGTAACACTTAGAGCATATGAT
Organism: Erythroxylum novogranatense; assembly: GCA_029891385.1. Taxonomy (NCBI): domain Eukaryota; kingdom Viridiplantae; phylum Streptophyta; class Magnoliopsida; order Malpighiales; family Erythroxylaceae; genus Erythroxylum; species Erythroxylum novogranatense. Next base: position 2,358,653 of record CM057231.1, read on the forward strand.
ACATCGGATCTCGTACATAGCATAGCATATATGATAGATCCTACCGCAGATTCATACGGGATCATATTCATGCGCATCCTCTCATCTTGTGTCTTAGGACACATAGATTTCGAGAGTGTTATCCCATGAGTCACGGGAAGGTACCCTCTCTTGGATTGTTCCATGCTAAACCTCTTTATCATCTTGTCTATGTACGTTGATTGTGAAAGACCAAGCAATCTTTTTGATCTATCTCTATAGATCTTTATCCCAAGGATATAAGTTGCTTCACCAAGGTCTTTCATGGCAAATTGTTTGGACAACCAAATCTTCACAGATTGTAGCATAGAGACATCGTTTCCTAGTAATAATATGTCATCTACATATAGCACAAGGAATACGATTGCAGTCCCACTAACCTTCTTATACACACAATGTTCATCCGGATTTTGTGAGAAACCAAACTCTTTGATTACCTCATCAAAACGGATATTCCAACTCCTGAATGCTTGCTTCAATCCATAGATAGATTTCTGAAGCTTGCATACCTTTTCGCCATCATAGGAGATGAAGCCCTCAGGTTGTGTCATATACACATCCTCAGCTAGATTTCCATTTAGGAAAGCTGTCTTTACATCCATTTGCCATATCTCATAATCATAATGAGTGGCAATGGCTAGGAGTATCCTAATGGATTTAAGCATTGCTACTGGGCTGAAGGTCTCGTGGTAGTCAACTCCTTGTCTTTGACGAAAACATTTAGTCACAAGCCTTGCTTTATAGGTAATTACATTACCATCCATGTCGGTTTTCTTTTTGAAAACCCATTTACACCCTATGGGTTTTATTCCTTCGGGTGCCTTAACCAAAGTCCATACTTGGTTTTCATACATGGAATCCATTTCAGCTTGCATGGCATGAAGCCATTTCTCAGACTCCGAACTCTTCAGAACCTCTTCATAGGTGGTAGGCTCATTATCTTCTATGAGCAATACGTCATTCTGTTCATTCACGAGAAATCCATATCTCTCGGGAACAGAGAGTATCTTACGTGACCTACGAACTTCAAGTGTTGTAGAAGGATGAACTGCTACTTCATCCGATGAGTCACAGCTTCAGTTCGAGCGATTGATTCAAGGCTCGTTGAGCATCTTGAACTTCTTCAAGTTCAATTTTGCTCCCACTGCTTTCTTGTAAAAGAAACTCTTTCTCTAAAGACAACATGCTTTGAAACAAACACCTTTTGTTTCTCAAAGAAGGTAGAATTGATATCCCATTGTTTCTTTAGGATATCCTACAAACAAACACTTGTCGACTTTGCATCAAGTTTATCATCAGATCCGCTTCATATAAGCAGACAACCCCAAACTTTCAAATGAGTAAGATAGGGTCTTTTGTTAGTCCACATCTCATATGGAATAACATCAACTTTCTTTGATGGAACTCTGTTTAACAAGTAAACAGCTGTCTCGAGTGCATACCCCCAAAAGGATTTTGGTAACTTTGCAAAGCCCATCATTGATCGTACCATATCTAACAAGGTTCGATTTCTCCTCTCAGCCATACCATTATGTTGTGGTGTGTAAGGAGGAGTCAATTGAGATAAAATCCCATTATCTCTGAGATAATATAAAAACTGTTGGTCTAAGTATTCCCCACCACGATCGGATCGTAATGTCTTGATACTTTTCCCAAGTTGGTTTTCTACTTCATTTCTAAATTGTTTGAACTTTTCAAATGCTTGATTTGTATCTCATCGTGATCTGGTACCCATATCGAGAATAATCATCGATAAAGGTAATGAAGTAAAGACAACCACTTCTAGCATGGATGGACATCGGACCACATACATCTGAATGTATTAGGTCTAATACTCCAGTTGCTCGTTCACCCTTTCCCTTAAAGGGTAACTTAGTCATCTTGCCAAATAAACAAGATTCACATGTGTCATATGATTCATAATCAAATGACCCTAAACTTCCACTCTCATGGAGCTTAGCTATGCGTCTCTCATTTATATGGCCAAGGCGACAATGCCATAAGTAAGTTGATTTTAAATTATCTCATTTATGTCTTTTCGTGTCATTGACATTCATAATTGGATGTGACATATCTAATATGTAAATTTCATTGCATAATGTACCAGTACCATAAAGCATTCCATTCAAACTAATAGAACAACTATTGTTACTAAAAGTCAAATAGAAACCAGCTCTATTTAAACAAGAAACAGACAATATGTTCTTTATTAAAACAGGTACAAAATAGCATTCATCCAGTTTAATTACAAGCCCACTGGGGAGTGACAAAAAATAAGTGCCTATGGCTAATGCAGCAACTCTTGCTCCATTTCCTACACGCAGTCTATCTCTCCTTCATGAGTTGTCTCATCGTCCTCGAGGCCCCGCATATCATTGCATATGTGTGAGCCACAACCGGTATCTAATACCCATATGTTATGGTCAGAAATAGTATTAACCTCAATGAAAAACATACCTGAAGGAGCTGAGGCATCTGATGCCTTCTTCTGCTTCAATTCTTCCATATAGACTTTACAGTTTCGCTTCCAGTGGCCAGTCTTGCCACAATGGAAGCAAGTTCCTTTTGGTGCAGTTAAGTTACTAGACTCCATAAGTGAGCACAAATTCACACTAGAGGACATCTTCAATAACCTAAAGGGAGAGAGAGAAAGAATGTTAGAATATTAATTACATGCATGATCATAAGGACTTGCATGACATGCATATAGCTCCCACTAGTTTCAAAGAATCCATAACCCTCACTACGAATCCAAGAAACATTATGACAAAATGTCCTAGTGGGTCGATATCCGACATTACTAAAATGACCTTGGGTTTACCCAACAAGCCACCTTAGGTCAATCGGTAGGTATCGGTCATACCAATTGCATCATAGATATCCGACATCACTAAAATGACCTTGGGTTTACCCAACAAGCCACCTTAGATCAATCGGCAGGTATCAGTCATACCAGTTATATCACAGGTGTAATTATCGACTAGTGCTATCAACTCGTGATGTATGCACACACATTGGGTTATCAACTCTTGATGCACGTACATCTAATGTACGCTACCCAATTTCGCCTCTGTCTACGTTGACCTTGAGTTTACTCAACAAATCAACGCTTCTAGTGAAAACTGATCCATTAATCTGAAAATCTTATTTCCATGGTTCGAACATATCCGTATAGAGTGAGCTTGGGTTTACCCAACAACCCGAACTCTATAAGAACTCTGGTTCTCCCCATATTAATGGAAGGCGTTAGTTTTCATATTATGTGTGAGAGATTTCAAACTCTGGTCTCATCTTCTTCTTCTCCAAGCTGTAGGATTATAGTCACCATGACTATATGGAATGATTTAGGGCATTTCATCAATCACATTGAATCTATACCTATAATCATCCATCATCCTACCTTTGCATGTATTAGTAGACTTGTGCATTTGTTAGTCGACTACTTTTGACTACTGTGCACGAACTAGTCGACTAGTACATGTGTTAGTCGACTAATCTTGACTACTGTGCACGAACTAGTCGACTAGTGCATGTATAAGTCGACTACTTTTGTATGTAAGTCGACTTATGCATGTGTAAGTCGACTTATTTTGGAATTGCTTTCTAATCGGCTAATTTCTTAATTCGTGTAGTTCAAATTCACAATACCAAGTATAATATACTTTACTTTGATGTACCAATGAAACACTTTCATTGTATCATGCTTACCATGTATAATCATACTATACATGAAAAACTTGAAATTGATGAATACACTATTATTCACTTAGATTTTCAAATAATTTTGAAAATATCAAACTATCACCCTAAGTATCTCTAGGTAGTCTACACTTTATCAAGACTACTTCGGCACTGGTCACAAAACTTGTGACGGCCAAAACAATCAAGACAAGGCAATATACTAACGAGACGCCAATGAGACACATTTGACATCCGAAAATTTTTTGGAAACCCAATTTCAAGAAAATCAGTTTGGAAAGCATACAAAATCAATGTAACATATTTTTAATCACATTAAAAATGATCCAAGGCATTGGAATTGAGAAATACACAACCAATCATTCCAAACAAAACAGCTCCAACAACTTTCTCAAAACTGCCAAGCTCTGTCTTTTGCTTGAAGAACTTATTGAAAAAATTTCGATAAATTTTGAAAAAATTACAGAGGTTACAACATGTTCACAACATGCTCCAGAAATTTTTTCAGGATTTATTTCCAACAAAAACTCAACCAACCTCAGCAACAAAGTCAATGTAGAATCTGTGTTCCTCAACACAGTTATTCCAAGAAGCACACAATAAATTCTCAAATAAATAGTAAATCACCTAGAAAACATTTTTCCATCCTCATAGACATTCATAAACATATTAGAGACATGTCGGTGAAAGAAAATCCGAAATTTTTTTTTCTATAATTTATTCTCGAATTTACAAGCATGCCTGTTCAAGGAATGTGTACAAACACAGAAACCAGAACATTAGGGAATAAATTAGCAAAACCATATCAAATCACATTGATAAATTCTGGTCTTCCACAGACATATTCAAAAACATCTTATGAGCACATCTGGGCAAGAAAATTTCGAAAACTATATGTCTATACTGATTTCGAAATTAACACAGTCAACATGCATCATCGTCACAAGCAATAGGCAGCTCCGACCTTGTTATGATTTCTTCGTTATATGCGACACAAGTGGCTCTGATACCACTGTAGGAAAATCCCGATGTGTACATCACATGTACACGGTGCGGAAAAACAAAAATTTTTATTCCGGGACCTTCCCGAAAGCCAGGATCCATGTGTCTATATAACAATGTCAAACCATAACGACCAAAAGAGACCGTCTCTAACGGTATCCATGCAGAGATTGGAGAACCTAACCGGGACAAACCCTTTAACCTGGAAATAGCTAGAATAAAGTAAAGACTGCTAGATCTTACCTTTATTCTTGGAGAGCTATGGAAGAACGTTGGAGGAAGATGAGAGTTGGAGAAGAAGAGAGCTTGATCGATGATGAAGAAGAGATCAAAGCTTAGGATTTAGAAACCCTTTCCTTAAACCCACGATGATCACTCTCTTTTTCTTGCTTCATAGCCTTTTTGTCTTTAACTCTTAAAGACATTAAATGCTAATGGTGATTCATTGATCCACGTTAGCCTATATATATATATATAAAGTTAAAAAGATAAGCTTCTCCTCCATCTTCCACGTTAACACATATATATATATATATATTAATTAATTATTTAATTAATTAATAATATATATATATGTATATAAATGCTGAAGTGGTCCAGTCACACTGGGGTCGGTCCTACCGGACTACCGGGTCCCGGTATGGAAAAACCACCGAAAACCTTTTCCAGCAATATAGATGTCACGATCTCATCGGGATCCATTTAATCCTATTGCTCTCCATTTATTAGATCTCTGTCTAAAACTATTTTACGAATTCTCCGAGTCACTCTTATGCGTGTGACCCATTAGGTTCTCGGTTATGTTGGCCACTTAGATTAACACTTAATCTGAGCAAGTCATGAGCGGTATCTAGCAACACATCATGACCTCCAATTGACCGGAAAGTAATTGGTTTGACGAATGAACCTATATTCATCATGAACCATATCACGAACCTTTCCATAGACAATTACTATGCAATTCGTCCTTTCACCATGCTATACCCCACTTGGTTATGAGTATGGGCAAAGTGTCAACTCTTACTAGACTGACTATGTCAAATCTAGTCCAAGTGATATTAGTTCTTGTCCTGGGACTCATTACTTTATATGTCACTGAAGACACTCTTCATGACATATGAACTCCGGCCAGAGATTTCCAAGTAATGACCCTGACAAGAGGCCATGGGTATCATCTTCTGCTATCACAGAAGTGGTGAATTCTCTATTGGCTACTCAATTACCTTCGAATACCTCAAGCTGTACCCAATCACCACCCTATGAGCGACCTCTGTAAGGCAACAAGGAATGGAGTCAAAGCACAAAATCAGTATCCAAGATATCTTTGAGTACCTCAAGTCTAAGGATATTTGCACCATTGCTATGATGAGATTATCACTGACATTAGAATAGGACATCCATGTGATGATCTCATAACAGGTCATCCAATGTACTTACTACCTCTAGTAAGCATTCACATCTCAACCCTAAATATCTCATATTTACAATTTACGAGATCCATTGCTGATCAAATCAAGGAGCTTGAGATGTGTTAGTCTCTCTGATTACCGATGTCCAGCCAAGAATCCTATGACTAGGATAATTTAGATACTAACATAATTGCACATGATAGGAATCTCAGTAGTATGATCACATCATAATTTCCTTCATGCTATGTCATATATCATGGACTTCATTAATTTGGTTGTAGATCAATATCAAATAATAAACATCAAATTAATGAAATATGCCTTTCTTTATTTATTCATAAAGTATGTACACAACTTTGTACAAAACGCGCTAAAGGCGATTGCCTTTAGGGCACTACTCTAACACTTGGAACCTAACCTAGAAAACCGATACCCTAATACAAGACTATATTTCGAAGACGTTTGCTTAACCTTCATCGATTCATCTCCTTGCTTTGATACCACAAATGTTGGATCCTGCTTCCGGAACCCAACTCTTCATAAAATATCGTCATACTGAAGCGTGGTTCCTTGAAATCTTTTCTTCCTCTACTACTAAGCATGATGAGCCTCGTTCTCGGAGTCCAACCATCGAACCATAAACATTGGCACAGTCCAGAAAGAAAACATGAAGCTTAAAGTCTCATACAATTCCTATGTTCCTTTTTCCATAACACATCTCATTTCTATAAATATATAAAACAGCAATTCACAATCACAAGATTCATATCCAATCTATAACTTTCTCGAGTATATCAAATTCCACTCAACCTGATCCACATACGCAAATGCATACATCCACTCAACATCATCCATACTTAATAGATAATTTCTTAACAACAATAGAATAGAGTTTTACAAGCTCTCATGGCATTCCAAGCCATAATACAATAACACTATCGAAATCTGAATATACAAAAAAAATACACAACTCCCAAAATTCTCGACAACAATCTAACTAAAAATAATACAATATGTACACCCACAAACTAAAATCTTCACTTCCCTTTAACCCGATCTTCTTCTCATCACCTGTGGATGGGAATGAAGGGGGGTGAACTTATAGCTCGTGGGTAACAGACTTATAATGAAGAACAAGCAAAACCGTTGAAATGTTTATTTGTTGTATAAAAATCATAATGAGTTCGTAAAACGCTTTGTTCCCAAATCTCAGTCAATTTTGAAGTTTGAGTTCCAAACTCAGTTGAAAATTGTCATCACATCAACAATACAAAAACACTCAATCTATGCACATACCTGACAATTCATAGATGCAATGCACAATCAAACGGCTCGGGAGTTTCGTGGAACAAAACGGATAAATTGAAGCTTATACCGTGAACAAAACGAGCCCAATTTCTCAGGATCTCGTGGCCACAAGCGGGCAGCTGGGAGAAGGCTAGATGTCGACGTGCACGTGACTAACGAAACGTTCCTCTCTCACCCAAATAGAAGCACATAATCATGCTCAAATCATTTTATCAAATGCTTTCATGCTCTTTTCTTTCATTTTCAGATATACAAATGCCATAAATTTTCTAAGGCATAACATAAAATGTTTCAATGTTGTCTCATCTTTATTTTGAAATTCATCAGAAAAGTTCATATGCTGAAACATGTAGCAATTTTGCAAATTATTCAAAAGAAACAAAACAATATTTATGAAGTAGTTGAAATCATTCTTGATTTGGGAGAAAACTTTATTAGCTCATTACTCAATTATAAACATGAAACCCACCTGAATTCCTTGCTTGGACACATGCTCACAAGATGCCTCTCATCTTGATCCTCTTGCCTTCCTTGATTCCCTTTATCAAATGCAAAATTCCTATTCAATAGGAATACAAATTAATATAAATTCTAAAGACTCAACTCTTCAAAAAGTCTAAACATTCGGGTCAATTTTTCCATAAGAGTTCCCCATTGTCTTAAGTTTCTAAAGACTCTAAAATCTTTCCATTTGGTTCAGAAATCTGAAAGTTATACTTCAAACATGTTGGGACTATCCATATGTTGAAACAAGAATCTATATGTTAATGGACATTTTTGTATTAATTTTTGATGCATAATTCGCTAAACTATTGTCCATTTAATATCTAATTGAATTAATTAAAAGTTATTTGTTTTAATTTTAGGCACATTATGGAATTTGGAATGTTCAAAAGCATCAAGCAAGAAAACCTCTAGAAAATGTTAACTTGTGCATATTATGGCATTCAAGAATGTGATTTAATAGACAGCCAAGGGAACTCACGTGACAGCCCTCAAAAATACGGTAAATCACTCTAACACTCTCCACACACAAAAAGAAGCAGCTGGTGGTGTTATGGTTGGGAAATGGGGCTGCTACGTTCAAGAAGGATAGCTGGAGTGAACAACCTTTCTATGGTGGACAACAAAGTTGAAGACAACTGTGGCAATCAAAACATGTTACAGCTGGTGGACTTGAAGAAGCTGGTGGCATGAGCACGTTGAGGGAGACAAGAGAGCATCTGCGCTGGAGTGAAAAAAACATTAGAGAAAAGACATGGGCATGGACATTGAATAGGAAGAGAACAAAGAAGCATACATTCCAGCTGGTTGGATGATGAAGGACGTTGGCAACTGGGTCAAAAAGGGATTGATTCATATCACTCAAGACTCTCCAATCACATGGAGGCAGCAGGTGATGTTAGCTACGGACAACAAAGCATGGGTGGCATCAAAAAGAAGCACTCACGCACAGCCCTCCAGCAGGAAAATAAACACACTCAACCTTCAGCTTTCTTTTTATATCTATTAAAGACACTCTAAAAAGGAGACTTCAGCATGAAACAAGTAGCGTGGAGACATAAACGAAGTTTTAGGTGGAGATAAAAAGGAGGGCCAGCTGTTGAAAGGATGGGCGAGAAAAAATCAAACGTTGAGGCTGGAAGTTTTTGGTGAGAAGCAGCTGCAGCAGACACGTTGAGTGGGTGGAGGAGATGAATCATGCTACACATTAAATTACTACTCCATACACATATAAGGGACGACTCTTTTACACTCTGCGATCCTCACATAGACACCTAGCTGAAAGGAGGATTTTTTTTTACATAACTCTTCACTCATTTACAGCTACACACAAACTAGTACTTGGTGGCAAGAGCAATAACGTTACAGCCAAAAACATTGAACAACGTTAGAGGCTTGTGGCTGGGGAATAACGTTTTGGCTTAGGAGATAAAACAACGTTGGAGCTTGGTGAGTGAAGGAAGACGTTGCTGCTGGGTTTGAAAAGAATGTAAGCTATAGCGCCCCCTCACCATAGGGTACACACCGGGACGCCCGTGGGTCGTACCGACGCATATCCCACAGCAAGGAAGTGCTACCGCTCGCAACTATCACTAAATACTCGCATGACATCAATATAATTAAACCACAATAAGCAAATCACTAAAATTTAAAACTCCAATTTCATTGCATAATATCAATCCAAAATATAGACAAGTCTATCAGTCCCCTAAAGTCTCAATACAGTAGCCCAAAAAGGAAACTGATAAAAACGTCTATACTAGGTCATCCTCAAAAGTCGCCCCAGCTGACCGACCTGTGTGCCATCACTTCACTTGTCCAAGAACTCGCACAGTAGGAAAACGTCTATCTCGGGAGCTAGAAACCTACTAATGCTGCCCTAAAAAATATTAGCAATGTTGGGTGAGTTTGCGAACTCAGTGAAAAACCATCATCGATGGTTCACCCAACTCATGCATATACACATAGTATATTGTATAGTACACTTTAACACAATTTAGAACACTGTACACAATTTACATATTTATACGATAACATAACTCAAACATATCACTTCACAATTGTCATACATCACACGCATTCACAATTTCACTACTCATTCAGATGCATAATGTATGCAATTTCTCATTTTATGTCATTGTTGTGACTGAGCGTTAACACTTTCCCGATTCGGGCACTTTTCACAATGATCACAATTTCGGCAAGTAGGAGAGCCCTCTGGGTATGCACTACTGCCCACTCACTTTAGGGATAGGAGAGCCCTCTGGGTATGCACTATTTCCCTTTTTGGCCTTAGGCCTATTCATGGATATTCGAGCTTAAAGCTCTGCACACTGAATGCTTCAGTCACAACTGTTTAATTACCTCTTATAATCGTGCCTAGCATGCACTAATACTTGCACAGTCACTAACACATATATTATCACTTCACTCACTTGTCACGATCAGAACACTTACTCGTAATACTATACACTGATTCATAATCACAAGTATTCACATTAGCAACACATTCAGTACAATCACTCACAATCAGAACACTTACTCATATTTGCAACACATTTATCTCACATTTGTATCGCTCACATTGACAATTGATTCACACATTCACAGCACAGATTATCACACAAAGATCGAGGAACCAACTAGGTTACTCACCTGTAACTTCCGAGCTACTGCCTGGAAGTACTAGCAATATCCGTGGACTGACAATCCAACGGTGCCTCTATAACAATACAAACGCATTCTAATCACTATATGCTCAATCAATAAGATTCACTAATGCACATGTCTCACATTTAAAATTATATGATGCATGATCATGATTTCCCAGCGCTTTAGTCCCATTCCGCTATCTCTCGATTCACAACCAAAATTCACTACTCACTAGGTCAATAACATCCAGAAATTTCACAAATCTCTCATATAAATTCTAATTATACTCCAATTGATAATACATAACTCTTAAGTCACTTAAGGAACCAGAATCAGCTCTTTTCCTATGATTGAGAACTCGCTAATTTAATTTCGAACTCTTATAATTTACCTCACTCAAAGACCTCTTTCTAGATCATAACAACTCGAATTACCCCAATTGAGGTCTACACTAAAAGATATACCCTAAAACCAATTCAATTTCTAAAATTTCTGTCCCGCCATGACCTCATTTCGCAGTAGGCGCACAAAGGACACTCGCCATGACGATGGGAACGTTCGTCATGACGAACAACTCTTCTACGCCATGGCAGTAGCAATCACTGTCATGGCGTCTAAATTGCTTGCTCGCCGCGACGTCTCAAGCGGCTCGCCGCGGCGAACACGCCTTTTCTCGTCGCGGCGTGGCCCCATTACAGACGTCGCGACGTGCGACCCAATCATCTTCTCCGATTGTCATTTCCGCCATTAATACTCTTAAAACCTCCATAAAACACATTCAACTACCCCAGCTAACACATTAAATACCATAAATGCCATAAATAATCATAAATACAACATTAAAACACAATAAACTTACCAAATCACGGAATCGCACGGTAACCCTAGAATCTCCGAAAACTTCTCAAGCTCTCTCACTCACGATAAACTCCTCAATCCAAGCCAACCAACACAACTCCAAGCTTCTAACAACTCTCCAACCACAAGGAAAAAGGAAGCAAGCAAACTCTCCAAGGAAAGCAAGATCAACGATACCCACGAGAAGAAGAAGAAGAAGTTTCGTGACCTAGGAGAAAAATGTCTTCCTCTTTCAAACATAAGGTCTATATATATATATATAGCTGATTTAAACCTATAGATCACATTCCTCAAATTCATTCAATCTTAGTCTCTAAATTTCAATGGCTCTTCACAATAATTCTTAAACTCACAAATCTAAATTTTTTAAGCCATTTACCACTCACTTTCGAAACCGGAATCACAATCATCAGTCTCTAAGCATTTTCTCGGTCCGAACTCATAGCTCTAAAAATTCCAGAAAAATTCTCATAAATCCTAAAAAATACAAAACACAAAGTCCTATACTCAATTCTCAATTTCCAACTCTCAAAATTCAATTCTCACTCAACTATGATTTCCAAACCCAATAAATCATATCTAACACATTTATCTCAAAATTCACAATTCAACTCATAATCACAATTAAATGCTGGAACAATCATGAATGCATGTCACTATGTATGCATGTGCAATTAACTCATTTATCGCTGATGCAGAGGCAAAAATGCACGTGCAGTTCAATTACGAATGCACCCTACTAACCCATCCAAATTACCGATATGTCCTTCACATCGGTAACAGGATGTTACATAAGTTGCTATTGGTGTGAAGAAAACATATAGCTGGTGAAGAGAGGCTAGGTATGCGTGCATGGGCTGAAAGCAAATAGCAAGGAAGTGTTGTGTAGTTCACGCAAGGAAACGTGGTGGCTTGAAGATAAAGAGGACAACTGGGAGGAGGTGCGTAAGCTGGTAGTAAGGAGAGAGGGTGAAGTAAAAAATCGTTGAGCTGTGTGAAGAAATCATGGGCTGCTTGTGAAGAATATGTGGTTGCAGCAACTGTTGGAGGCCAAGGAGATTAACACAGCTGTAGTGAATGAGACAAGAAGCAACGTGGAAGCAGTTGATGGTTTGATGAATAAACACTGCAGATGGTGAAGGAAAGGTGGAAGCTTGAAGATGCAAGGCAGTTGGAGCAGCCACGTTGAAGGCCAAGAACAAGGCAGCTAGTGGAGGAGGACGTGCATGAATAAAAGTTGATTCAAAACTTTATTTGTCGCATCAGCTACAGTAACTAAAGAGGGGGTGTTTTAATTCGTTTTCTTAATTTATTTTTAATTCCGTATTTATTTTAATTGTATTGATTTAATTGATGCAAACATATATTATGACCATGATTTATATTTCATTGATAAATATGTGTGAGTAAATTTTTCTTTTCGGTTAAGGTTAAGATTGAAATTGGATTAGGATAATTTTTGCGGTATTAATTTTTTCTTGATTAAATGCATATTTAATTTTTAATTTAGTTTGATCACCTAGATTAAAAACTTAGATGATTGAATTCCACAACCAATGGGATTTAATTTATTGGAAAATTAATCAAGCGACATACTTGAGACTAAAGTGTAGACCAACCTTAGGATCTTGTGTGAGGATACCTAGAACTAACGAACTTAATTTTAGGCTTCTTGAATTTACCGCCTTTTATTCCGAATTATCTATGGTCCAAGTAGTGACTCGGATTTAAAAGAGAAGGGAACACCATGAACATTGGTTTTGACTTGCTTAAGTGAAGTATTTCCTAAATCAATCCACCGTTATAATTTTATTTTAAATGTTTAATCCAATTGAAATCTAATACCTTAACCGATTTTTGTCATTTGATTAAATTTAGTCGTTTTAAATTCATACCTTGCATTTTTCATATTTTCTTAATCTGCTTACTTAATTTTATTTTATTTTCAAATCAATCAATTTTAGATCGTCTAAGTAATTTTTCATCGTTTAATTTAATTGTCTTCCGTGTTGGAAAATTTTCCCTTGGGTACGATATCCGGTTCTTACCGTTTTATATTACTTGTCGATGGGGTGCATTTGCCTCTAATCGATTTAGATAAAATTTAATTGTTTTGTTTAGACCGCAACAAGTTTTTGGCGCCGCTGTCGGGCAGAAAATTTCTGATTTTGAGTCATTAAATTAGATGGTGTTAATTGTCTCAGATTTAATTTTGCTTTGTTGTTTATTTGCGAATTTTAATTGTTTGTTTGATTGCTTTATTTCGAGTGTTTTATTTTTCATCCTTAGGTTTGTTATTATTTTTTTTATTTTGTTCCATTTTGTTTATGCTCACTCGTGGCCAAAAGCCCGAGAATTTGCTATTAGATACTGAAATTGAAAAAACTGCTCGCAGGTTGCGTAAGGAAACCAGATTGGCTCGGAGTAGTACTTCAGCAAAAAGGACTAGAGAAGAGCAGTTTTAAGAGATGGAACAGCACGAGGAGAGGTTGATGCCACATACTGAAGAGAGAAGGGAGTTAACTATGATGAATTTGACAATGGGGCACAATAATAGACCCATGCCTCCCATTATAAGGTTGACGATCACAGCTGCGAGTTTTGAGATTCTTCATAGCATTACATCCATGGTGAGGGCATCTCAATTTGGAGGATTGCCTTTGGAGGATCCGAACACCCATTTGGAGACATTTTTGGATATTTGTGATTTATTCAAGCAGAATGGAGTATCGGAAGACGTGAGATTAAGGTTATTCCCATTTTCTCTAAGGGATAAGGCTAGAGCATGGTTGGCTAGTTTGCAGTCGGGATCGATAACTACATGGGATGAGATGATGAGGTTATTTTTGGCAAAAAAATTTCCTCCTGCCAAGGTTGCAAAGATGAAGAATGAGATCACTTCACTTAGTATGAAAATGAAAGTTTATATGAAGCATGGGAGCGATTTTGGGATATGTTGACGCAGTGTCCTAGTTATGGGTTCTCTACATGGCAGCACGTCAATACTTTTTATACAGGAATGAACCCATCGACCAGGAGTACCATAGACGCTGCCGCAGGAGGTAGTTTAATGAGGAAAACACTTGATCAAGCTTACAAGTTGATTGATGAGATGGCCACGAGCAGTTTTCAATATCATACAGAAAGGCATCCTAGACGACCTATAGGAGCTCGTGTAGTCGACAATACAGTGGCTTTATCTGCTCAGATGGATGTTTTGACGAAAAAATTGGATAATTTGATGCACAGTGTAAGAGGAGGAGCTAGTTCTTCTTTAAAGAGTTGTGTTTTTTGCGAGTATTGTGGTGAAGATTCCCATGCATCTTCTGAGTGTCAAGTCGGGAATCCTTTTGCTCAAGAGTCAGAAGAGACCCATTATGTAGGCAATTATAACAGACAGTGATTGGACCCATATTCTAATACCTACAACCCAGGATGGAGAAATCATCCAAATTTCTCTTGGCGGAATGATCAGGTGGCACAACCACAATCATCCAATGTTCAGAGACAACCACCTCCACCCCCAGGTTTCGAGGCTCCTAATCCTGCACCACTAGAGAAATCTAATCTCGAAGACCTACTGTCAAAGTACATTTCCACTACCGAGGTCAGGATGCAGAACCAAAAATCTTCTATCAGACATTTGGAGAATCAGATGAGCTAGATTGCTAGTTTATTAAAGGAAAGACCTTCGGGTTCATTGCCTAGCACTACCGAGGCCAACCCAAGAGAACATGCAAAGGCAATTTTATTGAGGAGTGGTAGACAACTTGAAGAAGTTCAGAAGAAGCAGAAGGGTAAAGAAGTAGAAAAGAGTGAAGAAGATGAGAGTCGGGAAAGTGGAAAGGAGGCCACAGAAGCACCAACTGAAAAGGAGGACCATCCAAGGTTATTTGCTGATCCCATCACACACCCGGTAAGACCTAGGATTCCTTATCCTCAAAGGTTGAAAGGTACGCAATTAGATAAGCAATTTGGTCGTTTTCTTGAGATATTTAAAAAACTGCATATAAACATTCCTTTTGTTGAGGCCATAGCGCAGATTGCTTCTTATGCGAAGTTTTTAAAAGAAATTTTGTCTAACAAGAGGAGGCTTGAGGAGTATGCCACGGTGAAGTTGAATGAGGAGTGTTTGGCCATATTGTTAAGAAAGTTACCACCGAAGCTTAAGGATCCAGGGATTTTTACTATTCCTTGTGTTATTGGTGATTTACATATAGATAAAGCTTTAATGGATTTGGGCGCAAGCATTAATTTAATGCCTCTTTATGTTTTCAGGAAATTAGGATTGGCGGAGCCTAAACCCACAACTATTTCACTTCAGTTGGCAGATAGGTCAATCACCTATCCGAGGGGAATCATTGAGGATGTATTGGTCAAGGTCGAGAAGTTCATCTTTCCGGTGGATTTTTTAGTCCTTGATATGGAGGAAGATATTGACATCCCCATCATTCTTGGGAGACCTTTCATGGCTACTGCACGGACAATCATCGATGTACAACGTGGAAAGCTCATCTTGAGACTTCAAGATGAAGAACTAGTGTTCGATGTGTTCAATGCTATGAAGCATCCTTCTACTCTTGACTCTTACTATTTTATTGATATTTATTCTTCTGATACTGATGATTCTTCTATTGTTTGTGTCGGGACCCGACCCGGAGACCGGACCCCAACTGCTCATAACCTGACACTTACGCTTTAATACCATAGATGTTGGATCCGAGACCCAATTGCATATAACTTACCATTGACTCTCTTGCTTTGATATCACAGATGTTGGATCCTGTTCTCGGAACCCAACTCTCTTGCTTAAAAATGTGAAACCTGAGCGTGTGTATTACTTTGAAGGGTTATATTTTTTTTTCATTCTTGATCCCTTGAACCTTTAAAGACATCATGAATTCATTCTCATGCTCATAACGCTCCCAAAATTTACTTACCAAAGTTCCGTAGTGTGCCCATGTACCTAATCATCTTACTTGAACTTATTTCCACTACGCGTTCACCGAATTTGAAAAACTTAAAATCTTAAATTCATTCAAAATTTTCTTGTAAATCATAGCCTTATGACTCTTGTTTAATTTAAGACAAGAATCGCTTCGATCGGAGTTTCCTTAACTCAAGATATCATTAGAATACCAAAGGTGTTCATTCCCCAATTATATTCTCTCACTCAACCTCTTTCTTGATCTAAGGTAACTTCTTCAATTTAACTCCAATGACATAATTTTTCATGGAGAGATAGATATGGGTCTTAGAAATCTAATGGTTCAAGAATCACCTCAAACGGAGGTCAAACGAAGGAGTTAAGACCAAAAGAAACCACTATGTTCATATCATGAAAAGCACAGTCGTGTGAAATTTATATCGCCAATCACACGATCTGTAACCTTCGGATGGGCTAAGATGGGTTTACACAGTCTGTGTGAAAATTCACACAGGCTGTGTAACCCACTAAAAACACTGTTCCTGGATTTACATAGTCTGTGTGAAAATTCACACAGGCTGTGTAACCCACTGCTATCTGCGTCAACATTGCACCTAGATTTACACAGTCTGTGTGAAAATTCACACAGGCTGTGTAACTTTCTGCCAACTACATCTCCTGCACATAGATTTACACAGTCTGTGTGAAAATTCACACAGGCTGTGTAACTTTCTGCCAACAACAACATTTCACCCATGCTTTCTAACTTATTCCTAACACCAAATACACTTGTAATTTTGCAAGATTCACTTACTCTACTACTAATATACTTCATAACAACTCCAAACATCAAACTTATTTTATCATTATATCAATTCTTGATTGATTTGTCCATCAAACCCTAAATTCCTACGCAACCATCAAAGCTATCCTCATAAACAAAACTTCGGCATCATGCTAACTTTCAACCATTGCTCCATATTCGTTTATATGAAATTGTACAATCACAACCATACTCAAGTCCATATTGCATTAATCATCATACATAAGAGTTTTACAATTTCATTGGCATTTCTTAGCCAAATTCCAAGACCAATAACAAATATCTCATTTACCTTATTCAATTGCTCATATGAATTACAACTATACATTTACATAACCAAACTTCAAATACACAATAAAATAAGCACAAGATGCCTTGATCCCCTTCCACTTGGATTCTTGCTAAAAACCTGGAAATTGGAAAATAGGGGGGGTGAGCTTGGGGAGCCCAATAGGTTCTATGCTTATAACCAAATAATGAACAAAGCAATTTTAGAAGTCCATTTCCATATAAATTTCCTTTGGATCATAAAACATTGTTTTCTTCAAAACTCCTGTCATTTTCTTGAAATCACAAATCATTCATTTTTCAAAGGTTCATAAAATCATAAACTAAGAAATCTTGTCATTTTCTTGAAATCACAAATCATTCATTTCTCAAAGTTTCATAAAATCATAAACGCAATTCATGCATTTTTCAAACTTTCATGAAATCATGAATGCAATTCAACTTGTCACAATTCACATCATATAACACATACCACCTAACACATCATAACGGTTTGGCAAGTCCACAATTCTTGGCAACCATATAGACTCATTTAATGAGCTTATATGGGCAAATCTTTAGGAGTTCGTATCTTGGATCATCCTATGCCGCAGTCGGGCAGCCGGGCGAAGGCTTTTCATGGTCATCGTGCACGAGACGTTTCTTGGGTGGACTTAACCTAACCCACATAACATATAATCATGTCTTGAAACTTGATTGCCCAAAGGCAAAAATCTTGGAAATCTTGTTTTGCATAAATCATGCAAATTTTCATAAATCATTTCATGAACATAAAGCATTTCATATGCAATGCATCATCATTCCTCAAGCAAAATCACATAACATCCACATTCACATATCAAATCATCAATCATCCAATTCACATAACATTTTCAAATCATTCATATCATTATACATCAATTATAGCAATTTCTCAAGGCATTCAAAAACAATGAGTTTGAAAGCATTTTTATATTCTTAATTTTTTTGAAAAATATTTCGATGGCCCATTATTTAACTATAAACATAAAACCTACCTTATGATTCCTTGCTTGAAAACCTTGCTCCAATGACCTTCCCTTGCTTTCCATTCCTCTTGCCTCTCACCATTTTCCTCAAAATCAACACAATCCCCAAATCAAAAGACATCCAAAATGCAACAAATCCTAAAGACACAAATCATGAAATTGATCTTGGAATCACAATACCCATTCATTTTCTAGGCTTTCTCAACCATAACCCAAACAAAAGCTCTAACTTATACTCATCACTTACCTCAAATCCTTACTCAAATAAGAGGTTCCTTGGCTTAGATTGTAGCTTGACTCTTCCTACACCTTTTTATCTCTTGAACCTTCTTCAAAATCTTCTTAAATCTCTTGAATCTTGGAGCCCTAGCAAGAACTCTTCTTTTTCTCCTCCTTCTTTCTCCATTCATGAAATCTCTCCTCCCTCTCTCCTCAATTTTCGTAAGTTGCTTCTTTTAATCCTACACCAATTCATTTCATCGCCTTCCTTTTATACTACTTCACTCACTTAAGCCCATCTTCATTTAAGCCCATTAGGTTTTTAATCCTACACCAATTCACTTACTCTCCTTCCTTTTATACTTCCTTCTTCATTTAACTCAAGCCCAAGGCCTAAGTCCACTTCATTTAATTCCTTTTCTTCTTTTACACTACTAACAACTTAAGCCCATCTTAACTTAAGCCCATTAGGTTTTTAATACAAACCCTCTTCTATTCTTACTTAAGCCCACTTATTCTTCCTTGTTTCTTCTCATCCTACTAAATCACTTAAGTCTAAACCATTTCTTCTTCTTTTCATTTGACTTAGGCCCATTATTCTCTTAGGCCCAATTTAAACTCTAAACTCTTAAATTCAACTAACACATTTAATTGTATTAATTCATGCCACCTAACTCATTACTCTTGTTTAATCCTCTTCTTTTTTATATCACCACTTAAGCCCAACTTGAGTCCAAGGCCCATTTAACCCTTAATACATTTATAACCTGCATAACACCTTAATACACTGAATCCATGTCATATAATCTTAGTCTAATCAACAAGTTAATTAAATTTCCTTAACATGCTAATTAAGTCCACAAAATACAATAATTGAATCCCATTAAATCATGCCACCTAATTTCATGACACCTTACCTTAAACATATTAGCATGTGTAGGAAAATCCCGGGAGGAACATCACATGTTCCAGCAGCGGAAACAAAAATTTTTAATTCCCGGGACCTTCCCGAAACCCAGGAACCCGGTGTCGGTATGAAAACCTCAAACCTGAATAGCCAATAGAGACTATCTCTAAAGGTATCCACGCAGAGATCGGAAAACCTAACCGAGTCAAACCCTTTTGACCCGGAATAGCTATAATGAATAAGAGCTGCTAGACCCTACCTCCGTCCCGAGAGCTTGAGAAAACGTTGAAACCTTGTGCTTGGAGAAGGAGAAGTCGATGGTTGCTTAAGGAGAAGAAGAAAATGAACCTTTTAAAGCAAAGCTTAACTATTAAGCTTTCATCTTCTGTTCCTTTCTAAAACCTACGAACCATCATCTTCTTTTTACATGTATATAAGTCTTTTAACTTTTAAAAGACTAAGCATGAGATGATGCCATGTGGAAGCTTCATTACCATTCATTTATTTAACTAATTAAATAAACAAACTTTGACTTTTCAATGGCTTTATCTCTTCTCCCTTTCCAACGCATGTACATATATATATATAATAATTAACTAATTAATTACTTAATTAATTAATTAGAATATATTTGCTAAGGTCCCGTCTAACTGGGTCGGTCCTACTGCCCTCTCAGGCCCCGTCTTTGAAACGACTCAAAACCTTTCTTAGCAATATTGATGTCGCGATCTCATCGGGACATATCCCAATCTCATCGGGATCCATTTAATCCTAATGCTCTCCATAATTGGAACTCGTCCAATACTATTTTACTGATCCTCCGAGTCACTCTTATCGTGTGACCCTTTAGGTTTCGGTTATGTTGGCCACTTAGATTAACAATTAATCTGAGTAAGTCATGAGCGGTATCTAGCAACACATCATGACCCCAATTGACCGAAAGTAATCGGTTTGATGAATTCATCACGAACCGATCACGAACCCTTCCATGTACAATTCTTGTGCAATTCGTCCTTTCATCATCCTATACCCCACTTGGTTATGAGTATGGCTAATATGTCAACTCTTACTAGACTAAGTCTAGCCAAGTGAAATCATTTCTGTCTTAGGACTCATTACTTTATATGTCCATGAAGACACTCTTCATGACATAGTCATGCTCGCCGAGACTTAAAGTAATGATCCCGACGAAGAGGCAGTGGTATCTCTTCATTCTCACGTATGATGAATCCTTTATTGGCTACTCAATTACCTTCAATACCTCAAACTGCACTCCAAGCACCACCCTATGAGTAACCTCTAGAAGGCCACAAGGAATGGAGTCAAAGTACGTGATCAAGATTCAAGATATCCTTGAGTACCTCAAGTCTAAGGATACTTGCACCATTGCTATGATGAGATTATCATCGACATTAAATCCATGTGATGATCTCATAGCGAATCATCCAATGAACTTACTACCAATAGTAAGCATCCATATGTCAACTCTAAATATCTCATATTTACAGCTTCGAGATCCACCGCTTGATCCAATCAAGGAGTATG
Source organism: Erythroxylum novogranatense (assembly GCA_029891385.1). Taxonomy (NCBI): domain Eukaryota; kingdom Viridiplantae; phylum Streptophyta; class Magnoliopsida; order Malpighiales; family Erythroxylaceae; genus Erythroxylum; species Erythroxylum novogranatense. The sequence goes on from CM057231.1 coordinate 2,379,819, forward strand.
ACATATGCTAGTCTGTCCGGATTAATGATGTCCAGTCTCATTAATCCTATGACTAGGGAGAATTTAGATTCTGACATAATTGCACATGATAGGAATCTCAGGATTATGATCACATCATAATTTCCTTCATGCTATGTCATATATCATGGACTTCATTAATTTGATTAAAGATCAATATCAATTCATAAAGAACATCAAATAAATGAAACATGCCTTTCTTTATTTATTCATAAAGTCTGCACATGACTATGAACAAAAAGCGCTAAAGGGGATTGCCTTTAGGGCACTACTCTAACAGCATGTCAATTAATTCCACATTAATCCATCTCCTATTTAAACCATATCTTCCATTTCATTTCAATTTCAAGAATTCTTAACTTCCTTACTCATGAATAATCGTTCAAAAATCCTTATTTAATAATCCTAGCTTACCAAAAAGATTCGGGGTCCAATAATTCTCCCCCTCTAAAAAAAAATTCATCCTCGAAATTCGTATCTTACTGATCTAGTGGCAAGGGTTTAAATCCTTAATTAACGGGTTCAACTTATTCTTGCATGACTTATTCAGATAGCTCACCATCCTGACCCTGCTTATTTGATCTCGAGTGCACCTTGGCACGGTGGCACTATTAAACATGTACTCATAATCATGTACTCGTGAGAGTAAAAGTATGTAACTCTGAGAGCATCACTGGGGTAACTCGTCTTATGCTTGATGTTCACATCATAATAATGGTAAGTGACTGTGAACTAACACACTACTTCCATGCCTATTCTTGGGATTCTTCTAATTCATCTTTCTTACTTCACTTGATTCTTATCACTCATTCATTTAACCTGTCCATAACCTTTTCAATTCTAGCCTTCTATAACTTGTAAACCATACTTATCATCATAATGCTAAAAAGATGAATCTTTCTATCATCAAATTCTTCATACCACATTTGATTGAATTCATTAGAACTGTGATTTTGTACTTACAATAAACTAAAGCTATACTTGGATCTCATAACCTTATGAGCTTCAACTATATGCTTTAAGCATATTCTTGATAATTAAGACCATCAATTCCTACATTCACTTGCTTATTTGACATTCTTGATCACTAAGAGATCTTTCGATGAAATCCTGCTAGGATGCATACCTCATGTTACCATTTGTACTTTGCTAGCAACCTTTTTACTTAATCATCTTTATTAATTTCATATACTTCCTATTTCATTCACCTGGTATCATTCTTCCTATTTGAACTTGAAATTCAGATCCGTATCAATTTCTTAATAAGATTCACAATCTTTTTATCCTTAATTTGGGATAAACTATGTCCCACCTGCTATGCTTCTTGTTGCTCTAGTTCTGGACATCATAGTATCGAATTCATGCTTGATGTATCGGATGCAACACTTAGCCTCACTTGGAATCTCTTACTTGTGCAATCATAGTCTTTTGATACATATCTCAATCTCCTGAGTTTCATATTTAATTCTCCCAATTCAGTAATTGCCTTGTACTTCTACGATCTGTATTTGCATGCTCATACATGTTCCTGTACATATGTTATTTCCAAACTTTCAAAACAATCATCAATGTTGCAGTTCTAGGTCATGTATCAAAATTCACTCCTAGGGCTTTACACATTTCTCTTCATGTATTCAAACCATTCTCCTAAAAAAAAATTTTTTTTTAGCATCTTTCTGAATACCTTTCATACATCATCAAATAGTCTCCAATTCCATAGTGCTATTGGGCATTTGTTAACTTAAGCAATCATTATCAATTTTCATGTATCTCTCGATTAGCCCTTGTGATTCCTTACTTAACAAATTCCTCAACAAGGTATATTGACTCACTTTCCTTTCGATTCCTCTTATTGACTTTCTTCCTCGAATGATTTTTTTTTCTCCACAATTTGCAGCTTATTTGCAAACTTAATTAGGGTGATTTTAATATATTCATCAAGTCATACCAATATCTCCCAAACATACTTTCACGCAATATATAACATAGACTTACATACTCCTCATGTTAACAATCAAGGTCTCTATAGTGAGTGTACTCACTTTCGAATCATCACATATTCTTTTCTGATTAGTTCTTTCATTGATTACTCTTAACATGAACCATTTGATCTGCTTATTCTAACTTAATGAAATCCCTCTTCAAAAGAGGATTTTTTTTTTGCTACAATCATCTATACTATTCCTGCAATCTTAATCAATCTCCTATTATCATCATCTTACTTTATCCACAGACTTATCTTCATCAATTCATAAATCAATCTCTTACATGATTGATACTTTGATCTTCATTAATCCTAGACAATATTCTTCTCTTGATCTTAGAATTTTTTCCTTATTATAACATCATCAACAACTCTCAATCTATGTCTACTTAATCACTTAGGCTTTAAACTATGGGAAACTATGACTAATAATATTCACTAAATCATAGGTTTCTTCCTCTATCATCTTCACACATACTCTACTTATGTGCTTAATACACTCATTTGTGCATAATTATGGATTTCCATAAAAATACTCCCAACAATAACCAATTTGACCTTCTTGAACTTATACAAACATTACTATCAATCATCTCATTGTCCCATTATCCTTCACTTCACATCTTACATATATATATATGTATGTATATATATTTGCCATTGACTTAAACTTGTGGAAATAAAATCATCACATATTTCATACAGCACATAGATTTCAAAAACTTGTAATCTTGGTGCTCGTAATGACACTTTCTTGTAAACTTGCTTTTCACAACGTGATATCCTTGCGCAAATCATGTCTGAAAGCATAATTTCATAAACTTGTATTCTTAAAAAGAAAAACCCCTTTTTAAAGTCATTTCATCAATCATTCACATAATCGACATATTAAACATGCAACATTTCATAACGCACTCAATGCACAACTGATGCAACGATTATGATGCAATTTAAATTATGAAATTTTCTTGCTTGATTTAATGAAAACAAACTTGGCTTATTGAATTTGTTATAAGCATGCACCCACTGGGGTTCCGGTTTCATCTTCTTAAAACCATAAGAATTTTGACTTTCATGAAGTTCTACTTGAACCCTTAATCCTTGTCCCCCTACTTTTCCTCAAACAATCATGCTCATAATTCACATATTTTCGACATTCAAGGATAAGCACCATAGTATGTCATTGATACCATATTCGATTTCATCAGCAGATGCATTGGCTCATTACCGGTCATGTTTGACCATGTACTATTTCTCATTTCCACTAATCCACAACTTCAATTTATTCGCTAATTTGATTGGCCCAAACTCTTAACAATTTGCTCTTGCATGTAACTTTTACATATGCGCCCATATAAGATCTCAATTTCGGCGCTCTAATACCACAAATGTCGGAACCCGACCCGGAGACCGGACCCCAACTTCTCATAACCTAACACTTACGCTTTAATACCATAGATGTTGGATCAGAGACCCAATTGCATATAACTTACCATTGACTCTCTTGCTTTGATATCACAGATGTTGGATCCCGTTCTCGGAACCCAACTCTCTTGCTTAAAATTGTGAAACCTGAGCGTGCGTATTACTTTGAAGGGTTATTTTTTTTTTCATTCTTGATCCCTTGAACCCTTAAAGACATCATGAATTCATTCTCATGCTCATAACGCTCCCAAAATTTACTTACCAAAGTTCCGTAGTGTGCCCGTGTACCTAATCATCTTACTTGAACTTATTTCCACTACGCGTTCACCGAATTTGAAAAACTTAAAATCTTAAATTCATTCAAAATTTTCTTGTAAATCATAGCCTTATGACTCTTGTTTAATTTAAGACAAGAATCGCTTCGATCGGAGTTTCCTTAACTCAAGATATCATTAGAATACCAAAGGTGTTCATTCCCCAATTATATTCTCTCACTCAACCTCTTTCTTGATCTAAGGTAACTTCTTCAATTTAACTCCAATGACATACTTTTTCATGGAGAGATAGATATGGGTTTTAGAAATCTAATGGTTCAAGAATCACCTCAAACGGAGGTCAAACGAAGGAGTTAAGACCAAAAGAAACCACTATGTTCATATCATGAAAAGCACAGTGCATGTGAAATTTATCATCATCAATCACACGATCTGTAACCTTCGGATGGGCTAAGATGGGTTTACACAGTTTGTGTGAAAATTCACACAGGCTACGTAACCCACTAAAAACACTGTTCCTGGATTTACACAGTCTGTGTGAAAATTCACACAGGCTATGTAACCCACTGCTATCTGCGTCAACACTGCACCTAGATTTACACACCGTTCGAAAATTCACACAGGCTGTGTAACTTTCTGCCAACTGCATCTCCTCACATTTAGATTTACATACCAGGTGAAAATTCACACAGGCTGTGTAACTTTTTGCCAACAACAACATTTCACCCATGCTTTCTAACTTATTCCTAACACCAAATACACTTGTAAATTTGCAAGATTCACTTACTCTACTACTAATATACTTCATAACAACTCCAAACATCAAACTTATTTTATCATTCTATCAATTCTTGATTGATTTGTCCACCAATCCCTAAATTCCTACGCAACCATCAAAGCTATCCTCATAAACAAAACTTAGGCATCATGCTAACTTTCAACCATTGCTCCATATTCGTTTATATGCAATTGTACATTCACAACCATACTCAAGTCCATATTGCATTAATCATCATACATAAGAGTTTTACAATTTCATTGGCATTTCTTAGCCAAATTCCAAGACCAATAACAAATATCTCATTTACCTTATTCAATTGCTCATATGAAGTACAACTATACATTTACATAACCAAACTTCAAATACACAATAAAACAAGCACAAGATGCCTTAATCCCCTTCCACTTGGATTCTTGCTAAAAACATGGAAATTGGAAAATAGGGGAGGGGGGGTGAGCTTGGGGAGCCCAATAGGTTATATGCTTATAACCAAATAATGAACAAAGCAATTTTAGAAGTCCATTTCCATATAAATTTCCTTTGGATCATAAAACATTGTTTTCTTCAAAACTCCTGTCATTTTCTTGAAATCACAAATCATTCATTTTTCAAAGGTTCATAAAATCATAAACTAAGAAATCTTGTCATTTTCTTGAAATCACAAATCATTCATTTCTCAAAGTTTCATAAAATCATAAACGCAATTCATGCATTTTTCAAACTTTCATGAAATCATGAATGCAATTCAACTTGTCACAATTCACATCATATAACACATACCACCTAACACATCATAATGGTTTGGCAAGTCCACAATTCTTGGCAACCATATAGACTCATTTAATGAGCTTATATGGGCAAGATCGTGCACGAGACGTTTCTTGGGTGGACTTAACCTAACCCACATAACATATAATCATGTCTTGAAACTTGATTTCCCAAAGGCAAAAATCTTGGAAATCTTGTTTTGCATAAATCATGCAAATTTTCATAAATCATTTCATGAACATAAAGCATTTCATATGCAATGCATCATCATTCCTCAAGCAAAATCACATAACATCCACATTCACATATCAAATCATCAATCATCCAATTCACATAGCATTTTCAAATCATTCATACCATTATACATCAATTATAGCAATTTCTCAAGGCATTCAAAAACAATGAGTTTGAAAGCATTTTTATATTCTTAATTTTTTTGAAAAATATTTCGATGGCCCATTATTTAACTATAAACATAAAACCTACCTTATGATTCCTTGCTTGAAAACCTTGCTCCAATGACCTTCCCTTGCTTTCCATTCCTCTTGCCTCTCACCATTTTCCTCAAAATCAACACAATCCCCAAATCAAAAGACATCCAAAATGCAACAAATCCTAAGGACACAAATCATGAAATTGATCTTGGAATCACAATACCCATTCATTTTCTAGGCTTTCTCAACCATAACCCAAACAAAAGCTCTAACTTATACTCATCACTTACCTCAAATCCTTGCTCAAATAAGAGGTTCCTTGGCTTAGATTGTAGCTTGACTCTTCCTACACCTTTTTATCTCTTGAACCTTCTTCAAAATCTTCTTAAATCTCTTGAATCTTGGAGCCCTAGCAAGAACTCTTCTTTTTCTCATCCTTCTTTCTCCATTAGGTTTTTAATACAAACCCTCTTCTATTCTTACTTAAGCCCACTTATTCTTCCTTCTTTCTTCTCATCCTACTAAATCACTTAAGTCCAAACCATTTCTTCTTCTTTTCATTTGACTTAGGCCCATTATTCTCTTAGGCCCAATTTAAACTCTAAACTCTTAAATTCAACTAACACATTTAATTGTATTAATTCATGCCACCTAACTCATTACTCTTGTTTAATCCTCTTCTTTTTTATATCACCACTTAAGCCCAACTTGAGTCCAAGGCCCATTTAACCCTTAATACATTTATAACCTGCACAACACCTTAATACACTGAATCCATGTCATATAGTCTTAGTCTAATCAACATGTTAATTAAATTTCCTTAACATGCTAATTAAGTCCACAAAATACAATAATTGAATCCCATTAAATCATGCCACCTAATTTCATGACACCTTACCTTAAACATATTAGCATGTCAATTAATTCCACATTAATCCTTCTCCTATTTAAACCATATCTTCCATTTCATTTCAATTTCAAGAATTTTTAACTTCTTTACTCATGAATAATCGTTCAAAAATCCTTATTTAATAATCCTAGCTTACCAAAAAGATTCGGGGTCCAATAATTCTCCCCCTCTAAAAAAAATTTCATCCTCGAAATTCGTATCTTACTGATCTAGTGGCAAGGGTTTAAATCCTTAATTAACGGGTTCAACTTATTCTTGCATGACTTATTCAGATAGCTCACCATCCTGACCCTGCTTATTTGATCTCGAGTGCACCTTGGCACGGTGGCACTATTAAACATGTACTCATAATCATGTACTCGTGAGAGTAAAAGCATGTAACTCTGAGAGCATCACTGGGGTAACTCGTCTTATGCTTGATGTTCACATCATAATAATGGTAAGTGACTGTGAACTAACACACTACTTCCATGCCTATTCTTGGGATTCTTCTAATTCATCTTTCTTACTTCACTTGATTCTTATCACTCATTCATTTAACCTGTCCATAACCTTTTCAATTCTAGCCTTCTATAACTTGTAGACCTTACTTATCATCATAATGCTAAAAAGATGAATCTTTCTATCATCAAATTCTTCATACCGCATTTGATTGAATTCACTAGAACTGTGATTTTGTACTTACAATAAACTAAAGCTATACTTGGATCTCATAACCTTATGAGCTTCAACTATATGCTTTAAGCATATTCTTGATAATTAAGACCATCAATTCCTACATTCACTTGCTTATTTGACATTCTTGATCACTAAGAGATCTTTCGATGAAATCCTGCTAGGATGCATACCTCATGTTACCATTTGTACTTTGCTAGCAACCTTTTTACTTAATCATCTTTATTAATTTCATATACTTCCTATTTCATTCACCTGGTATCATTCTTCCTATTTGAACTTGAAATTCAGATCCGTATCAATTTCTTAATAAGATTCACAATCTTTTTATCCTTAATTTGGGATAAACTATGTCCCACCTGCTATGCTTCTTGTTGCTCTAGTTCTGGACATCATAGTATCGAATTCATGCTTGATGTATCGGATGCAACACTTAGCCTCACTTAGAATCTCTTACTGGTGCAATCATAGTCTTTTGATACATATCTCAATCTCCTGAGTTTCATATTTAATTCTCCCAATTCAGTAATTGCCTTGTACTTCTACGATCTGTATTTGCATGCTCATACATGTTCCTGTACATATGTTGTTTCCAAACTTTCAAAACAATCATCAATGTTGCAGTTCTAGGTCATGTATCAAAATTCACTCCTAGGGCTTTACACATTTCTCTTTATGTATTCCAACCATTCTCTTCAAAAAAAAAAATTTTTGAGCATCTTTCTGAATACCTTTCATACATCATCAAATAGTCTCCAATTCCATAGTGCTATTGGGCATTTGTTAACTTAAGCAATCATTATCAATTTTCATGTATCTCTCGATTAGCCCTTGTGATTCCTTACTTAACAAATTCCTCAATGAGGTATATTGACTCACTTTCCTTTCGATTCCTCTTATTGACTTTCTTCCTCGAATGATTTTTTTTTCTCCACAATTTGCAGCTTATTTGCAAACTTAATTAGGGTGATTTTAATATATTCATCAAGTCATACCAATTTCTCCCAAACATACTTTCACGTAATATATTGTAGGAAAATCCCGGGAGGAACATCACATGTTCCAAAGAGCGAAAAACAAAATTTTATTCCTGTGACCTTCCGAAAACCCGGATCCCTTGTCGGTATGAAAACTCAAACTGAATAGCCAATAGAGACTATCTCTAAAGGTATCCACGCAGAGATCGAAAACCTAACCGGATCAAACACTTTTGACCCGGAATAGCTAAAATGTAATAAAGCCTCGCTAGAGCCTACCTCTTTCTGTGGAGAGCTTGATTCACGTTGGAACTTTACCTTGAGAAGAGAAAATTCGATGGTGCCTTTTGGAAGAAGAAGAAAATGAAACTCTTTCAAAGCTTAACACTTAAGCTTTTCTTTTCTCTTAACCCTATGCAAAACATACGCCACCACACTCCCAAAGCCATCTTATATTGATTTTTAACAATTAAAATCAATCCATAAGAAGGTGCCAAGTGTAGGGATTAATGGCCATTAGTTTCTTTAATGAATTAAATAATAACCTTTGAAAAGTCAAAGGTCATCATCCCTTCTCTTCATTCCAACGACACATATGGCATATAAATATAATAATTAATTAATTAATTTACTTAATTAATTAATTAGAATATAAATGCTAAGGTCCAATCCAACTGGGTTGGTCTACTACCTACCGGCCCCGATCAAATAGCTCCTAAACCTTTCTTAGCAATATTGATGTCGCGATCTCATCGGGACATATCCCAATCCTATTGGGATCCATTTAATCCTAATGCTCTCCATAATTGGAACTCGTCCAATTACTATTTTACTGATTCTCTCGAGTCACTCTTATCGTGTGACCCTTTAGGTTCCCTTGTTATGTTGGTCACTTAGATTAACAATTAATCTGAGCAAGTCATGAGCGGTATCTAGCAACACATCATGACCCCAATTGATCGAAAAGTAATCGGTTTGATGAATTCATCACGAACCGCATCACGAACCCTTCCATGACAATTCTTGTGCAATTCGTCCTTTCATCATCCTATACCCCACTTGGTTATGAGTATGACTAATATGTCAACTCTTACTAGACTAAGTCTAGCCAAGTGAAATCAGTTCTGTCGAGGACTCATTACTTTATATGTCCATGAAGACACTCTTCATGACATAATCATGCTCGCCGAGACTTAAAGTAATGATCCCGACAAGAGGCGTGGTATCTCTTCCGCTTCTCACGTAGTGATGAATCCTTTATTGGCTACTCAATTACCTTTGAATACCTCAAACTATACCCAAGCACCATCCTATGAGTAACCTCTGGAAGTTCACAAGGAATGGAGTCAAAATGCGGATCAAGATTCAAGATATCCTCGAGTACCTCAAGTCTAAGGATACTTACACCATTCTATGATGAGATTATCACGACATTAAATCCATGTGATGATCTCATGGCAGTCATCCAATGAACTTACTACCACTAGTAAGCATCCATATGTCAACTCTAAATATCTCATATTTACAGCTTCGAGATCCACCGCTTGATCCAATCAAGGAGTATGACATATGCTAGTGCGTCCGGATTAATGATGTCCAGCCTCATTAATCCTATGACTAGGAAAATTTAGATATTGACATAATTGCACATGATAGGAATCTCGTGATTATGTCACATCATAATTTCCTTCATGCTATGTCATATATCATGGACTTCATTAATTTGATTAAAGATCAATATCAATTTATAAAGAACATCAAATAAATGAAACATGCCTTTCTTTATTTATTCATAAAGTCTGTACATGACTATGAACAAAAAGCGCTAAAGGGGATTGCCTTTAGGGCACTACTCTAACAATCTCCCACTTGACCTAAAGCCAATCGCCTTGGTATCTAATACCATAAGCGAGTACATGAGAATCAAAATTCTTCTGTGACAATGGCTTCGTTAACGGATCAAGAATGTTACGCTTCTGGAAATCCTCTCGATCGTGACATCACCTCTAGCAATGATCTCTCGAATCAGATGATATCTGCGGAGTACGTGTTTAGATCGTTGGTGAGACCTCGGTTCTTTTGCCTGAGCAATAGCCCCATTGTTGTCACAATACAACTGTATGGGTCCATCACAGCTAGGAACCACACCAAGTTCAGAAATGAACTTCTTGATCCAAACAGCTTCCTTTGCCGCCTCTGATGCAGCAATGTACTCTGCCTCGGTAGTCGAATCAATAGTCGTCTCTTGTTTGGAACTCTTCCAACTGACCGCTCCGCCGTTTAGCGTGAAAACATAACTCGACGGGATCCGAGTCATCCTTGTCGATTGAAACCGCATTCAGATGCTCGCCACTGGAGATTTCCATCTCCATATATCAAGAAAATATCCTTAGTCCTTCGCAAGTACTTGAGGATATTCTTGATACCTACCGATGACCCTCACCAGATCCGATTGGTATCTGCCGTGACACTCGTGAGCATACGATACATCGGGCCTCGTACATAACATAGCATACATGATCGATCCTACTGCAGATGCATACGGATCGATCCATGCGAATCCTCTCATCTTGTGTCTTAGGACACATAGATTTCGAGAGTGTTATCCCATGAGTAATGTGAAGAAACCCTCTCTTGGATTGCTCCATGCTAAATCTCTTTAGCATCTTGTCTATGTACGATGATTGTGAAAGACCAAGCAACCTCTTTCATCTATCTCTATAGATCTTTATCTCAAGGATATAAGTTGCTTCACCAAGGTCTTTCATCGCAAATTGCTTGGACAACCAAATTTTAACTGATTGCATCAATGAGACATCGTTTCCGAGTAACAGTATGTCATCTACATACAACACAAGAAAAACGATTGCATTCCCATTAACCTTCTTGTACACACAGTGTTCATCCGGATTTTGTGAGAAACCAAACTCTTTGATTGACTCATCAAAACGGATGTTCCAACTCCTGGATGCTTGCTTCAATCCATAGATAGATTTCTGAAGCTTACATACCTTTTCGCCATCACTGGAAGTGAAGCCCTCTGGTTGTGTCATGTACACATCCTCGGCGATTCCGCTAAGGAAAGTCGTCTTCACATCCATTTGCCATATCTCATAATCATAATGAGCGGCAATGGCTAGGAGTATCCGAATGGATTTGAGCATTGCTACTGGGTCAAGGTCTCGCCATAGTCAACTCCTTGTCTTTGACGAAATCCTTTGGCCACAAGCCTTGCTTTGTAGGTAATCACATTACCATCCATGTCGGTTTTCTTCTTGAAAACCCATTTGCACCCTATAGGTTTTATCCTTCAGTGCATCAACCAAAGTCCATACTTGGTTTATGTACATGGAATCCATTTCGCTTTCATGGCACAAAGCCATTTTTCGACTCGAACTTTTAGAACCTCTTCATAGATAGCAGCTCATCATCTTCTATGAGCAATACGTCATTCTGTTCACTTACGAAATCCATATCTCTAGAACAAGGCGCATCCTACTTGACCTCACGAACTTCGTGTGTCACGGAAGGTTGAACTGCTACTTCATCCGAATGAGTGAGAGTCTCGAGTTCAGCGGTTGATCGTATGCTCGTTGAGCATCTTGAACTTCTTCAAGTTCGACTTTGCTCCCACCGTCCTCTTCGGAAGAAACTCTTTCTCTAAGAAGACAGCATGCTTTGAAACAAACACCTTTTGTTCCTCAAAGAAGGTAGAATTGATATCCCATGGTCTCTTTAGGATATCCTACAACAAACACTTGTCGACTTTGCTTCAAGCTTATCTCGATCGAATCCGCTTCACGTAAGCAGGACAACCCCATACTTTCAGATGAGAAAGATAAGGACATCTCATATGGAGTAACATCAACTGTCTTAGAGGGAACTCTGTTTAACAAGTAAATAGCTGTCTCTAGCGCATACCTCCAAAACGATTTTGGTAACTTTGCGAAACCCATCATTGATCGTACCATGTCCAACAAGGTTCGATTTCTCCTTTCAGCCACACCATTGTGCTGCGGCGTGTAAGGAGGAGTCCACTGAGATAATATCCCATTATCTCTGAGATAATCCTGAAACTGTTGGTCTAAGTATTCTCCACCACGATCGGATCGTAATGCCTTGATACTTTTACCAAGCTGGTTTTCTACTTCATTTCTGAATTGTTTGAACCTTTCAAACGCTTCAGATTTGTATCTCATCAGATACAAGTACCCATATCGTGAATAATCATCGATAAAGGTAATGAAGTAACGACAACCACTTCTGGCATGGATGGACATCGGACCGCATACATCTGAATGTATTAGGTCTAATACTCCAATCGCCGCTCACCCTTTCCTCGAAGGTAACTTAGTCATCTTGCCTAATAAACAAGATTCGCATGTGTCATATGATTCATAACCAAATGACCCTAAACTGCCACTCTTATGGAGTTTAGCGATGCGTATCTCATTTATATGGCCAAGCCGACAATGCCATAAGTAAGTTGACTTTAGATTATCTCTTTTATACCGTTTGGTGTCATTGACATTTAAAATTGGATTAGACATATCTAATATGTAAATACCATTGCACAATGTACCAGTTCCATAAAATATTCCATTAGAATTGATAGAACAACCATTGTTATTAAAATTCATATGGAATCCAAATTTATTCGCATAAGAAATGTATAATATATTCTTTGTCAAACGGGTACAAAATAACAATCATCCAATTCCAAAGACAAGCCCAAGAGGGAGATACAAAACATAGGTTCCTACGGCTAATGCAAAGAACTCTTGCTCCATTTCCAACACGTAGGTCTACTTCTCCCTTCATGAGTTGCCTACTGTCCCTGAGGCCTTGCATATCATTACATATGTGTGAGCCACAACCAGTATCAAATACCCAAATGTTGTGATCAATAACAATATTAACTTCAATGACATACAAACCTGAAGTAGTCGAGGCATCCGATGCCTTCTTCGCTTCAATGACTCGAGATAGACTTTGCAATTGCGCCCAATGACCATCTTTACCGCAATGGAAGCAAGTTCCTTTCGGCGCTTCTTTGGCCTTCTTCTTGATGGCGCTTCCCTTTGGTTTCTTTGCCTTCTTCTTCTTTGGGTTCTTTTTTCTTGGAACTCAAGAAGAAGAAGCTACTACCAAGACTTGCTTACTATCACTCTTGATAGTTCCGTCACTGTCTCGAAAGCAGATTGATCACCGGTATTGTAATGGATATTTGGTTCATCCGATAGTTTAGCACTAATGCGCATAACTGTCGGACAATCCAACCGTAATTAAGTCTACACTTAATTCATGATCCATTGCAAAACCTAAGACGGCCAATCTCTCAATATAGCCATTCATCTTGTATGCGTCTCGCATGCGAGATGTCCCCGAGCCATCTTAGTAGTGAAGAGAAGCCTTGAGGTCTCGAACCTTTCGGACCGGGCTTGCTTTCGTCAAACAGCTCCCTAAGATGAAAAACTATAGTGTGAGCATCCATGGACTCGTCGCTTCGCAGCTCGTGTAACATCGACGCAAGCATAATGCAAGTCGCCATGTCATCGCCCTTTAGATGCTTACTATATGCCTTCGATCATCATCGAAGCATCGACAAGAGTGCATCTGAAGCGGAAAATCTAGGATATATCCCAGACTTTCAGATCTGAGAACTATTCTCAGATTCCTTAACCAGTCAAGAAAATTCGGTCCAGTTAACTTGTTGGAATCCATAAGTGAGCGAAGATTCACACTTGACGACATTTTCAAATAACCTACACGGATAGAGAGGAAGAATGTTAGAATAGAATAGCTGCATAATCATAAGGACTTGAATGATATGCAAAAGCTCCCACTAGTTTCATAGAATCCATAACCCTCATTACTTAATCCAAAGAAATAAAGTGACATAATGTCCTAGTGGGTCGATATCCGATATTGCTAAGAATGACCTTAGGTTTACCCAACAAGCCACAACTTAGGTCAATCGGTAGGTATCGAACATACCAATTGCGTCATCGATAACCGACATTGAGAATGACCTTGGGTTTACCCAACAAGCCACCTTATGTCTCGGGAGGTATCGATATACCAATTACATCTTAGACACAACTATCGATCGCTCTATCAACTTGTTGATGTATGCACTTACATTGGGTATCAACTCTTTGATGCGCATACATCCGATGTATGCTACCCAATTTCACCTCTGTCCACGCTGACCTTGAGTTTACTCAACAAACCAACGCCCAAAGAAAACCAACCCATTAGTCGAAAATCATATTTTCATGGTTCAACATATGCGTATAGAGTGAGCTTGGGTTTACCCAACAACCCATCCCTATAAGAACTCGTTCTTACCATATTAATGGAAGGCGTTAGTTTTCATATACCGAGGAGGATTTAGAAACTCTAGACTCCAAGTGAAGGATCATAGTCACTATGACTATATGGCATGATTTAGGTTTCATCAATCAAATTGAATCAATCCTTATAATCATCCATCATCCAACTGAGCATGTCACAAGTCGACTTTCATCGAATGCAAGTCACCTTATGCTTCTTTTACACAAGTCGACTTGTATAATACAAGTCGACTTATGACACTCGCTTGATGTACAAGTCGCCTTGTAATGTGCTACAAGTCGACTTATACAGAGACTTTGAACAAGTCGACTTATGCCATGCACAAGTCGCCTTATCCAGGGAGAAATGCTATAATCTCTAATCGGCTAATTCCTCAATCCATGCAATTCCAATTCACAATACCATCATACCTAGGGTAATATCTGTAAATTGATGTATCAATGAACAATTCATTGATCCATGAATGCCTTATATGGTCAAACCATACATGAAAAGCTTAAAATGAGTCAAAACTCATAAATATCCAAACAATTTAAGAACACCCAAATTCCCACCCTAAGCATCTCTAGCTAGTCTATACTTTCTCAAAATTACTTCGGCACAAGCCACAAAATTTATGACGGCCAAAACAAACAAGATAATGATATATACTAACGAGACACTAATGTGACCTTTTAGGCATCCGAAAATTCTTGGAAAAGCAAATTTAAGTAATTCAATTTGGCAATCATACTACATCAAGACAACACATTTTTAATCACATTAAAAATGGTGCAAGGCATTGGAACTGAAAAAGCACACTCAATCAAGCCAAGCAAAACAGTCTCAACAATTTCCACAAAACTGTCCAGTTCTGTACATTGCTCGAAATGATCAATGAAAAAATTTCAATAAATTCTGAGAAAATTACATAGGTTACTACATGTTCAGAAAATACTACCTGAATTTTTTCAGGATTTTATTCCATCAAAAACTCAGTCAAACAAAATAACAAAACCGATTCAAAAACTGTGTTCATCAGCACAGAAATTCCCAACAGAATAGAATAAATTCGTGAATAAATATCCAATCAACTTGAAATTCAATTTCCATGCTCATAGACATTCACCAACATCTTAGAGATATGTAGGTGAAGGAAAATCCAGAAAATGAGTTTTCTAGAATTTATTCTCGATTTTATACTCATACCTGTCCACAGAGTGTTTCACAAAACAGCATCTGGAACCTTAGGGAATTAATTAGCAAAACTATA
Organism: Erythroxylum novogranatense; assembly: GCA_029891385.1. Taxonomy (NCBI): domain Eukaryota; kingdom Viridiplantae; phylum Streptophyta; class Magnoliopsida; order Malpighiales; family Erythroxylaceae; genus Erythroxylum; species Erythroxylum novogranatense. The sequence continues at coordinate 2,395,675 of CM057231.1, forward strand.
CCAAATCAAATCGATAAATTCTGAAAATTCATAGACATATTCTCTAACATGTTATGAACAATCCTGGGCAGAAAATTTTCGAAAACCCTATCTCTATAGCAATACGAAATCTGGACAGAATGCATGCTAAAACATCACAAGCAATGAGGGTTTGTGATCTAGCTTCAGTTAAAGCTTCATACACGACACCAGACGCTCTGATACCACTGTAGGAAAATCCCGGGAGGAACATCACATGTTCCAGCAGTGGAAAACAAAAATTTTGTTCCCGGGACCTTCCCAAAAACCCAGGATCCCGGTGTCGGTATGAAAACTCAAACCTGAATAACCAATAGAGACTATCTCTAAAGGTATCCACGCAGAGATCAGAAAACCTAACCGGATCAAACACTTTTGACCCGGGAATAGCTAGAACAGAATAAAGCCTGCTAGAGCCTACCTCTGTCCTGTGGAGAGCTTGATTCACGTTGGAACTTTGCCTTGGAGAAGAGAAAATTCGATCGTGCCTTTTGGAAGAAGAAGAAAAATGAAACTCTTTCAAAGCTTAACACTTAAGCTTTTTTTTTCTCTTCTAACCCTATGCAAAACATACAGCCACCACACTCCCAAAAGCCATCTTATATTGATTTTTAACAATTAAAAATCAATCCAAAAGAAGGTGCCAAGTGTAGGGATTAATGGCCATTAGTTTCTTTAATGAATTAAATAATAACCTTTGAAAAGTCAAAGGTCATCATCCCTTCTCCTCATTCCAACGACACACATGGCATATAAATATAATAATTAATTAATTAATTTACTTAATTAATTAATTAGAATATAAATGCTAAGGTTCAGTCCAACTGGGGTCGGTCCTACCGGCCTACCGGGCCCCGGTACTGAAACAGCTCCGGAAACCTTTCTTAGCAATATTGATGTCGCGATCTCATCGGGACATATCCCATTCCCATTGGGATCCATTTAATCCTAATGCTCTCCATAATTGGAACTCTGTCCAATTACTATTTTACAGATTCTCTGAGTCACTCTTATGCGTGTGACCCTTTAGGTTCCCGGTTATATTGGCCACTTAGATTAACAATTAATCTGAGCAAGTCATGAGCGGTATCTAGCAACACATCATGACCCCCAATTGACCGAAAAGTAATCGGTTTGATGAATTCATCACGAACCAGATCACGAACCCTTCCATAGACAATTACTGTGCAATTTGTCCTTTCATCATCCTATACCCCACTTGGTTATGAGTATGGCTAATATGTCAACTCTTACTAGACTAAGTCTAGCCCAAGTGAAATCAGTTCCTGTCAGAGGACTCATTACTTTATATGTCCATGAAGACACTCTTCATGACATAATCATGCTCTGGCAAGAGACTTAAAGTAATGATCCTGACAAGAGACCAGAGTATCTCTTCTGTTCTCACAGAAGTGATGAATCCTTTATTTGCTACTCAATTACCTTCGAATACCTCAAACTGTACCCAAGCACCATCCTATGAGTAACCTCTCGAAGGCCACAAGGAATGAAGTCAGTATCAGATCAAGATTCAAGATATCCTTGAGTACCTCAAGTCTAAGGATACTTGCACCATTGTTATGATGAGATTATCACTGACATTAAATCCATGTGATGATCTCATGGCAGGTCATCCAATGAACTTACTACCACTAGTAAGCATCCATATGTCAACTCTAAATATCTTATATTTACAGTTTCTGAGATCCACTGCTTGATCCAATCAAGGAGTATGACATATGCTAGTCTGTCCGGATTAATGATGTCCAGTCTCATTAATCCTATGACTAGGGAAAATTTAGATACTGACATAATTGCACATGATAGGAATCTCAGGATTATGATCACATCATAATTTCCTTCATGCTATGTCATATATCATGGACTTCATTAATTTGATTAAAGATCAATATCAATTTATAAAGAACATCAAATAAATGAAACATGCCTTTCTTTATTTATTCATAAAGTCTGTACATGACTATGAACAAAAAGCGCTAAAGGGGATTGCCTTTAGGGCACTACTCTAACATATATAGCATAGACTTACATACTCCTCATGTTAACAATCAAGGTCTCTATAGTGAGTGTACTCACTTTCGAATCATCACATATTCTTTTCTGATTAGTTCTTTCATTGATTACTCTTAACATGAACCATTTGATCTGCTTATTCTAACTTAATGAAATCCCTCTTCAAAAGAGGTTTTTTTTTCTACAATCATCTATACTATTCCTGCAATCTTAATCAATCTCCTATTATCATCATCTTACTTTATCCACAGACTTATCTTCATCAATTCATAAATCAATCTCTTACATGATTGATACTTTGATCTTCATTAATCCTAGACAATATTCTTCTCTTGATCTTAAAATTTTTTCCTTATTATAACATCATCAACAACTCTCAATCTATGTCTACTTGATCACTTAGGCTTTAAACTATGGGAAACTATGACTAATAATATTCACTAAATCATAGGTTTCTTCCTCTATCATCTTCACACATACTCTACTTATGTGCTTAATACACTCATTTGTGCATAATTATGGATTTCCATAAAAATACTCCCAACAACAACCAATTTGACCTTCTTGAACTTATACAAACATTACTATCAATCATCTCATTGTCCCATTATCCTTCACTTCACATCTTACATATATATATATGTATGTATATATATTGCCATTGACTTAAACTTGTGGAAATAAAATCATCACATATTTCATACAACACATAGATTTCAAAACTTGTAATCTTGGTGCTCGAATGGCACTTTCTTGTAAACTTGCTTTTCACAACGTGATATCCTTGCACAAATCATGTCTGAAAGCATAATTTCATAAACTTGTATTCTTAAAAGAAAACCCTTTTAAATTCATTTCATCAATCATTCACATAATCGACATATTAAACATGTAACATTTCATAATGCACTCAATGCACAACTGATGCAACGATTATGATGCAATTTAAATTATGAAATTTTCTTGCTTGATTTAATGAAAACAAACTTGGCTTATTGAATTTGTTATAAGCATGCACCCACTGGGGTTCCGGTTTCATCTTCTTAAAACCATAAGAATTTCGACTTTCATGAAGTTCTACTTGAACCCCTTAATCCTTGTCCCCCTACTTTTCCTTAAACAATCATGCTCATAATTCACATATTTCCCACATTCAAGGATAAGCACCATAGTATGTCATTGATACCATATTTGATTTCATCAGCAGATGCATTGGCTCATTACCGGTCATGTTTGACCATGTACTATTTCTCATTTCCACTAATCCACAACTTCAATTTATTCGCTAATTCGATTGGCCCAAACTCTTAACAATTTGCTCTTGCATGTAACTTTTACATATGCGCCCATATAAGATCTCAATTCCGGCGCTCTGATACCACAAATGTCGGAACCCGACCCGGAGACCGGACCCCAACTTCTCATAACCTAACACTTACGCTTTAATACCATAGATGTTGGATCCGAGACCCAATTGCATATAACTTACCATTGACTCTCTTGCTTTGATATCACAGATGTTGGATCCCGTTCTCGAAACCCAACTCTCTTGCTTAAAATTGTGAAACCTGAGCGTGCGTATTACTTTGAAGGGTTATATTTTTTTTTCATTCTTGATCCCTTGAACCCTTAAAGACATCATGAATTCATTCTCATGCTCATAACGCTCCCAAAATTTACTTACCAAAGTTCCGTAGTGTGCCCATGTACCTAATCATCTTACTTGAACTTATTTCCACTACGCGTTCACCGATTTTGAAAAACTTAAAATCTTAAATTCATTCAAAATTTTCTTGTAAATCATAGCCTTATGACTCTTGTTTAATTTAAGACAAGAATCGCTTCGATCGGAGTTTCCTTAACTCAAGATATCATTAGAATACCAAAGGTGTTCATTCCCCAATTATATTCTCTCACTCAACCTCTTTCTTGATCTAAGGTAACTTCTTCAATTTAACTCCAATGACATAATTTTTCATGGAGAGATAGATATGGGTCTTAGAAATCTAATGGTTCAAGAATCACCTCAAACGGAGGTCAAACGAAGGAGTTAAGACCAAAAGAAACCACTATGTTCATATCATGAAAAGCACAGGCTGTGTGAAATTTATATTGTCAATCACACAGTCTGTGTAACCTTCGGATGGGCTAAGATGGGTTTACACAGTTTGTGTGAAAATTCACACAGGTTGTGTAACCCACTAAAACATCTTTTCGGATTTACATATGCGTGTGAAAATTCACACAGTCGTGTAACCCATCGCTATCTGCGTCAACATCAAGATTTAGATTTACACATGCGTGTGAAAATTCACACAGGCTGTGTAACTTTCTGCCAACTGCATCTCCTGCACCTAGATTTACACAGTCTGTGTGAAAATTCACACAGGCTGTGTAACTTTCTGCCAACAACAACATTTCACCCATGCTTTCTAACTTATTCCTAACACCAAATACACTTGTAATTTTGCAAGATTCACTTACTCTACTACTAATATACTTCATAACAACTCCAAACATCAAACTTATTTTATCATTCTATCAATTCTTGATTGATTTGTCCATCAAACCCTAAATTCCTACGCAACCATCAAAGCTATCCTCATAAACAAAACTTAGGCATCATGCTAACTTTCAACCATTGCTCCATATTCGTTTATATGCAATTGTACATTCACAACCATACTCAAGTCCATATTGCATTAATCATCATACATAAGAGTTTTACAATTTCATTGGCATTTCTTAGCCAAATTCCAAGACCAATAACAAATATCTCATTTACCTTATTCAATTGCTCATATGAAGTACAACTATACATTTACATAACCAAACTTCAAATACACAATAAAACAAGCACAAGATGCCTTGATCCCCTTCCACTTGGATTCTTGCTAAAAACCTGGAAATTGGAAAATAGGGGGGGTGAGCTTGGGGAGCCCAATAGGTTCTATGCTTATAACCAAATTATGAACAAAGCAGTTTTAGAAGTCCATTTCCATATAAATTTCCTTTGGATCATAAAACATTGTTTTCTTCAAAACTCCTGTCATTTTCTTGAAATCACAAATCATTCATTTTTCAAAGGTTCATAAAATCATAAACTAAGAAATCTTTTCATTTTCTTGAAATCACAAATCATTCATTTCTCAAAGTTTCATAAAATCATAAACGCAATTCATGCATTTTCAAACTTTCATGAAATCATGAATGCAATTCAACTTGTCAATATTCACATCATATAACACATACCACCTAACACATCATAATGGTTTGGCAAGTCCATAATTCTTGGCAACCATATAGACTCATTTAATGAGCTTATATGGGCAAATCTTTAGGAGTTCGTATCTTGGATCATCCTATGCCGCAGTCGGGCAGCCGGGCGAAGGCTTTTCATGGTCATCGTGCACGAGACGTTTCTTGGGTGGACTTAACCTAACCCACATAACATATAAGCATGTCTTGAAACTTGATTGCCCAAAGGCAAAAATCTTGGAAATCTTGTTTTGCATAAATCATGCAAATTTTTATAAATCATTTCATGAACACAAAGCATTTCATATGCAATGCATCATCATTCCTCAAGCAAAATCACATAACATCCACATTCACATATCAAATCATCAATCATCCAATTCACATAACATTTTCAAATCATTCATACCATTATACATCAATTATAGCAATTTCTCAAGGCATTCAAAAATAATGAGTTTGAAAGCATTTTTATATTCTTAATTTTTTTGAAAAATATTTCGATGGCCCATTATTTAACTATAAACATAAAACCTACCTTATGATTCCTTGCTTGAAAACCTTGCTCCAATGACCTTCCCTTGCTTTCCATTCCTCTTGCCTCTCACCATTTTCCTCAAAATCAACACAATCCCCAAATCAAAAGACATCCAAAATGCAACAAATCATAAGGACACAAATCATGAAATTGATCTTGGAATCACAATACCCATTCATTTTCTAGGCTTTCTCAACCATAACCCAAACAAAAGCTCTAACTTATACTCATCACTTACCTCAAATCTTTGCTCAAATAAGAGGTTCCTTGGCTTAGATTGTAGCTTGACTCTTCCTACACCTTTTTATCTCTTGAACCTTCTTCAAAATCTTCTTAAATCTCTTGAATCTTGGAGCCCTAGCAAGAACTCTTCTTTTTCTCCTCCTTCTTTCTCCATTCACGAAATCTTTCCTCCCTCTCTCCTCAATTTTCGTAAGTTGCTTCTTTTAATCCTGCACCAATTCATTTCATCTCCTTCCTTTTATACTACTTCACTCACTTAAGCCCATCTTCACTTAAGCCCACTAGGTTTTTAATCCTACACCAATTCACTTACTCTCCTTCCTTTTATACTTCCTTCTTCATTTAACTCAAGCCCAAGGCCCAAGTCCACTTCATTTAATTCCTTTTCTTCTTTTACACTACTAACAACTTAAGCCCATCTTAACTTAAGCCCATTAGGTTTTTAATACAAACCCTCTTCTATTCTTACTTAAGCCCACTTATTCTTCCTTCTTTCTTCTCATCCTACTAAATCACTTAAGTCCAAACCATTTCTTCTTCTTTTCATTTGACTTAGGCCCATTATTCTCTTAGGCCCAATTTAAACTCTAAACTCTTAAATTCAACTAACACATTTAATTGTATTAATTCATGCCACCTAACTCATTACTCTTGTTTAATCCTATTCTTTTTTATATCACCACTTAAGCCCAACTTGAGTCCAAGGCCCATTTAACCCTTAATATATTTATAACCTGCATAACACCTTAATACACTGAATCCATGTCATATAGTCTTAGTCTAATCAACATGTTAATTAAATTTCCTTAACATGCTAATTAAGTCCACAAAATACAATAATTGAATCCCATTAAATCATGCCACCTAATTTCATGACACCTTACCTTAAACATATTAGCATGTCAATTAATTCCACATTAATCCATCTCGTATTTAAACCATATCTTCCATTTCATTTCAATTTCAAGAATTCGTAACTTCTTTACTCATGAATAATCGTTCAAAAATCCTTATTTAATAATCCTAGCTTACCAAAAAGATTCGGGGTCCAACAGTTTGTGCAGATTTGTTGGAAGAGGAAGCGCAAGGAACAATCGAAGAGATAGGGGAAGAATTGCAAGAAGAGTTGGAGGAAATTGCAGATGAGTTGGAGCAGGCATATTGGACACATTATAGAGCATACGAGCCTCTCCAACTGTAACATCCCCTCTCCTATAGGAAAAGGGTATTTTGATAATTGGAACGGGTTCGGGATATTAAATTATATCTCGGCATGCGCATACAGCATATAGTCTCTATAATTACTGATTGGTTGCACATGCACATAGTATACATGCATTCATGTCATCTTCCGGCATAGGGTTGAAATTGAACTTCTGTGTGAAATTAATGGAGTAATTGAGTTTGGAAAATTATTTGGACTGTGCCATAAATCGTTTTACATTTTAGGATTTTAGGAATTTTTCTGGATTTTCCGAGACAATTCTCGATCAAAAACTCGCCAATTATTAATCGGCGATTCTTGGTAGCAAAATTGCTACCCACTGGTACTGTAATATTGGGTATTTTATTTTGGGACTGAAAGTAGGGTCATTGGAGTTAAATGGAGTAACATTTTGGGACTGGATTAAACTAATATACTTTGACTTTTCTTTAAATATGTGGACCAATCAAATTTAGCCACCAAAACCATCATTTAATGCTTCCTCTCCACTCTCTCTCGGTTTTGCTTGTTTAAAAGAAAGGAAAGATGAATTTTGTGCTTTTGTTTATGCTTCATCCGAAACACACACTCTTCTTTGTAAACCATCAAAACTTTTGCTCCTTTTCTCATCTTTCTTGTAACTTTAAGCTACCATCTCTTATCTCTTATTACATCAAAGTTAGATGATGAGGTGATGCATGCTTGGTCTTGGTAGAAGTAGTTAGAAAGCATAGGAAAGAATTGAAGAGAAGAAGTGAGGATTGGAAGCTTGATAGGTAAGGTTCTTTTAAGTTCTTTGTTTTAATGATGTTTATGATGCTTAATACATGGAAACAAAGTATGGGAATTGTGTATATGTGTGCTGCCAATTTTTCAGTGTTAACCCTAGTATAAGTATGACTGTATTAATATTTGATTTGTATTTATTTTGATGTCTAATGATGTGAAAAAGGCATTGGAAGTGATTGAACTAAGGTTAACATTGAATCTGGGAAATTGGAATTATAATTGATGCTACTGATTTATTCATAACTTATTGTGTAGAAATGCAAATGAGGTAAGGTTAGTGGCCACTGAAACTTTGGGATGTTGGCTTCAATTTAGTGTGAAATAGGTGATGTTGAATTTCAGTGATAGAAGGGTGAATCTTTGTATGGAAAGTTACTGTTCCATTGCCTGTGAACAGTAACCGCAACCATGACATCTGAGTTTTGTTGATTTTTATGAATTAATTGAGATGGAATTAGGGAAAATGGTCTCCATGGAAGTTGTAGAATATTGAATTATCTTTCCATTTCTACTGATCTTTCTATTTTTAGAATTGTATATTGGGAGATATGAATTGATTACTAATGACTGGTTTTGAGCATTTTGGATGAAACCTAGCTTAAGTGTGATTTTGTGAGTTTACTGATTGGAGGCAATTTTAACATTTTATGTGGACTGAATTGGTGTGAGTGAGCTTCTGAAGAATTGTAGAGGAAGAGATTACCTTGAAATTGATATATGGTGTGTAGTTTTTAGAAGTCAGAATTGGGAGTTATGATTTTTCAAAAACTGATCCTACATTAGGTTATGAATGGCTGATTATAACAGTAGCTTCTATAACAGTTTTGAAATTGATAGAGATCGAATTGGGTGATGAGTGCTTCATGTAAATTGAAGTTTGAGATGTTATCTTTACAGGGATATAAAGTTCTGATTTTATTGACTTGTATACTGGAAGTTATGCTTCTTGTAAGGTTACTGCCCAAATTGAAGGATTTCAGGGACAGTAACATTAGATGAATTAATTGACTTGTTTAGCAATATAATTTGATTTTGGGTTGTTCATGAAAGTTGTAGAGGACATTGTGAACTTATTGACCATATTTTTGTGGTAATTTATTTCTGAAGAATCAGTGAGTTATGAATTTGAAATGTACTGCCCTGTTTTGACAGGTTTTGAGTGGATAGTAGGTTTGAGTGGATTTTTGACACCCTTAGAGGTGGAATTGATTTTTATGGTCTTCTTGAGAATTGTAGAGCTTTTCATAAGCTTTTCAACAAGCTATAGTTTGTATTTTTCTGAATTGTGTGCTAAGAATTATAGAGGTTGGAACTTTGGGTTGAAAACTGGAAAAAAAGGGCAAGGAAGGCACATATACATATATGTTATTATTTTTGTTATTATTTGGCATTAAGTGACCCGATTGTTTCTTTTGTCAATTTCTTTTCCGTCCGACGTCCGATTGACCTGATTCTTGAGGCATCGGATTTATTGAATATTTAATTTCATTTTATGAGAAAACGGGAATTTTTAGACGGGAATTTGACGTAGCCCCTATTGACGGAACATGTAAACACTGTTTTATTTAATTGGGGACCTATAGAGGTCCAATTGCTTTTCCGTCAGCGCCTATGGATTTCTAATTTTTAATAGAATTTTATTATGAGGAAATATTGGATTAGGGCCGGGATTGCCATGAACATGCATTATACACATTTTACTGATTTCATGTGCATTATTTAGTCATTTCAAGTATACCGATGGTAATAGCTATTCATTTAATGTGCTATAGAGGCTCAAGTGGACCGTCGTTCCACGGACTTGGCAGAGACTTCCCGGCACTAGCGTGGAAGTTATTAGGTGAGTAACCTAGTTGGTTATTCCAATCTATGTGTTTACTGTGATTGATTGCCCTACGGGGATTACGTGGATTATGACTGTGAATTGACTGCCCTACGGGGATTATGTGGTTATATATGGCCCAATTGACTGTGAAATAAGCATTAGGCAACTGTTAATTGGATTGTATGATTATACTGTGTATTTGGACTGTATATTACCATGTTTACTGATATGGGACATATGCATTCATGCACAAATGCATCACATTGCTAAAAGGAAAATTGTGAACCGAGACGCCATCAGATCGAACCGAGCCTAGAGCTCGATATCTTTGAACCGAGCCTCGAGCTCGACGGAGATAATTCTCCCCGAGCACGCGTTTATCTTGATCCTTTTATACGCTTTCGGTCACAATCTTGAAATGAACTGGAAAAGAGTCACATGTGCATTGCATACCGGATTGAATGTTTGGCAATATTGTTAACTGGATGAATATTTATCGTTTCAGGATCGTAATTGTACGGTAACCGTATCAATGTTGTGTTTTGTTTAATTATCGTGTATACTTGCTTCATGCTTATATGATGCATGAATTGGGAGAACCATCGATGATGGTTTCTCATTGAGTTCGCAACTCATCCAAAATTGCAATTATTTTTCGAGCATAAGCATAGGCAGATAGCTCCCTCAGGACTGTAGAGCCGTATACTGTGGATTGGCGAGAGAAGCGATGGCTCAAAGGTCGGTCAGCTGGGCTTTCTTTTGGAGACTTATAGTTAGATACACTTAAGGTGCAGTGTTTGGATCACGTGTAAATTAAAAAGTCTTGTGCTTGTAAATTCTTTGAGTTTTAAGTGAATGAAATGGAATCTAATTTGGTTTTAAAAGTGGTCAATTTCTTATTCTTGTCTTATGATTGTGATGCCATAAGGAGTGTAGTGGTTGTTGTCAGTAGTGGTCTCTTGTCGTAGGATATGTATCGGAATGACCTACGGGCGTTCCGGTGGATACCCTATGGTAAGGGGGCGCTACATTTGGTGGTATCATAGCATGGTTTGGCATCTTTTGGGAATAGTAACAATGTAGGTATGAATCGGATGGAACTATTGGGCCGATCGAATTTTTGTTTTGTTTTAGGTCTTCTGCATTAGGTGATCAGGTTGAGCAGCCAGCTGACCAAGGATCAGTGGGAGCAAGTAGAGAGTCTTCTATGCCTCGTACTGAGGATCTGCCTCCTCGAGTTCCGTGAGGCGGAGAGGAGGTATGATTTCTTCTTGCAAGGTGGGGTCAGATTTCTATGGCGATCTGACTCCCATTGAGGTGAGGATGGTTGGAGGACGGAGAGTCTTGACCAGATGGACTGCGAACCTGATGAGAGGTTCGATTATGCGGTATCTCTGCTGCAGGGCCCAGCATACAAGTGGTGGAAGACTGTGCCAGGTAGTACCACCAGGCCTTGCTTACTGTCATGGGCTGATTTTCTGAGGGCCTTCAGGGATAATTATATGCCCAAGGTCTATCTTGATATGAAGATGCAGGAGTTTCTGGAACTGAAGCAGGGTCGGATGTCGGTGGCAGAATATGAGGTAAAATTTAATGAGCTGATAGATTATGCCACAGTGATGGTCCCGACTGAGGCTGATAAGTGCCGGAGGTTCGAGAATGGCCTCAATACTGAGATTCGTACCAGGTTGGCTCGGTCGGACATGGGGACATTCATTGAGTTGAGGGTTCTTGCGTCTGAGTGGAGCGGTGATGAGACAGAGGCAGCCGAGATTGGGTCCCGGTAAGCGGCCCAAATGAGAGTCGAGCAGCTCTGGCGGAGCTTTAGTAAGCGCCAGGGCAGGACTTTCAGGTCTCCGGGAGGTTCGAGACAGCCTGATTTTGGGCAGAGGGGGAGATTTGGACCGACTGGTAGTGGTAGTGGCAGAGGCTCTGGGCAGATTTCTCCAGTGTGCCCACATTGTGAGAGGAGACACAGTGGGGAGTGTTGGTGGCTTACTGGAGCTTGCTTGAGGTGCAGCTCGACAGAGCATCAGGTCAGGGATTGCCCTGATACATTGAGAGTTCAACTTCTTTGGTAGTGGCCGAGTCGGGAGTAGTCTGTTGCATGTGAGTAGTGGGTGGATCCGGACAGAGGGGCCGAGGTAGAGGCCGTGGTAGAGCTGAGGGGTCCTTTGTGAGGACTGAGGGTCGGGGCAGCCGACCACAGTCCCAGGCGAGAGTATACGCCATGACGCGGCAGGAGGCCCAGGAGTCCCCTGAGGTTGTGGCTGGTATGCTTCTTCTTTCTGATATTGAGGCATTTGCTCTGCTGGATCCTGGATCCACACATTCTTTCATTGCACCTCATATGGCATGTAGATTGCATGGGGATAGGAGATGCTACTGATATGGGCTAGAGGTGAGTACACCTCTAGGTACTACTAATTGCATTAGGAGAGGTCATGGGGATGCTCGATCCAGATTGATCAAACAAGATTGAGGCGCACCTTATAGTATTGCCACCGAGAGATCGATGTGATTACGGGATGGATGGCTGATGGCCCATAGGGCTATCATGGACTGCTATACCAAGGAGGTTGTGTTGGAGTCTCTGGTCGACTAGAGCGGTGTTCGAGAGGAGTTAGTCGGCGGTGCCGGCCGGATGATCTCTTTCCTTAGTGCCACGAGATTGATGCAGGAGGTCGTGAGGCATATCTGGCTCATGTGGTTGACACGAGTTGAGCAGAGGCTTGGGGATATTCCGTGGTTAGGGAATTTCGGATGTGTTTCTGACGAGTTCTGGGTTTGCCACCGGATCGGAGACGGAGTTTACCATTGACCTCGTTCAGTACCGCTCCTATATCTATACCTCCATATAGGATGGCACCTGTGGGCCGAGGGAGCCAAGGTTCAGATTACAGTTGTTGGAGAAGGGTTTATTAGACCCAAAGGTGTCTCACCATGGGGAGCTCCAAAGTTATTTGTGAAGAAAAAGATGGGACTTTGAGGTCACAGCATCGATTATAGGCGGTGAATCGGGTGTTGTAAAGAATAAGTACCCACCGCCTAGGATTGATGACTTATTTGATCGATTCACGAGAGCTCGGTATTCACCAAGTTAGATCTGCGATCCGGTTACTATCGATTGAAGATTGCGAGGCCGATGTGCTAAGAGTGCATTCGAGGCGGTATGGGCATTTCGAGTTTCTAGTGATGCCGTTTGGGTTGACTAATGCCCGGCAGCTTTTATGGCCTTGATGAATAAGGTATTTCAGCCCTACTGGATCGGTTTGTTATTGTTTTCATTGATGACATTTTGGTGTATTCGAGGATGAGCAGGAGCATAGCATTTGAGGATTGTGTTACTGAGACGATGAGGAGAGATAGTTATACGCCAAATTCAGCAAGTGTGAATTTTGGCTGGATCAGGTGATATTTTTGGGGCACATAGTGACTGGAGAGGGTATTCAGGTGGATCCGAGTAAGGTTGAGGCAGTGCTGAAGTGGGAAGCTCCTAGGAATGTGCCGGAGATTCGAGTTTCCTCGGATTAGCGGGTTATTACGGAGGTTTGTCGAGGGTTCTCATTGATCTCAAATTTCTCGACAAAACTTCGAGGAAGAATGTGTCATTCGGATGGACCGAGGAGTGTCGGAAGAGTTTTGAGGAGTGAAACATCGATTGACTCTTGCACCTGTTGGCTATTCCATCTGGGACCGGAGGATTTGAGGTGTCTGCGATGCATCACATCGAGGATTGGGTGCGTTACGATGCAAAGCATGGTAGAGTCATTGCCTATGCCTCGAGGCAGTTGAGGTCTCATGAGGTAAACTATCCTGCTTCATGATTTGGAGTTAGCTGCGGTTGTATTTGACCTTTGAAGATTTGGAGGCATTACATATGGTGAGACCTTTCAAATCTTCTTGACCATAAGAGTTTGAGATATTCTTGAGCGAGAGAGTTGAATTTGAGATGAGGAGGTGGCTTGAGTTGTTGAAGGACTATGATCTTACTATCGAGTATCATCTGGAAAAGCTAATGTGGTGGCGAGATGCTCGGTAGGAAGTCACATACTAGTATAGCTCAGGTGCAGGCAATGAGGTTGCCTAACTTGATTCAGTTGAGAGCTTTGAATGTACAGATGAATCTGGAGCGAGGATGGAGTATTATTGGCTACATTGAGGCCGAGAGCGATGCTCTTGGGCGGGATCGAGAGTTCGGGATAAGGATCCTGTTATGGTGAGACTGATTGAGAAAGTGAAAGCTGATTCGAGATCTGAGTTTGATGTGAGAGATGAGACTCTATGGATAGGGCAGAGGCTTTGTGTACCTGATGTGGATGATCTGAGGCAAGAGATACTGGAGGAGGCTCACATGGCCACATATGCTATGCATCCTGGTACTACCAAGATGTATAACACCCTTAAGCAACATTTCTGGTGGCCCGGTATGAAGAAGCAGGTAGCTGAGTTTGTGTTTAGGTGTTTGACGTGCCAGCAAGTTAAGGCTGAGCACCAGGCTCCAGTAGGGAAGCTTCATTCATTGCCCATTCCGGAGTGGAAATGGGAACGGATCACCATGGATTTCATTATGGGGTTGCCTAAGACGCCGAGGCAGCATGATGCTATCTGGGTCATAGTGGACCGGTTGACTAAATCGGCCCATTTCTTACCAAAGATGAGGAGAATAATACCATGGATCGATTGGCCCGAAGTATGTGGCGTAGATAGTGAGATCTGCACGGGTCCCGTGTCGATAGTGTCCGCGAGGATCCCAGATTTACTTGAGGTTCCGCGAGTTTGCGATGCTATGGGTACTAAGCTAAATTTTAATCTGACATTTCATCCTCGAACAGATGGGCGAGTGAGAGGGCGATTAAGGCTGTTGAGGATATGCTTGGGCTTGTGTATTGGAGTTCGAGGAGCATGGGATCGATATCTAGCCCCGATTGAATTTGCTTATAACAATCATTATCATAGTAGCATCGGGATGGCTCCATATGAGGCCTTTGTATGGGCGACCGTGTAGATCGCCTCAGTATTGGGATGAAGAGGGTGAGAGGATGATTGAGGTCTGAGTGATTCGGGATCTTGTTGACAAGGTGAGGCGATTGAGTCGCATTAAAGCGGCTCGGGATGAGACAAAGAGCTATGTGGATCGGCATAGGAGGGACATTGAGTATGATGTGGGTGACGAGTATTCTTACGGGTGTCACCGTGGCGTGAATATCTTGAGATTTGGGAGAAAGGGATAAGTTAAGCCCTAGGTACATTGGTCCATATGAGATCACCGAGAGGATCGGACCTTTGGCCTCTGAGCTAGCTTTACCGAGTGAGATGTCTTAGTTACATGGCGTTTTCCATGTGAGTATGCTCATGATATCGGTCGGATTCGACACATGTGATCTGGCTCGGAGATTGAGGTCTCCAAGATGTCGAGTTATGTGAAGGCCGATCCAGTTATCGGTCTCGGGTGAAACAATTGAGGAATAAGAGTATTCCACTAGTGAAGGTTCTCTGGAGGAACCATTCGACCGAGGAGGCTACAGGAGACCGAGGAGCATATGAGAGAGCAGATCCTCACCTTTTCGATCAATCGGTAAAATTTCGAGGACGAAATTTTTGTTAGGAGGAGAATTGTAACATCCCTCTCTATAGGAAAAGGGTATTTTGGTAATTGGGACGGGTTCGGGATATTAAATTATATCTCGGCATCTTGCATCTGACATATAGTCTCTATAATTCTTGATTGGTTGCACATGCACATAGTATACATGCATTCATGTCATCTTACGGCATAGGGTTGAAATTGAACTTCAGTGTGAAATTAATGGAGTAATTGAGTTTGGAAAATTATTTGGACTGTGCCATAAATCGTTTTACATTTTTAGGGATTTTTAGGAATTTTCTGGATTTTTAGGAGACAATTCTGGATCGAAAACTTCATGATTAATCGGTGCGATTCTTGGTAGCAAAAATTGCTACCCACTGGTACTGTAATATTGGGTATTTTATTTTGGGACTGAAAGTAGGGTCATTGGAGTTAAATGGAGTAACATTTTGGGACTGGATTAAACTAATATACTTTGACTTTTCTTTAAATATGTGGACCAATCAAATTTAGCCACCAAAACCATCATTTAATGCTTCCTCTCCACTCTCTCTCGGTTTTGCTTGTTTAAAAGAAAGGAAAGATGAATTTTGTGCTTTTGTTTATGCTTCATCCGAAACACACACTCTTCTTTGTAAACCATCAAAACTTTTGCTCCTTTTCTCATCTTTCTTGTAACTTTAAGCTACCATCTCTTATCTCTTATTACATCAAAGTTAGATGATGAGGTGATGCATGCTTGGTCTTGGTAGAAGTAGTTAGAAAGCATAGGAAAGAATTGAAGAGAAGAAGTGAGGATTGGAAGCTTGATAGGTAAGGTTCTTTTAAGTTCTTTGTTTTAATGATGTTTATGATGCTTAATACATGGAAACAAAGTATGGGAATTGTGTATATGTGTGCTGCCAATTTTTCAGTGTTAACCCTAGTATTTCCAATCTATGTGTTTACTGTGATTGATTGCCCTACGGGGATTACGTGGATTATGACTGTGAATTGACTGCCCTACGGGGATTATGTGGTTATATATGGCCCAATTGACTGTGAAATAAGCATTAGGCAGCTGTTAATTGGATTGTATGATTATCTTTGTGTATTTGGACCAGATATTACCATGTTTATTGATATGGGACATATGCATTCATGCACAAATGCATCACATTGCTAAAGGAAAATTGTGAACCGAGACGCCATCAGATCGAACCGAGCCTAGAGCTTGATATCTTGAACGAGCCTCGAGCTCGACGGAGATAATTCTCCCCGACGCGTCTATCTTGATCCTTTATTATGCGCTCGGTCACAATCTTGAAATGAATCGGAAAAGAGTCACATGTGCATTGCATACCGGATTGAATGTTTGGCAATATTGTTAGCTGGATGAATATTTATCGTTACAGGATCGTAATTGTACGCAGAACCGTATCAATGTTGTGTTTTGTTTAATTCTGCGTGTATCTTGTTTCATGCTTATATGATGCATGAATTGGGAGAACCATCGATGATGGTTTCTCATTGAGTTCGCAAACTCATCCAAAATTGCAATTATTTTTCGTGCATAAGCATAGGCAGATAGCTCCTCGGACCGTAGAGCCAGTATCTTGTGGATTGGCGAGAGAAGCGATGGCTCAAAGGTCGGTCAGCTGGGCTTTCTTTTGGAGACTTATAGTTAGATACACTTAAGGTGCAGTGTTTGGATCACGTGTAAATTAAAAAGTACTGACAGTTGTAAATTACTGAGTTTTAAGTGAATGAAATGGAATCTAATTTGGTTTTAAAAAGTGGTCAATTTCTTATTACTGTCTTATGATTGTGATGCCATAAGGAGTGTAGTGGTTGTTGTCAGTAGTGGTCTCTTGTCGTAGGATATGTATCGGAATGACCTACATGCGTTAGGTGGATACCTATGGTAAGGGTATTACACCAACGCCGATCAAGCTATTTCCGAAGCCTTCGATTGAAGAGCCCCCTTCTCTTGACCTTAAACCTCTTCCAAGTCATTTGAAATATGTTTATCTCAATCTACCTGAACACTTACCGGTTATCATTTCTTCTTGTTTTTTAGGTGCTAAGGAGGAGCAGTTATTGAGGGTACTGCTGGACCACAAAAAGGCAATTGGGTGGTCCATTACAGATATCAAAGGTATAAGCCCTTCTTTTTGCACACACCACATTTTCATGGAGGATGGAAGCAAGGCCATAGTGCAGCCCTTGAGGAGACTTAACCCACACATGAAGGAGGTGGTGAAAGATGAGGTAGTTAAGCTCCTAGATGCAGGTATTATATATCCCATTTCTGATTCTGGTTGGGTTAGTCCTGTGCATGTGGTGCCAAAGAAATGAGGCACCACTGTGGTTGAAAATGAAAAAAAAATGAATTAATAGCCACTAGGAAGGTAACTGGCTGGAGAATGTGCATAGATTATAGGAAGTTGAATGATGCCACTAGGAAAGATCATTTTCCTTTACCTTTCATTGATCAGATGATTGAGAAATTAGCTGGACATGACTTTTATTGCGCCTTAGATGGATATAGTGGATATTTGCAGAATCCTGTAGCCCTGGAAGATAAGGAGAAAATAACTTTTATATATCCCTATGGTACATTTGCCTATAGACGCATGCCTTTTGGGTTATGCAATGCTTCGGCTACATTTGAAAGATGCATTATGGCTATTTTTTCTGATATGCTTGAATCTTGCATTGAAATTTTTATGGATGACTTCTCTGTGTTTGGTACTTCATTTGATGCATGCTTGGATAACTTGGAGAAAGTCTTAATTAGGTGTGAAGAGACTCATTTAGTGCTTAATTGAGAAAAATGTCATTTCATGGTACAGGAGTACATTGTTTTAGGTCATAAGATTTCTGGCAAAGGTATAGAGGTAGACCCAACAAAAATTGATGTCATTAAGAAGCTTCCACCACCGAACAATGTTAGATCCATTAGAAGTTTCTTAGGCCATGCTGGTTTTTACCGTAGGTTCATTAAGGATTTTTCCAAAATTGCTAAACCTTTAACTGAGTTGCTTGAAAAAGATGCTGTGTTTAATTTTGACGATAAATGTTTGACATCTTTTCAATTGTTAAAGGATATGCTTGTGACTGCACCTATTCTTATCTCTCCTGATTGGTCCCTTCCTTTTGAATTAATGTGTCTTTGCAAGTGATTATCGATGGGTCTTTTTTTAGGCCAAAGACGAGGTAAGATCTTTCATCCCATTTTTTATGCAAGTAGGACACTAAACTGTGCACAACGTCATTACACCACCACAGAAAAAGAGATATTGGCGGTTGTGTTTGCTTTTGAAAAATTTCGCTCATATTTGGTTTTATCTAAAGTGATTGTGTATACTGATCATGCAGTTTTGAAATAATTGATGACAAAACCCGACGCTAAACCAAGACTAATTCGTTGGATGTTACTTTTGCAAGAATTTGACATTGAGCTGAGGGATAAGAAGGGGACTGAGAATTTTGTAGCTGATCACCTATCAAGGTTAGATGAAGCTGCCATGGAGAGTGCAACAAAGAAGGACATTTAGGAGACTTTTCCTGATGAGCATCTGATGGTTATGACGGTCATTCCATGGTTTGCAGACTATGTGAACTACCTTGCTGGTAATATCTATCCCCCTGATCTTTCTTATGCTTAAAAGAAAAAAAATTTGTCTGAGGTAAGGTACTATCTTTGGGATGACCCTTTGCTTTACAAGATTTGTGTGGATGGTATTGTTAGGCGTTGCATTCCTGAAGAGGAAATGTCTTTTGTGTTACATCATTGTCATTCTAGAGAGGTTGGGGGACATTATGGTGCATCTAGGATAGCTCATAAAGTTTTGAAGTGTGGTTTCTATTGGCCCACTTTATTTAAGGATGCATTTACATTAGTCAAATCTTGTGATAGGTGTCAAAGAGTCGGAAAAATTAGTCGGAGACATGACATGCCATTGTCTAACATCCTTGTTTGTGAAGTTTTTGATGTTTGAGGAATAGACTTCATGGGACCGTTCCCTAAGTCTTTCTCTAACCAATATATATTGGTTGTTGTTGATTATGTTAGCAAATGGGTGGAAGCAGAGGCATTGTCTACAAATGAGTCTAGACGTGTTGTTAAATTTTTGAAGAAGAATATTTTTACACATTTTGGCACACCTAGGGCTATCATTAGTGATGGGGGGTCGCATTTTTGCAATAAACTTTTTGATTCGTTCTTAGCTAAGTATGGGGTAACCCATAAGGTTGCTACTCCGTACCACCCCCAAACTAGTGGACAAGTTGAAGTCTCAAATAGGGAATTAAAGAAAATACTAGAAAAAACTGTTAATGCTTCTAGGCGGAAGTCCTGTCATCTTCCAGTTGAGTTAGAGCATCGTGCATACTGGGCTACCAAATTTCTTAATTTTGATTTGTCTGCTACTACAGGTGCTAAGAGAATTAGGCAACTTCATGAGCTTGAAGAATTTCGTTTGGATGCTTATAACAATTCGAAGTTGTATAAGGAACGTGTGAAGAAGTGGCATGACAAGAAGATTCTCCACCGAGACTTTAAGGTAGGCGACCAGGTATTGATCTATAACTCCCGTCTTCGTCTTTTTCCAGGGAAACTTAAATCGAGGTGGTATGGTCCATTCATGGTGATCCAAGTCCTTCCTTTTGGGGTCATTGAGGTAAAACGAGAAAATGAAAATTCATTCAAGGTAAATGGACAATGAGCTAAATTATATATGCCTAGGTTTGTGGATAACTCTGAGGAGCGATTGTCTCTTCATGACACTTCGCCTCCTTAATCGCGGTGCATGTTTTCCAGTAGGACTGTAGTTTTCTTTCTTTTCTTTTCTTTTCTTTTCTTATTGTTTCCTTTTTGTTTCTTTTAATGCAATTTCTTTAAGTTGCTTTGAGTTTTCTGTAGGTTTGTGTGGTTGAAAAAAAAAGGGGTTCTTGGCCGCTCCTTTTTCAGGGAAGTTTCTTCTTCCTGTTTCCCCTCTTTGTGTTTAATTGTTGACTATTTGAACATTAGGGACAATGTTCATTTTAAGTGTGGGGGGAATTGAGAGCTTATGTGCTTGCTGATGTTTATGATATTGATGTTGATGTTGAGAAATACACACTTGAATCGTTGCGAATCTTCTGGTAACTGTCTTGGGTCCTATTTGTGATGAATTTGATCATACGATTCTGTCAAAGTAGTTGGATGGAAAATTGAGTTGTTTGCATGAACTTAAAATAGGCAACTTGAGAGGATAGTGAAACATATGGATTAATTAAAGTCGTCAATTGCATAAATTTAATCAATAACTGATGCTAAGTGATGAGGCAATGTATGAAATTTTGATGGACTTTCATTTAAACATTTGTGAGGTTTTGAGCCATATGACTGCATCTCATAGTCATCTATTTTCTTTGTCATGTGTGATGCTTCCCTATGTAGATTACCTTCAGAACTTGCTTTGAACCTGTTTGATACTGCTAGTTACATGCTTTATGGACATGATAAAGGCCTTCTTTGTTTTAATCCTTTAACTTAAATGACCCACCAAATCATTTTTCCTTTGTTACCCCCTTTGAGCCTTTGACCTTGTTGTTTTCGTATTAATCGCATTACATTAAACTTGAAAACTTTTATCCTTACCCTTTCACAAGTTGAATAAAGTACTAAGTATTTCATTCCTTGATTTAGGGACTTTTGTTTTATACGCTATTCTGAGATGTTTTAGAATTACATCTACTCAGTTGTGGTTGATTTTTGTTACTGCTATCTTATTGTTACAAAAAAAAGAAAAAAAAAAGGAAAAAATGAAAAAAAATGAAAAAAAAAATAAAAAATCAAAACAATAACGTTTGATAATGATGAGTAGTTGTAGTCCCGTATTTCTGTATGTATATTTCAGAAATTCTTTTTGATTGTCCCACGTCATTTAGTACTTTGTGAATACTTGTGAGCAGCCTTTGTTCTTCTTACCTCACCTGAACCTAAACCTCATTACCACCCTGAATAAAAGCCTTTTTGATCCATAATGGCATGTACTCTATGTAGTGAAAAATAGGTGAATTTGCAAGCCTATGGTAGTGTAATCTCTTATAAGAAGCTTTGAGCGAAACACAAACCTTATACACTAGAGCGACATGAGTGAATATCGTGAGAGAAGTCCATTTTAATTTTGTGCTTGTTTTTTATCAAAGATATCTACCTTTGATTTTGTTTATGTGCCTTGATGAAAATATTATAATACATGAAGTAGCTTGATACTTGAGTCGCCAATTTTTAAGGGATTGTAAACACTTAATTTTTGTTGAAAATAAAATGACAGAATATGTTGGTTGTGACATAAGTAAGTTGCTTGAGGACAAGCAACAATTTAAGTGTGGGGGTGTTGTTAATGGACATTTTTGTATTAATTTTTGATGCATAATTCGCTAAACTATTGTCCATTTAATATCTAATTGCGCTAATTAAAAGTTATTTGTTTTAATTTTAGGCACATTATGGAATTTGGAATGTTCAAAAGCATCAAGCAAGAATACCTCTAGAAAATGTTAACTTGTGCATATTATGGCATTCAAGAACGTGATTTAATAGACAGCCAAGGGAACTCACGTGATAGCCCTAAAAAATACGGTAAATTACTCTAACACTTTCCACACACAAAAAGAAGCAGCTGGTGGCGTTATGGTTGGGAAATGGGGCTGCTACGTTGAAGAAGGACAGCTGGAGTGAACAACCTTTCTATGGTGGACAGCAAAGTTGAAGACAGCTGTGGCAATCAAAACATGTTACAGCTGGTGGACTTGAAGAAGCTGGTGGCATGAGCACGTTGAGGGAGACAAGAGAGCATCTGCGTTGGAGTAAAAAAACATTAGAGAAAAGACATGGGCATGGACATTGAATAGGAAGAGAACAAAGAAGCATACATTCCAGCTGGTTGTATGATGAAGTACGTTGGCACCTGGGGCAAAAAGGGACTGATTCATATCACTCAAGACTCTCCAATCACATGGAGGCAGCAGGTGATGTTAGCTAGGAAAAACAAAGCATGGGTGGCATCAAAAAGAAGCACTCACGCACAGCCCTCCAGCAGGAAAATAAACACACTCAACCTTCAGCTTTCTTTTTATATCCATTAAAGACACTCTAAAAAGGAGACTTCAGCATGAAACAAGTAGCGTTGAGACACAAAAAAAGTTTTAGGTGGAGATAAAAAGGAGGGCCAGCTGTTGAAAGGATGGGCGAGAAAAAATCAAACGTTGAGGCTGGAAGTTTTTGGTGAGAAGCAGCTGCAGGAGACACGTTGAGTGGGTGGAGGAGATGAATCATGCTACACATTAAATTACTACTCCATACACATATAAGGGACGACTCTCTTACACTCTGCGATCCTCACATAGACACCTAGCTGAAAGGAGGATTTTTTTTACACAACTCTTCACTCATTTACAGCTACACACAAACTAGCACTTGGTGGCAAGAGCAATAACGTAACAGCCAAAAACATTGAACAACGTTAGAGGCTTGTGGCTGGGGAATAACGTTTTGGCTTAGGAGATAAAACAACGTTGGAGCTTGGTGAGTGAAGGAAGACGTTGCTGCTGGGTTTGAAAAGAATGTAAGCTGTTATTGGTGTGAAGAAAACGTATAGCTGGTGAAGAGAGGCTAGGCATGCATGCATGGGTTGAAAGCAAATAGCAAGGAAGTGTTGTGTAGTTCACGCAAGGAAACGTGGTGGCTTGAAGATAAAGAGGACAGCTGGGAGGAGGTGCGTAAGCTGGTAGTAAGGAGAGAGGGTGAAACAAAAAATCGTTGAGCTGTGTGAAGAAATCATGGGCTGCTTGTGAAGAATACGTGGTTGCAGCAGCTGTTGGAGGCCAAGGAGATTAACACAGCTGTAGTGAATGAGACAAGAACCAACGTGGAAGCAGTTGATGGTTTGATGAATAAACACTGCAGATGGTGAAGGAAACGTGGAAGCTTGAAGATGCAAGGCAGTTGGAGCAGCCACGTTGAAAGCCAAGAACAAGGAAGCTGGTGGAGGAGTGTTGGACCCCGTCGCCGAGGCCCAACATTCGGACCACACAAGCACACATAAGCATAGAAGACCCAAAACCGAACACAAACCGACCACAACTAGAGAAAATTTTAATAGAAAATTTGGGATTGGATTTTTAATAAAATATGCTCCTTACACTCTCACGGTTCCAACGCCACTGAAAACGCTCAATTTGGATTTGAAATGAAGAAGTTATGGCAAAAATACTAGTTCAAAGAAAACAGCCAAAATTGAGCACTACCGACTTCAGGTCAGAATTTGAAAATCTTAAAGGCTTAATTGCCAGTCGGCTCCTTCATAAAACTTGTAGGTTTATGTCTCTAGTTTAATTTAAAACAAGAATCGATTCGATCTGAGCTCTCTAGCTCCAGATATTTTAAAATTTGTAAAGTATATTCAGACTTGATCAGTTGACCTCCACACTTGGTTTCAAACCACATTTTTCAATTTAAAATAAAAACTGATAAATAAAGTTTGAAGAGATAGAAAAATCCCTTAGGAATCCATCGCTTCGAAAATGAGGTCAATCGGAGGTCTACACAACAAGTTATGGCGAAAAGAAGGAAGAGGAGTCGGTCGGCCAGAAACTGACCCCAACGCTCGCAAGTGGCGCTCGCCTACAGCCCGACCTATCTGACTTCTAACCCTCATAACTTTTGACTCCGAGCTCCAAATTAGACATGGTCAGAAGCGTTGGAAAGCTAGAAGAAAAACCTATATTTTTCAAGAAGGACTCACTAGCAAGCTTGGACTATACGGGAATCAAAAGTTCCCACTAAGACAGATCGACTAGCTCTCCACAAACAGCACCAGAACTTGCGACCTCCATAACGTTTGACCCAGAACTCCAAATTTAACAAACTTAGTGTCTATTGAAAGCTAAGAAAATTACCTACAACTTTCATAAATAACACTGACCTATATTCCAATTCTATGAGGGTCAAAAGTGGACTCAAAGCTCTGCCTGATAATCTGTCATTTAGACAGCACCTGCATTTGATTCTAACGACTCACACTTTGCAATCAATACCTCAAAATTAACTCATTACACCTCAGGAACAAGCTCTACAGCTCGTCTAAAACCTTCAACAAATCTAAGTGATCCTATTCAACCTAAAACAACCCAAAAATTGCAGCACAACACAATATACCCAAAAATTACCACATGAGTGCATCAACCCAGAAATTACCACACTACATCCCACTTTAACAAACTCACATGAAGAGAGTACTAAAGCTCTCCCTCTCTTTCCAAATCATAACAAAGTTCAAGCATGGATTTAATTACATATCAATATATCCATTAACAGTCAAGTACAAAATAAAAAATGTGTGAGATGCTCCATGTTTGATATGCTTATAAGCTAGTTACTAACTTAATACAAAAGTGACTAAATTTCTTGGAGTGATGCCCGATGCCTTGCAAGGTTCAGCTCTCAACTTGAATTTGCACCTGAGGAGGGAGAATGGGGTGAGCTAACATAGCTCAGTGGCTAACAAGTTTATAGCCATCGAATAATGAGCCACACAACACATAATAACGAATTTAAAGCATTAGCAAACATCAATACGCATAAATACCCAACTTTATTACATAGATCATAAGTAGCCAAAATCATCACATAAAGCATATTATGTAAACTTCTATCACTTAAATCACATATTATGCATCATAAACACCATTAAAGAATAGAATGCACACAATAGGCTTGAGAGTTCCATAAACACGACGGAAACCGAAGTTTACCGTAAACACGACGAGTTCATTTTCAGATCTAAATGGGCCTGGCCGGCTGCCGAGAGAAGGCAAAAGGGGTCAACGTGCACGTGACTTATCGAAGTAGGTTCTCTCTCACCCAATGATCACATATTCAAGTGCAAGACAAGCATTTTATGCTTCTTTCATTCTTTCAAATCATCATAGTTTCACACTTTACTTTCAAATCACAGGAAATACATTTTCAATATGCACATAATTATCAAAGATAGAATACATAGGGTATTTTTCCATTACACAACAACTATAAAAATGTTACCCACCTATCGTAGAAATCCAAATTCAAGATTACCCTCCCTCCTTGTCTTGAGTGGGGTTTTCTTGAGTTCCTTCAATTAAATCATACTTCATTCAATAAATACATTTTCAAATAAGGCCATAATACTCATAAATCACGCAAAGATGAAAATAAACTTTAAACCTAACCTACCCATCGGACCTTTAAGCTAGACTAACCATAACCTTAGCTTAAAAGTCCCTAAAATCCACAGATCTCATCTTTCCCTCTATCTTTTTTCAATCTCTACACAAACCCTAACTTCCATCCTATACCATTCTTAAACCTAACTTAAGCAAAGATGAAACTTACCTCTAGCAAGAAGATTTCTTCTCTTTTTCTCCTTCTTTCTTCCTCCCTACGACTCTCTCCCTTGCTCTCTTGGCCGAAGCTCTCCTCTCCTTGCTAGCTCACGTTTTTAACTCCTCTTCTCCTTTCCTTTAAGTCTACAACACTCCCTCTTCTTCTCCTCCTTCCTTTAATTCATTTAACTCTTCTTTAAAACCATCATCAAAACTACATAGTTTTGATACCCTCTTATAACTTACAAGGCTTTGGGCTCTCCTCCTCCTCTCAAGCCCACTACACATCACCCATTAATTTCTAATCCTCCTCTTCTTATTCATTCATTCCTAAAGCCCATACTTTCCAATATTAGGTCCAAGCCTTCATTTAAAGTCCCAACTTCTAATTTCCAAGCCCAACATAAAAATATTTATATAAACACATAATTAAATTAATTAAGGCAAAATAAAAAATAATTTAACGAATAAATCCATAAATCAATAAATAATTAATTCAAATAAAAGAAAAAATTTTCAGGGCCCAACAATTCTCCCCTCCTAAAAGAATTTCGTCCTCGAAATCCTTACCTGAATCCATGAAGAGGTACGGATACTTCTCCTTCATGGCTTCTAAAGGTTCCCAAGTAGCCTCCTCGGTCGAATGATTCCTCCATAAGACCTTAACCAGTTTCACACTCTTGTTCCTTAACACTTTTTCCTTTGAATCTAAGATTTCCACTGGTTGCTCCTCATAAGTCAAATCCTCTCTCAACTGAACCTCTGAACGTCGAACTATGTGCGAAGGATCCGATCTGTACCTCCCCAACATCGACACATGAAACACATTGTGAATCTTAGACAACTCCAATGGCAAATCTAACTTATAAGCCAAAGGCCCGATCCTCTCAATGATCTCATATGAGCCTATATACCTCGGGCTAAGCTTGCCCTTCTTGCCAAACCTCAAAATACCTTTCCATGGAGAAGCTCTAAGAAACACCTTCTCACCCACTTCAAACTCCATCTCTTTCCTATGGGCATCTGTGTAGCTCTTCATCCTGTCTTGAGCTGCTTTAAGCCTCTGTTTTACCAATTTGACTTTATCCACTGTAGCCTGTACCAACTCAGGCCCTACTAGCTTCCTTTCACCTTCCTCATCCCAACATATAGGAGTTTTGCATCTCCTACCATACAAAGCCTCATAAGGTGCCATCTGAATTCCCGAGTGATAGGAATTATTGTAAGCAAACTCAATCAAAGGTAGGTGATCATCCCATAAACCTTTGAAATCCAAAACACAAGCTCTCAACATTGCCTCCAAAGTTTGTATCGTCCTCTCCGATTGTCCATCAGTCTGCGGATGGAAAGCTGTACTAAAATGCAATCTAGTCCCCAGAGCCTCCTGCAAACTTTCCCAAAATCTGGAGGTAAATCTAGGATCCCTATTAGACACTATCGAAATCAGAATCCCATGAAGTCTGATTACCTCATCCACATACTTCTTAGCCAAAACATTCAAGGAATCTGTCTGTCTAATTGGCAAGAAGTGGGCTGACTTAGTCAGCCTATCCACAATCACCCAAATAGCGTCATGCTTCTTACTAGTCCTCGGCAATCCCATCAGAAAATCCATGGTAATCTTCTCCCATTTCCATTTTGGAATCGGCAAAGGATTAAGCTTGCTTGAAGGTGCTTGGTGTTCAGCTTTAACTTGCTGACACACTAAACATCTTTTAGCATACTCTGCCACATCTTTCCTCATTCCCTTCCACCAGAAATGCTCTTTCAAATCTGTAGGAAAATCCCAGGAGGTACATCACATGTACCGCAATGAAAACAAAATTTGTGTTCCGGGACTTTCCGAAACCGAGATCAGTGTCGGTATGAAGACCTCAAACTGAATAGCCAATAGAGACTATCTCTAAAGGTATCCACGCAGAGATCGAGAACCTAATCGAGTCAAACCCTTTGACCGGGAATAGCTAGAACAGTTAAAGCTGCTAGAGCCTACCTACGTCTGGAGAGCTTGAGATCCACGTTGGATCATGAGCTTGGAGAAGAGAACTAACGATGATGCTTGTGAGAGAAGAATGAAAACCAATTTTCCAAAGACTTAACTCTTTAAACCTTTTTCTTCTCTTTTACGGAGCTCCACCGTCGATGACCACCTTCACAAGCTTCTTTTGTCTAGCTTTTAACAATTAAAGAAGACTTAATGCTTGGAGAGAAGGCCATACGTGAATGGTTCTTAACCATTCATTATTTAATAAATAAACTAAGCTTTTGAAAAGTCAAAAGCTATCATCTCTTCTCCCAAATTCCAACGTGCAAGGTGGCTTTAATTTATATAATTAATTAATTAATTATTTAATTAATTAATGATATAAATAATTGCTAAGGTCGATCCAGTGGGGTCGGTCCTACTGCCTACCGTGTAACACCCACTCCATGAGACCCGAACCCGACATCGACGGTGATATCCGAGCCCGCGATCCGTGAGGGTAGTATCTTTAAGCGATCCTTGCAGTTGTCAAAACTCATTATGATATATATATATTTTTAAACCCGATCGAGTCGCGAAATTAAAATAAGCGATTGGGCCCGTGATACAAAAAAACCCTTTTAGTCATACACTTTATCAAAGATCACATGTCAAATAATATTTATCAATTAGGGCCTCAATCAATTCAATACAATTTTTGCGAATATAAATTTACACATAAGTCAAGATAACACGAATGCAGACGTGAATCGATCCCGACATCGGACACCACTCTCTTGTAGTAACCATACACGGTTCACTAACGGGTACTCTTGATTCTGAAAATAGTTGCAATGTTGGGTGAGTTTGCGAACTCGGTGAAAACCATCATCGATGGTTCACCCAACTCATGCATTCACCAATCATATTAGCACAAGAGTATTATTAAAGTAATATCACATATTATCACATTTTAGTTCCAATTTCTTATACATGCAATTTCATCATTCACATATTTCAGTCATTTATAGTCATATATATATGCAATGCACGTGTGACATTTGCTCCATTTTCATTTCGTTGTTGTGACCGTGCTTTGGCTGTCGATGCTTGGGCACATTCGTTGAGCCGATGGCTCGAAAACATTGGACTTGAAGCCACGATACATTGAGCCCGAGACTCGAATCGTTGGACTGAGGTCACATGCGTTGGTGAAAGCTCTCATATCGTTAGGCGTAATATGCCCCGACTGATGGTGGCCGCTGGTCTGGCCTTTTATCGATCATACTTTTATGTTTATGCATGCAATGTACAAATTCCAATTTCCATTTACATGTCAACGCTATTTGCCAGTTCTTCGGACTTTCGGTCCGGTATTTCAATTATCTACATTTCCAATTTATTGCATCCTACTATATCACATTGACAGTCCCATCCAATGTATCGAAACAGACAATTAACACTTCAATATCAATTTCCCATTTCCTCGGACCTCTGGTCCGAGACCTCCAATGTAACATTCACAAACAGTAGCACACAAGTAGCACTTCGTTATCTCATTCCAAATATTTCAGACACCTATGGTCCGAAGTCAATCAAAATCAAACACACATAAACCCTCCATTATCTCCACATGGCATAATTGCAAAATCTTAAACACATAAAGGTTGAGGAACCAACTAGGTTACTCACCGCACTCCGAGCTAATATCTGGAAGTCTCGATAACGTCGATGATCGGCGCTCCAAATGTGCCTCTATAACAAACAGAGAGGAATCCGATCACTAATTATCCAATCCGAACTAGTATAATGCATATGTAAGTGTATAATGCATGTTCATGAGATTTCCGGCCCTAAATCCAAATTTTTCCCCTCATAAAAATTCCATCAAAAATTAGAAAACTATAGCCATTGACAGCACTCAATTCGGACCTCGATCGGTCCAAAAATAAATAAAACAGTGACCATAGAACAATTTCCCGGGGCTACGTCAATTTCCCGTCTCAAAATTCCTAATTTCTCATAAAATAAAATTTAATATTTCACTAATCCGATGCCTCAAGAATCAAGTCAATCAGACGTCGGACGGAAAAGAAATTGACAAAAGAATCACCAAATACCAAATAATCAAATAATAATAAATAATAATAATAATAAATCAGATGGCCTCGTCACTAGGGCGAGGCGTCGCCCTAGTGATGCCGTCTGATCCGGCGTCGTCGCTAGGGTGACGCGTCGCCCTAGTGACGCCGTTCAAACGAGCCTCGTCACTAGGGCGAGCCATCGCCCTTGTAACACCCCACACCCGTAAGACCCGAACCCGATATCGTTGGTGATATCCGAGTCCGTGTCCCACAAGAGTGGCGTACTACATCAGTCGATTTAACAAATTCAGTATACACTTTTTTTTTTTTTTGGAGCCATCAACTCCACGTTCACACGGCAAACACAGTAAGTAAATAAAATCCGTGTTTAATATAAACCGATTTGATTATTACGGTCATTCAAGATAATTACAATCGATCAATGCGGTAAAATATTACTACCACAATGGCTCAGTAAAAATACAATGCCTTGTTATACAGTGATTGCGGAATACAATTTACTAAAACACTAATGCAGACACGAACTGATCCCGACCTCTAACCTTTACTCGTCTACATAGACATACTCCGTGTCAACCGGTATTCTTGAGACTGAAAATAGATGCAAATTTTGGGTGAGTTTTGCGAACTCGGTGAAAACCATCATCGATGGTTCACTCAAATCATGCATTACGCCCATGGCGTCTGATGCAATCTGATAATCATCAATTACCAATAAGCGGTCAATAACCATATCCAATAACGATAAACCATTCACGATAATACATACCATCACGAAAGCGGTACTTATCACAAAACATTTATGCGAATGCAATGCATATGTGATTCTTTCCGGTTATTGATGACAGCCCAAGTGCTCGATCGGTGTTCGGTGGGGATGCGTCGATTTTCTCCCCTCGGGCTCGAGGCGGTCGATCAAATATGAGAGCTCAAGCTCTTATCGGTAATAATAGCAACTTGGGGCACGTCCATTATCTGATCATGCAATTATGCATGCAGTGCAGTATTCAGTGAATGTACAGTGTTTGGCTATAAAGCCCAGTGTAGCAGTAAGTCAATGATATGGCTATAAAGCCCAGTATAGCAGTGTTCAGTATGATGGCTATAAAGCCCGATCTATCGATGACGGTATCATTCATACAATAAAATCATACAATCATACAATACAATCCCATACATGCGAGTAGTCATGCAGTGATCATTCAATTCACTTTTGCACGTAATTCACGTTGAGCATGTAAACAACCAGAAATTTGAGAAACCAACTAGGTTACTCACCTATTGCTTCCGAGCTAATGCCGGGAAGTCTCTGCGACGTCGGTCAATCGACGCTCCAATTGGGCCTCTATATGAATCAGAAAAAGTACGAGTCACTAAATATGAAATTTGTGCTCATGTTGATGAGATATGCATGTTCATGAATTCTCGGTCCTAATTCAATATTTTCCCATAATAAAATTCTATGAAAATTAGAAATCCATAGGCGGCGACGGCAGCAATTCGGACCTCTATAGGTCCTCGATTAAATAAAGCAGTGTTTACATGATCCGTCGATAGGGCTACGTCAAATTCCGTCTAAAATTCCCGTTTTCTCATAATATGAAATTAAATGTTCAACGAATCCGATGCCTCTGGAATCAGGTCAATCGGACGTCGGACGGGAAAGAAATTGACAAAGGAACAATCGGATCAATTTAATACCAAATAAAATTCAAAAATAAATAAAAAGAAAACCCATGCTTTGCCTCATGGGCGAGCGCCGCCATCGAGGCTGAATCACCTCGTTTAAATCGAGGGGAGGCGTCATCCTCGAATCGCCCGATTATCTCGCCCATGAGGCGAGATGTCGCCTCATGAGACGGCGAGTCACCTCCCGCCTTGCCCCCTTCTTTCCGATTGAAATTCCAATTTCCAATTACTCTAACTTTTAGCACACAATTCAGAAAAATACCCACTATACCTCATTGGAAAGCTTATGAAAAGCTCTACAATTCTCAAGAAGACCAAAAAATTCAAATCCAACCTTAAGAGTCTCAAATAATCCATCAAACCTTCTGCCTACTCAATTTCCATCAACACAGGGCAGTACAATTTCAATTTCATAACTCACTGATTCTTCAGTAATAAATTACCACAAAAATATGGTCAATAAGTTCACAATGTCCTTTACAACTTTCATGAACAACCCAAAATCAAATTCTATTTCTAAACCAGTCAATTAATCCATTCAATGTCACTGTCCCTGAAATTTTTCAATGTGGGCAGTAACCTTACAACAAGCATAACTTCCTATATCCAAGTCAGTAAATTCAGAACTTTATATCCCTGAAAAGATAACATCTCAAACTTCAATTTTCATGAAGCACTCAACATCCAATTCGATCTCTAACAATTTCAAAACTGTTATGGAAGTTTCTGTTATGATCAGCCATTCATAACCTAATGTAGGGTCAGTTTTTGAAAAATCATAACTCCCAATTCTGACTTCTAAAAATTACAAACCATATGTCATTTTCAAGGTAATCTTTTCCTCTACAACTTTTCAGAAGCTCACTCACACCAATTCAGTCCACATAAAATGTTAAAATTGCCTCCAATCAGTAAACTCACAAAATCACACTTAAGCTAAGCTTCATCCAAACTGTTCAAAACCAGTCATTAGTAATCAATTCATATCTCCCAATACACAATTCTAAAAATAGCAAGATCAGTAGCAATGGAAAGATAATCAAATATGCTACAACTTCCATGAAGACCATTCTCCCTAATTCCATTTCAATTAATTCATAAAAATCAACAAAACTCAGATGTCATGGTTGCGGTTACTGTTCATAGGCAATGGAACAGGAACTTTCCCATTCAAAAATTCACCCTTCAATCATTGAAATTAAACAACACCTATTTCACACTAAATTGAAGCCAACATCCCAAAGTTTCAGTGGCCACTAACCTTACCTCATTTACATTTCTACACAATAAGTTATGAATAAAACAGTAACATCAATCTCAACTCTAACTTTCCAGATTTAATGTTAACCTTAGTTCAATCACTTCCAATGCCTTTTTCACATCACTAGACATCAAAATAAATACAAATTAAATATCACTACAATCATACATATACTAGGGTTAATACTGAAAAATTGGCAGCCTTAAATTCCTCAATTCAAAGACTCAAATAATTATCCCCATTCAATTCTAAATCAAACCATATCATAAATTTTAATGCATCTTCACCTAGCCTCATACCCCTTTCTTCAAATCACAATAATCATCACTTTAATGTCTACATGAACCTAATACATGCTTGAAATCCTTTTATTAACTACCCCATACTATCATGGCATTTATTTCCATGTAAAAATACATTTAAAGATCAAAACTTAAGGAAAACTTACCAAATCAAAACCTCCTTCAAACCTTCAACTTCTAACTTTTACCTTCTAACTACTATACCAAGCTACCACCTTTTCCTTCTCAAGTATGTACAAAGCTCATCTTTAAGCTTTGATGGAATCAAAGAGAAGAGCTTGAAGTTATGGAGAAAGAGGAGAAAAGAAGAGCTAAACTTGCGATGGTTACACTGAAGGAAGAGTTTTTTGTGTTTGTGTTTCGGATGAGTTATATCAATCGAGAGCATTTAAGAAGGAACATTTAATGAAGCTTTTAAATGGAAAAGCTTGATTGGTTCTACATTAAAAGAAAGGTCAAAGTATATTAGTTTAATCCAGTCCAAAATTTTACTCCATTTAATTCCTATGACCCTAATTTCAGTCCCATAATAATATACCCAATATTATAGTACCATTGGGTAGCGATTTTTGCTACCGAGAATCGAATTTGCTTAGCGATTGGCATTTTATCCGGTCCGAGAATTTCCCCGAATTATTTTTCTGAGAATTAAAGAAATTCCCTAAAATTATAAAACAGGTAACAGTGCACTCTAAATAATTTTTTTCAATCACAACAATTACCTTTTCTACCCCAAAATATGTTTAGGCCAGTCACCGGCGATTTTGCCGGTCCGGGAACTTTCTCCGGAAAATTCCAGAAAAATTTCTAAAAATCCCTTAAAATGTAAAACCATTTATGGTGCAGTCCAATCAATTTTCCAAACTCAATTATCCCATTAATTCCAATAAAATTGCTTTAGGCCCAATTACCGGGAATGTCATGAATGCATTTACGAGAATTCCATGTACCACGATTGATACTGTGTATCAATCCTATTATGCATGAACAGTTCTAAATATTCCCTATTAGTCCCATCCTATGCCAAGTTTACTATTTTACCCTTCCAGGAGGGGGTGAGATGTTACAATTCTCCCCTCCTTATAAGAATTTCGTCCTCGAAATTCTCAGTCAATGGTTCACTATGACAGTAATCACTTGATTCTACATATCTCATACACTTTTCCACTTAATGATTCATTTTTTGAGTGATCACAGTAACCACTCTCAATCCGTGGTTCAGTTACTAATTTGGCTAACTCTTTATCACTTAGGACAGTAAACGGATTTGACAATACTATTAGTTGGCGATCTCATTTCTTAGCTATCTCACTTGCCATTTCTAGAATTGTCACTACCTTTAGTTCCGATATATAACTCAGTTCAGTATTTTCAAATCTATTCGCTGATCACATTTTATCCTTCTAATACCTTTTTCCCCAATGCCATATAGTCCAATTCGTATTCCATTGAGTACATCTCCATTTCTTTGATACCTCCCTTAATCACGTCAGGGACGATTTACATTCCTTTGGTACCAATACAGTGACATTAATTCCAATTCACTATCAGTAACAATGTACCTAATGCAGTCATTTTTTTATATGCCATTCACTTTATATTTAAATTCGATTCTCGTAAGACAATTTCACTGTTCTATAGTGTTCACACACTTTATCTGGATATACAGTTTACTCTGTCTCATTTGTCCGATCCGATTCCACTTTAGCTAACCATGCAGTTTTCCTAAGTCACTTTCCTTTTTCTCACACATTTTAGTCTCAAATCTATCATGATCTTTGACTCCCAAGAGTAATCGCAGCAAGCGATGTAACAAGATATATTCTTCAGTGAATCAGAATTCTATAACACGACCATAATCAAACCTTTTTCCTATTGGACATTCAACCTATAAACACTTGAGCCAAGAATCACTTCATTCTATACCTACAATTACTCAATTTCACCTTTCAAATATGCTTACTAGAATGTCTAACTTTGACAGTTCACTTTCTTGTTCTTATACCTTTTTATCGGGTACACTTACTTCTTCTTCAACTTTTGTTCACTATAGTTTTCCAACTCCATTCGTATATTCAAACTCATCATAAGATTTCTCCCCATTTACTTTCTGCACTCTTAACCTTTCTTATCACTATTTTTTTTACAACTTCAATTTTCCAAAAACACTTCACTATTACCCAATATCTGCTTGACATTAATTGAAAACCCCAATATCTCAGAATTGATCATTCATCAAGCATTATCGTATTTACACCGGTCTCTTTCCTCAAATTAACCCAGTGTATCCTTATGGGAATTTACAGTCTTCAAGGCTTTCAATCATGAGAATGACACTAATACCATTTATCACAGTCAGTTCAATTTATTTCATACTCGTTCAACATATTGTCACAGTTCAATACTCGCTGCCCACTCTTTCCAATGTATGTATATCATCAGTATCAGATTCCTCAATTAGTCCCATCGTTCTTTTTACTTTTCACTGTTCCACAATTCCAAACACGTTCTATCTCTAATCACAACTACTACCATTTGCTTCCTTCGCATAAATCCCTACTAGGGTCTTATTGACTTTACCGTACATCTTTTACCCTTTTCATTGAGTTTACAATGAGTGTATCTACAATTTCTTTATGAAGGTGTCACTACATCACCTCATTGTCAGTTTCCCTTTTTGACCCTCTTGTCTCTATTCAGTTACTCTTTTTCATTTTCTCTTCTCATTTGTTTTCATATCATTCCTATCAACATATGTTAATACCTTGTCATCTATATTTAAACCTCCAAAATTTTCCATTTTATTTTAGTATCTCTCTTCTCAGTTCGGGACTCTTTTATTCTTCGTTTCAAATCTAGATTCCTCAACAGTTTTACATCATAACTGGAGATCGATTCACTTTACATTGCAATTAGATTACCTCCAATTAGAATTTCACTTATGTGGATACTTTACATTTCTGTACATACAATGCAGATAATCTCAGCAGTATGAGCTATGACCCAATTTCACTTTTAATTTTTGTCCATACTTCTGTCCATTTGACCATTAGTCTTACTACCATCTTTATACGGTTCACGAAAGTTTCATCAACCAATTATTATCCTAATTGCTTTTCAATCATTCATCACTATACGTACTATCTCAATCAGAACACTTTTATGCCATCATTTAACAGATCAGAACATTCCTTTCATAACGGTTCCTTGTAACAGTCACTTAAACACTTTCTTTCACACTTATTCAGTAATCTATACCACAACATTTTATCCGGAAACCAATTTGTAACCCATACAATTCAAATTTCCTTAAGACTCCTTTCCGTTTATACTCATCCTCAACTAAATGACTGATACCAGAATCATTTTTCATTTCCATCCATTAAAAATTTCACACTTATAATCACTCTAAACATTTACCGCTCATTTCCTCTATGGTTTCCATATATCTGTAACATACATTTCATTAGTCACAATTCAACATTACTGTCCAATAGATATTATCAACAGTAAATCGATTTAAATGCAACAATTCTTTTCATACACCACTATTGTGGTTTCATTCATTTTAAGATCTTTATTTCATTCTCACCATATCATTAAACTGTATGTCTCATTCCCATATCCGTTACGTGCAACTTGACCCTGTAAGGTCATATCAATTTGGCTTATCAGCTTATGATCATTATTCCTTTTTTTTTATTCTGTTTTCTGCTACTTATCTTCTATTTTCCTCAAACAGTCTATGATCGGGTGTTCACAGTCCCCAATACCCGACAAAATCGTTGATACCACTCCATTTTATCTCTATCTATATGCCTATCCATTTACCATTTTTGTGTCCATATACACCTAATTCAGAATTTCCGATACACCATCAAGAGAAATCATCATTCTGTTTTTTCCTTTATGATTTTATCATACTAATTTCCAACCTCAAAGCACCATAATCACCTAACAATTTCAGTCTCAAACTTATGCGGTCTAGTTCATAACCATTTCCTAATTCATTTCACTATCTCATACACTTTTATCTCACTCTAATAGGCACTGGCATCTTACTTTTCGGTTCTTTCGGTTTTGAAACCGTTCACATTACTCTATTGAGCTTCTTTCCACTCGCTATTATCTTACGCTTATAATATCTCGATCTCTAACTCAATACAATGAATCAAAATATGCCCGATTGGATCATCTACATTTTACTCACTTCCAATATTTCCTTCCATGACATATACTATCGAATCGTAATTACCTAACCATCCCGGGCATTTAATCTCCCTTAGATCTACTATAACCAATATGCTTCCCATATCTCTAATGGACCTCTCCAAGTTCTCAACATCTGCATTTTTCTGTCACCATAACATTGTCAATTTAATTTGGAAATTCTTAATCAGTCTAGGCCAACACAGTCATTCGGCTATCACTTATAAGGGTTTCTAACCCAGTACAATTTCAATCTTCTTATCCATTTTTCCTTTATCCTTTCCTAATTGATTATCCCCATTTAGGGATTTTCACTCTAATCCAGTCTCACTCTCCTCTCACTTAGTCACTTGACCCTTATGCACCCGTAGGATTTATCCTCGGCGACTCGACTAGGATCGCTTACCACGATGCGCAACGACGCGACTCAAATGCATGCAACCTATATTCCAAACCGTGCCCGGATACATTACGTCTTCTTGGGCTCGATACCACCTAAATGTAACACCCACACCAGAAGACCCAACCCGATATCGTTGGTGATATCCGAGTCCGTGTCCCACGAGAGTGGCGTACTACATCGGTCGATTTAACAAATTCAAGATACACTTTTTTTTTTTTGGAGCCATCAACTCCACGCTCACACACGGCAAACACAAGTAAGTAAATAAAATCCGTGTTTAATATAAACCAGCCAGATTATTACGGTCATTCAAGATTAATTACAATCACCAATGCAAGAAAATATTACTACCACAATGGCTCAAGAAAATACAATGCCTTGTTATACGTTGATTATGGAATACAATTTACTAAAACACTAATGCGTATACGAACCGATCCCGACCTCTAACCTTTACTCGCTCACAAGAGACATACTCCGTGTCAACCGGGTATTCTTCAGACTTGAAAAATAGATGCAAATTTTGGGTGAGTTTTATGAACTCAAATGAGAAACCATCATCGATGGTTCACTCAAATCATGATTACGCCCGTGGCGTCTGATGACAATCTGAGAATCATCAATTACCAATAAGCGGTCAATAACCATATCCATAATAATAAACCATTCACAAGAATACATACCATCACGAAAGCAAGATTTATCACAAAATACTATTTATGCGAATGCAATGCATATGTGACTCTTTCCGATTATTCAAGATTGTGCCCAAGTGCTCACCAATGTTCGGTGGGGACGCGTGATTTTCCCCTCGGGCTCGAGGCGGTCAAGATCTGAGATGAGAGCTCAAGCTCTTATCGATAATAATAGCAACTGGGGCACGCCCATTATCCGATCATGCAATTATGCATGCGATGCGATATTCGATGAATGTACAAAGTGTTTGGCTATAAAGCCCAAAGTAGCGATAAGTCAATGATATGGCTATAAAGCCCGAGATAGCGATGTTCAAGATGATGGCTATAAAGCCCGATCTATCAAGATGTCGGTATCATTCAAGATACAATAAAATCATACAATCATACAATACAATCCCATACATGCCAGTAGTCATGCAGTGATCATTCAATTCACTTTTGCACGTAATTCACGTTGAGCATGTAAACAACCAGAAATTTGAGAAACCAACTAGGTTACTCACCTATTGCTTCCGAGCTAATGCCGGGAAGTCTCTGCGACGTCGGTCAATCGACGCTCCAATTGGGCCTCTATATGAATCAGAAAAAGTACGAGTCACTAAATATGAAATTTGTGCTCATGTTGATGAGATATGCATGTTCATGAATTCCCGATCCTAATTCAATATTTTCCCATAATAAAATTCTATGAAAAATTAGAAATCCATAGGCGCTGACGGTGCGCAATTCGGACCTCTATAGGTCCTCAATTAAATAAAACAGTGTTTACATGATCCGTCGATAGGGGCTACGCCAAATTCCGCCTAAAATTCCCGCTTTCTCATAATATGAAATTAAATGTTCAACGAATCCGATGCCTCTGGAATCAGGTCAATCGGACGTCGGACGGGAAAGAAATTGACAAAGGAACAATCGGATCAATTTAATACCAAATAAAAATTCAAAATAAATAAAAAGAAAACCCATGACTGCCTGCCTGTGGGGCGAGGCGCCATCGAGGCTGAATCACCTGTTGTCATCGGGCGAGGCGTCGCCCTCGCGACCGGCCCGATTATCTCGCCCTCGCGAGGCGAGATGTCGCCCTCGCGAGACGGCGAGTCACCTCCTGCCTTGCCCCCCCTTCTTTCCAGATTGAAATTCCAATTTCCAATTACTCTAACTTTTAGCACACAATTCAGAAAAATACCCACTATACCTCATTGGAAAGCTTATGAAAAGCTCTACAATTCTCAAGAAGACCAAAAAATTCAAATCCAACCTTAAGAGTCTCAAATAATCCATCAAACCTTCTGCCTACTCAATTTCCATCAACACAGGGCAGTACAATTTCAATTTCATAACTCACTGATTCTTCAGTAATAAATTACCACAAAAATATGATCAATAAGTTCACAATGTCCTTT
Organism: Erythroxylum novogranatense; assembly: GCA_029891385.1. Lineage (NCBI taxonomy): Eukaryota > Viridiplantae > Streptophyta > Magnoliopsida > Malpighiales > Erythroxylaceae > Erythroxylum > Erythroxylum novogranatense. Next base: position 2,435,602 of record CM057231.1, read on the forward strand.
ACAACTTTCATGAACAACCCAAAATCAAATTCTATTTCTAAACCAGTCAATTAATCCATTCAATGTCACTGTCCCTGAAATTTTTCAATGTGGGCAGTAACCTTACAACAAGCATAACTTCCTATATCCAAGTCATTAAATTCAGAACTTTATATCCCTGAAAAGATAACATCTCAAACTTCAATTTTCATGAAGCACTCAACATCCAATTCGATCTCTAACAATTTCAAAACTGTTATGGAAGTTTCTGTTATGATCAGCCATTCATAACCTAATGTAGGGTCAGTTTTTGAAAAATCATAACTCCCAATTCTGACTTCTAAAAATTACAAACCATATGTCATTTTCAAGGTAATCTTTTCCTCTACAACTTTTCAGAAGCTCACTCACACCAATTCAGTCCACATAAAATGTTAAAATTGCCTCCAATCAGTAAACTCACAAAATCACACTTAAGCTAAGCTTCATCCAAACTGTTCAAAACCAGTCATTAGTAATCAATTCATATCTCCCAATACACAATTCTAAAAATAGCAATATCAGTAGCAATGGAAATATAGTCAAATACGCTACAACTTCCATGAAGACCATTCTCCCTAATTCCATTTCAATTAATTCATAAAAATCAACAAAACTCAGATGTCATGGTTGCGGTTACTGTTCATAGGCAATGGAACAGGAACTTTCCCATTCAAAAATTCACCCTTCAATCATTGAAATTAAACAACACCTATTTCACACTAAATTGAAGCCAACATCCCAAAGTTTCAGTGGCCACTAACCTTACCTCATTTACATTTCTACACAATAAGTTATGAATAAAACAGTAACATCAATCTCAACTCTAACTTTCCAGATTTAATGTTAACCTTAGTTCAATCACTTCCAATGCCTTTTTCACATCACTAGACATCAAAATAAATACAAATTAAATATCACTACAATCATACATATACTAGGGTTAATACTGAAAAATTTGCAGCCTTAAATTCCTCAATTCAAAGACTCAAATAATTATCCCCATTCATTTCTAAATCAAACCATATCATAAATTTTAATGCATCTTCACCTAGCCTCATACCCCTTTCTTCAAATCACAATAATCATCACTTTAATGTCTACATGAACCTAATACATGCTTGAAATCCTTTTATTAACTACCCCATACTATCATGGCATTTATTTCCATGTAAAAATACATTTAAAGATCAAAACTTAAGGAAAACTTACCAAATCAAAACCTCCTTCAAACCTTCAACTTCTAACTTTTACCTTCTAACTACTATACCAAGCTACCACCTTTTCCTTCTCAAGTATGTACAAAGCTCATCTTTAAGCTTTGATGGAATCAAAGAGAAGAGCTTGAAGTTATGGAGAAAGAGGAGAAAAGAAGAGCTAAACTTGCGATGGTTACACTGAAGGAAGAGTTTTTTGTGTTTGTGTTTCGGATGAGTTATATCAATCCTTAACAAATTCTACAACTTTCCTTTAAACATACATAACCGAGAGCATTTAAGAAGGAACATTTAATGAAGCTTTTAAATGGCAAAGCTTGATTGGTTCTACATTAAAAGAAAGGTCAAAGTATATTAGTTTAATCCAGTCCAAAATTTTACTCCATTTAATTCCTATGACCCTAATTTCAGTCCCATAATAATATACCCAATATTATAGTACCATTGGGTAGCGATTTTTGCTACCGAGAATCGACCTGTTCGCCAATTGGCATTTTATCCGGTCCGAGAATTTCCCCGAATTATTTTTCTGAGAATTAAAGAAATTCCTTAAAATTATAAAACAGGTAACAGTGCACTCTAAATAATTTTTTTTCAATCACAACAATTACCTTTTCTACCCCAAAACATGTTTAGGCTACCACCATGATTTTGCGGTCCAGAACTTTCTCCTAAAATTCCAGAAAATTTCTAAAAATCTCTTAAAATGTAAAACCATTTATGGTGCAGTCCAATCAATTTTCCAAACTCAATTATCCCATTAATTCCAATAAAATTGCTTTAGGCCCAATTACCGGGAATGTCATGAATGCATTTACAGTAATTCCATGTACACGATTGATACTGTGTATCAATCCTATTATGCATGAACAGTTCTAAATATTCCCTATTAGTCCCATCCTATGCCAAGTTTACTATTTTACCCTTCCAGGAGGGGGTGGGATGTTACAGCCCTAGTGACCGGGCAATATACCACATTCTCATTCCTTTTTCTTTTCAGATTTCTAAACCAACTTTCAATACCCATAACTCTTAGCACACAAATCAGAAAAATAAAAATTATACCTTGTTGGAAAGAGCATAAAAAGCTCTACAATTTTCGAGAAGACCATAAAAATTAATTCCAACCCTAAGGGTGTCAAAAATCCCATCAAAACTACTGCCTACTCAAAACCCATCAACACTGGACAGCACCTTGCAAATTCAAAAACTCACTGATTTTTCAGCCAAAAATTACCAAATAAATATGCTCAATAAGCTCATAATGTCATCTACAACTTTCATGAACAACCCAAAATCAAATTCCATTGCTAAACAAGTCAATTAATTCACTCAATGTTGCTGTCCTTGAAATCATTCAATTTGAGCAGTACACTTATAACAAGTATAACTCCCTGTACACAAGTCAGAAAAATCAGAACTTTACATCCCTGAAAAGATAAATCCGCAAACTTCAATTTTCATGAAGAACTCAAAATCCAATTCAATTTCTAACAATTTGAAAACTGTCATGCAAGTTACTGCCATGAACAGCAAATCATAACCTAATACAGGTTCAATGTTTGCAAAATCATAACTCTCAAATATGACCTCTAAAAATTACATGCCATATATCATTTTCAAGATACTTTCTTCCTCTACAACTTTGTAGAAGATCACTCACACCAATTCAGTTCACATAATTTGCTAAAATTGCTTTCAATCCGCAAGCTCACAAACTCAACACTTAGGCTAGGTTTCATCAAAATGCTCAAAACCAGTCAATAGTAATCAGTTCATATCTCCCAATATACAACTCGAAAATTAGCAAGATCAGTGGCAATGGAAAGCTAACAATGTAGGCTTCAACTCTCATGAAGACCATTTTCCCTAATTCCATCTCAATTAAGTTAGAAAAATCAACAAAGTAATCAGGTCATATATGCGGGTACTGTTCATAGACCCTACAAACAGAAACTTTCCATGCAAGGATTCACCCTTCTAACATTACAATTTAACATCACCTATTTCACACAAAGTTGAAGCCAACATCCCAAAGTTTCATTGGGCACAAACCTAACCTCATTTTCTCACTTACACAATTAGTTATGATCAAAACATTACAATAGGTTCAAAACTCAATTTTCAGCTTTCATCAACAACCTAACTTCTATCACTTCTGACATCAATAACACATCACTAAGCATCCAATTGAACACAAATTCAGCCCCTATATCATTAATACATTTACTAGGAAATACCATCTCAAGTTGGCAGCCCTCATCTCTCCATTTCCATGCAAAATTAGTCAATCAAAATCAAGCTAAAACACTTCTAAACCACATCATTTATGTTCACTTTATCAAACCATACTTAACCTAGCCTTATACCCACCAATTCCATCTACAATTTTCATTCAAATCATGGATCAATAATCATAATAAGTGCATCATAGTTCTCATTAAAAGCCTCTAACAATCATGGTTCAATAAATACATAATCAAAGCATAATGAAAACCTAATAAGAAACTTACCAATTCAAACTTTCAAGCTTCCCCACTCTCCAATCACTTCACTTTCTTCCTTCACTTCCAAAACTCATACATGGCTATCACCTTGGATAAAGACTTAAGCTCATATGCAAGTAAAGAGGGCTCTTAAGGTTGGTGGAAGGTGACTTAAGAGAGAAATAAAAAGAAATCGATGGAGATGGCAAAATGGAAGGTAGGTTTCGGATGAGTGAGTGAAATGTGGAAACAACTTTGAATTTTCATTCCTTTAACCATAAGCCACCGAAAACTCTAGGTTAGAAACAAACAAAAGCATTTAATCCTTTCAGGACAAATGGCATGGATTGGAGAAAGGGACAAAATAGAAATAAGACAAAATTTAGCCAATCCTAGTTAATTAAGCACTAATCCCAATTAAAATCTAATCATGGCACTAAAATAATTCCCTAACACCATTTAGCCAATAATCTAATGCCATTAGGCAATCCTTCTCATTACAAAAAGGCTCACTCAATCAGTCAGTTGGAATTTTCCGGTCCGGGAAAGAACCCCGAAAAATTCCAAAAAAATTTCCATAAATCCCTCAAAATGGAAAACAATTTATAACGCACTCCAAATAATTTTCCAAATACAATTTTCCCATGAATTTTACAAAAGATCTCACTTTAAAACCTAAGCCGGAAAATGTCATGAATGCATGTTTACCATGTGCAAGTGCCACAACCCATCAATCATAGAGGCGATAAGTTGTATGTTCATGCCGAGTTATAAATTAATACTCCTACCCCGTCTCAATTTACTAAAATACCCTTCCCATCGGTGATGGGATGTTACAATTCTCCTCCTAATAAAAATTTCGTCCTCGAAATTTCCTATATGATTTATCGTAGGCGGGAGTCTTTTGATTAATACACTCTGCTTCCCCAATCGCTTTCACTACACGACCAAATTCACCAATGAACGAGATCCAAAACAATCAATTACTCTATTTCCTTTCTCAAACTCTCCATTATTTTATCGCTTTCTCTTGATTCTGCAATTCGTCACTTTCAATATCAATAACATATATATCGAATCCTAACAATATTTCCAATTCTATCTATGAAACACTTTATGAATCCAATCATCTTTTAGGTTTTAGTCTAGCTTTCCAATCCATAATGCTATATATACTACAATCGCATAGAAACCCCTTATCACTTAATTCAATTTCCTTAACTACACCTTTGTTTCCATCCAAGTACATTTTGGCCGAGGCGACACACTTCAAACTATTTCATTTATTACTTATCGATTTCGTTATTATCAAACCACAAATCTCATGAGGTTTATGACCTCGAGTGAATCAATTCGCTCATTGTCACCCTCTTAAATTGCTTAATCTATCGCTTTATTGCCTCGATCACATAATATAGGGATAACGACTCCTTTTGGACAAGAAGACTCCTATACCCTTTTCAATGGTGACACCAATATAATGATTGTCATGCCATAATCCCTTTGCACTATACAACAATTTCATATCCCAATGAAATCTAAAATACCGTTGGTTAATCACACATGTCATCGCTCATCGTGATAGACTATACCATCAATTTCTTTTCCACAATCCTTTTACTAGAGCATAATGCTTGATTGTTTCTTATGCTTTCTCGAACCATTCACTTATAATCATTTGATTTCCTATGTTAACCTTTCAATTACTCTTTCAATACGCTCTTGCTAGAACATAAAGCTTCGATCATTCCTTACATTTTCACTAACATTTCCCGTAATGAGTATCACCCATATTTCTTAATTTGAACTATACCTATCACTTTCCTCACAATTGGAGTTATCTTCGGTTCCTCGATACGGTTTACAATTTCTACATCCTCACTTCGGTTTTGCCAATCCACTTTGATGCACACCAACTCTGAAATTCCATAGCTAATAATACTTTCTTTTGCCCTTTTGTCGGGCTCAACTATAACACTTAAGAATAATACACTAGATTTGGCAACCTTATTACCCAAATTTTGATCTTCTGCAATTGAATTTATTTCTTTCTTTGTTCAATCTCTTAAATTGCACCATTAGTTTAGTTTGGAGTAAGCAGCCACTACATATATAACTCAATCGTTATCAATTTGCATATTCATAGACATCTCCAAACTATTTCATGCGATTAATATCTCCAAGCTTTTAGGCCACACTCAAGATAACAAATTGCAAATCATCAATCATAATACCGCCCATAGAATCATATTTACCCCAAGGTACATAAAATCACTTTGTCCAATTTCCATAGATCCATCAGAACTTTTACTGGAACACTTCAAGATAGATAGTGAATTCTTCAAATGTCTCCTTTATGATCATCACCATAACATTTACATGTTTTCCTCAATTATTCTCGTCAATTTGCTATAACCAGAAAATCTTTGACAATTTCGAATGCATCTAGCATTCCATTAGTTCTAATTAATTCCAAATTCAGCACACATATCTTTTGAATCTGTCACATTTTATCAATACTTATATCTTCATTAATTCTCCCAATATCCCATGTTTCATTCAATTAGGTTAAGATTCACTCTTATGAGACTTGTATATCGACCAATTTCCTCAACTATACCCATTCATCTATTTCTTTTACTTATATCCATTATCCGCTCCAAACACAATTTAGACTGCTCCTTTTCAAGAATACAATAAACTTATACCCATAGTTGACTCATATAACTCTTTCATGATCAAACGCTCCAATGAGGAACAATTTTCTTATAATTTTCTCATCCTAAACATATTCGCCACATGTTCCTTACCTAAATTTCTCCACATAACTCAATTTATTCACGATAGATCACTCACTGCCTTGAATAAACAATCGTTATATCGATCTCGTACTTTCAGAACATAAACTTTTAATCCCCTCAAATTCGCAATTAATATTCAGTAATTCTCTTCAATAATCAGAACAATTAACATAATATACACTCTTTCAGTAACATAGTTTAGCTCTTACGCTAGAGTCTCTGCCAGATATAATACAAATCATAAAACTTTATCAATCAACTATTTTTTTTTCACTATATAAATATACATATCAATTACTCTTGATACTTCACGAAGATCAATCTCTGAAGAGCACTTAAACAATTTCTTTTCCTCTACTATCTTGCCATCATCACCCTAATCATCACATCCTATCTGACAATATATCTCTATAGTCCCATCAATTTGCCCGTTAATAGATCATACTGCTAAGAATACCTTAATTGCATTTAATTCTCGATAACCATTCTCTTTTGGTACCCATTTCTTGATCACGGAACCTTACTATATTCATGTCCCTCTTTTATTCCCTCAAGCTCATTACCAATGCGAACATCTTTAACTGTCTCACTTCTTTCTCAATTGATCATTCTGAGCATTCTCATGCCTTACTCCCACTCATTTTGAACTTGAGCTACCGGCATCATAATCGGAGCTTACGTAATAGGCCACTGATTACCTCCTATATCATGTTCACGCAAATTATTCATTTATGCTTGCTCATTTCACCCATGAGGGTAATCCCACTATCAGAGATACACTTACAGTGATCATATAATCTGGACCCAATAATCTTCCTATTTACACCCGTCCTCGCTCGTGAGGATCATATACAATCTCAATTCATTCACAACTGATCATTATAAGTACTTTCATTTCTTCTTCTAACTCATAGAGGGAATTTTTTTTTTGACAAGACTTCTGGCTAGCAAGTATCCATTAACTCATCAATTACAGGGTAACATTTTTCACTTAACATAGGGCTTCCTTAATCAGGTGTGCATTTACTTAGGCGGATCAATTGAACCCGAACAACTTTGTCATCTACCAATTTCGTTGTCTTACATTTCAATCTTTTCATTATTGCATTATATCCATATATTGCCAAGACTCAAATCAATATCACGATATGAAATCATTCTTGATTTTTGCACTTAATATATTTTGACTCCAAATCACCAATCCTTATTTATAACTCTCATCACGGTAATCAATCCCAATTGTAACTTTTCTATATCGTAAAACACTTTATTTTCATTTACCTTATACATCGTAAATCTTACCGTAATCACATCTCTATTTTCCTCAAGAATTTACAACTATAATCTTTATTTCTAACTCAAATTCAAGGATATTCCCAATATAACTCCAATATTGTACTTCACAATATACCCGTCAATATCAATACACTAAATATTCGCCTGTCTGATCAAACCATACACTCTTTCCTATTTTGCAATATCCATCCAATTCTTCCTTTTGTCACATTCTAACACATTATCCTTTTTCTCACTTTTTCTAACCGTTTAAACGACTGAGACATGCGTATGCATACGACTCGCATACTACACTGGGGATCAGTTGTCACTGTCTGCCGTGACATGACTTAAATGCACCTAACTTGACACACACATTTTTTTTTGAAAGCCCATGTAAGATTGTACTTCTGGGCTCTGATACCACAAATGTAGCACCCCACTCCCGCGAGACCCGAACCCGACATCGACGGTGATATCCGAGCCCGCGATCCGTGAGGGTAGTATGCTAGAGCAGTCACTGCAGTGTCAAAACTCATTATGATATATTTTTTTTGAAACCAGTCGAGTGCGCGAAATTAAAAATAAACGATTCGGGCCCGTGATACAAAAAACCTTTTTAGTCATACACTTTATCAAAGATCACATGTCAAATAATATTTATCAATTAGGGCCCTCAATCAATTCAATACAATTTTTGCGGAATATAAATTTACACATAAGTCAAGATAACACGAATGCAGACGTGAACTGATCCCGACATCGGACACCGACTCTCTTGTAGTAACCATACACCCGGTTCACTAACGGGTACTCTTCAATTCTGAAAATAGTTGCAATGTTGGGTGAGTTTATAACTCGGTGAGAAACCATCATCGATGGTTCACCCAACTCATGCATTCACCAATCATATTAGCACACAAGAGCATTAATGATAATATCACATATTATCACATTTCAGTTCCAATTTCATATACACATGCAATTTCATCATTCACATATTTCACCATTTACAATATATATATATGCAATGCACATGTGACACTTGCTCCATTTTCATTTCGTTGTTGTGATCGTATACTTTGGCCCCAAGAACGGGCACATTGCGTTGAGCGATGGCTCAAAATATTGACTCAAGCCCCGATACATCGAGCCCGAGAGTTCGAATACGCTGGACCCGAGGTCCCGTGTGTTGAGTTGAAAGCTCTCATATACGTTAGGCGTAATATGCCCGATCACGGTGGTCTCCCGGTCACAACCGCTTTTATCCGATCATACTTTTATGTTTATGCATGCAATGTACAAATTCCAATTTCCATTTACATGTCAACGCTTATTTGCAGCTTCTTCTGACTTTCGTCCGGTATTTCAATTATCTACATTTCCAATTTATTGCATCCTACTATATCACATTGACAATCCCATCCAATGTATCAAAATGCATAATTAACACTTCAATATCAATTTCCCATTTCCTCGGACCTCCGGTCCGAGACCTCCAATGTAACATTCACAAACAAGAGCACACAAGTAGCACCGTTATCTCATTCCAAATATTTCGACACCTATGGTCCAAGTCAATCAAAATCAAACACACATAAACCCTCCATTATCTCCACATGGCATAATTGCAAAATCTTAAACACATAAAGGTTGAGGAACCAACTAGGTTACTCACTGCATTCCGAGCTAATATCCGAAGTCTCAAGAACGCCGAGATCGACGCCCAAATGTGCCTCTATAACAAACAGAGAGGAATCCGATCACTAATTATCCAATCCGAACTAGTATAATGCATATGTAAGTGTATAATGCATGTTCATGAGATTTCTGGCCCTAAATCCAAATTTTTCCCCTCATAAAAATTCCATCAAAAATTAGAAAACTATAGCCACTGACAGCACTCAATTCAGACCTCGATCGGTCCAAAAATAAATAAAATAATGACCATATAACAATTTCCCGGGGCTACGTCAATTTCCCGTCTCAAAATTCCTAATTTCTCATAAAATGAAATTTAATATTTCACTAATCCGATGCTTCAAGAATCAGGTCAATCAGACGTCGGACGGAAAAGAAATTGACAAAAGAATCACCAAATACCAAATAATCAAATAATAATAAATAATAATAATAATAAATCAGATGGCCTCGTCACTAGGGCGAGGCGTCGCCCTAGTGATGCCGTCTGATCCGGCGTCGTCGCTAGGGTGACGCGTCGCCCTAGTGACTGGGCAATATACCACATTCTCATTCCTTTTTTTTCAGATTTCTAAACTAACTTTCAATACCCATAACTCTTAGCACACAAATCAGAAAAATAAAAATTATACCTTGTTGGAAAGTGCATAAAAAGCTCTACAATTTTCGAGAAGACCATAAAAATTAATTCCAACCCTAAGGGTGTCAAAAATCCCATCAAAACTACTACCTACTCAAAACCCATCAACACTGGACAGCACCTTGCAAATTCAAAAACTCACTGATTTTTCAGCCAAAAATTACCAAATAAATATGCTCAATAAGCTCATAATGTCATCTACAACTTTCATGAACAACCCAAAATCAAATTCCATTGCTAAACAAGTCAATTAATTCACTCAATGTTGCTGTCCTTGAAATCATTCAATTTGAGCAGTACACTTATAACAAGTATAACTCCCTGTACACAAGTCAGAAAATCAGAACTTTACATCCCTGAAAAGATAAATCCGCAAACTTCAATTTTCATGAAGAACTCAAAATCCAATTCAATTTCTAACAATTTGAAAACTGTCATGCAAGTTACTGCCATGAACAGCAAATCATAACCTAATACAGGTTCAATGTTTGCAAAATCATAACTCTCAAATATGACCTCTAAAAATTACATGCCATATATCATTTTCAAGATACTTTCTTCCTCTACAACTTTGTAGAAGATCACTCACACCAATTCAGTTCACATAATTTGCTAAAATTGCTTTCAATCCGCAAGCTCACAAACTCAACACTTAGGCTAGGTTTCATCAAAATGCTCAAAACCAGTCAATAGTAATCAGTTCATATCTCCCAATATACAACTCGAAAATTAGCAAGATCAGTGGCAATGGAAAGCTAACAATGTAGGCTTCAACTCTCATGAAGACCATTTTCCCTAATTCCATCTCAATTAAGTTAGAAAAATCAACAAAGTAATCAGGTCATATATGCGGGTACTGTTCATAGACCCTACAAACAGAAACTTTCCATGCAAGGATTCACCCTTCTAACATTACAATTTAACATCACCTATTTCACACAAAGTTGAAGCCAACATCCCAAAGTTTCATTGGGCACAAACCTAACCTCATTTTCTCACTTACACAATTAGTTATGATCAAAACATTACAATAGGTTCAAAACTCAATTTTCAGCTTTCATCAACAACCTAACTTCTATCACTTCTGACATCAATAACACATCACTAAGCATCCAATTGAACACAAATTCAGCCCCTATATCATTAATACATTTACTAGGAAATACCATCTCAAGTTGGCAGCCCTCATCTCTCCATTTCCATGCAAAATTAGTCAATCAAAATCAAGCTAAAAACACTTCTAAACCACATCATTTATGTTCACTTTATCAAACCATACTTAACCTAGCCTTATACCCACCAATTCCATCTACAATTTTCATTCAAATCATGGATCAATAATCATAATAAGTGCATCATAGTTCTCATTAAAAGCCTCTAACAATCATGGTTCAATAAATACATAATCAAAGCATAATGAAAACCTAATAAGAAACTTACCAATTCAAACTTTCAAGCTTCCCCACTCTCCAATCACTTCACTTTCTTCCTTCACTTCCAAAACTCATACATGGCTATCACCTTGGATAAAGACTTAAGCTCATATGCAAGTAAAGAGGGCTCTTAAGGTTGGTGGAAGGTGACTTAAGAGAGAAACAAAAAGAAATCGATGGAGATGGCAAAATGGAAGGTAGGTTTTGGATGAGTGAGTGAAATGTGGAAACAACTTTGAATTTTCATTCCTTTAACCATAAGCCACCGAAAACTCTAGGTTAGAAACAAACAAAAGCATTTAATCCTTTCAGACAAATGGCATGGATTGAGAAAGGGACAAAATAGAAATAAGACAAAATTTAGCCAATCCTAGTTAATTAAGCACTAATCCCAATTAAAATCTAATCATGGCACTAAAATAATTCCCTAACACCATTTAGCCAATAATCTAATGCCATTAGGCAATCCTTCTCAGATAAAAAGGCTCACTCAATCATCGGTTGAATTTTTCGTCCGAAAGAACCCCAAAAATTCCAAAAAATTTCCATAAATCCTCAAATGGAAAACAATTTATAACGCACTCCAAATAATTTTCCAAATACAATTTTCCCATGAATTTTACAAAAGATCTCACTTTAAAACCTAAGTTTAAAATGTCATGAATGCATGTTTACCATGTGCAAGTGCCACAACCCATCAATCATAGAGGCGATAAGTTGTATGTTCATGCCGAGTTATAAATTAATACTCCTACCCCGCCTCAATTTACTAAAATACCCTTCCCATCGGTGATGGATGTTACATATCGGCCCCTCTTTGAAACAATTCTAAACCTTTCTTAGCAATATTGATGTCGCGATCTCATCGACATATCCCAATCCCATTGGGATCCATTTAATCCTAATGTTTCCATAATTGGAACTCGTCCAATTACTATTTTACGATTTTCAAACACTCTTATCGTGTGACCCTTTAGGTTCCGGTTATGTTGGCCACTTAGATTAACAATTAATCGAGCAAGTCATGAGTGGTATCTAGCAACACATCATGACCCCAATTGACCGGAAAGTAATCGGTTTGATGTATTCATCACGAACCGTATCACGAACCTTCCATGTATTCTTATCGGCAATTCGTCCTTTCACCATCCTATACCCCACTTGGTTATGAGTATGGTCAAAGTGTCAACTCTTACTAGACCAAGTCCAGCCTAGTGATAATAGTTCTCGCCCTAGACTCATTACTCTATATGTCCATGAAGACACTCTTCATGACATATTCACTCGCCGAGATTTCGAGTAATGATCCCGACAAGAGGCCACGGGTATCTCTTCTGCTAATCCAGAAGTGGTGAATCCTTTATTGGCTACTCAATTATCTTCGAATAACTCAAACTGTACCCAAGCACCACCCTATGAGTTACCTCTGGAAGGCAACAAGGAATGGAGTCAAAGCACGTGATCAAGATTCAAGATAGCCTCGAGTACCTCAAGTCTAAGGATACTTGCACCATTGCTATGATGAGATTATCACCGACACTTAGATAAGATATCCATGTGATGATCTCATGACAGGTCATCCAATGAACTTACTACTAATAGTAAGCATCCATATGTCAACTCTAAATATCTCATATTTACAGCTTCGAGATCCACCGCTTGATCCAATCAAGGAGTATGACATATGTTAGTCGTCCGGATTAATGATGTCCAGCCTCATTAATCCTATGACTAGGAGAATTTAGATACCGACATAATTGCACATGATAGGAATCTCAAGAGTATGATCACATCATAATTTCCTTCATGCTATGTCATATATCATGAACTTCATTAATTTGATTAAAGATCCAATCAATTCATAAACAATGTTCATGAACATCAAATTAATGAATTATGCCTTTTCTTTATTTATTCATTCACCGATCACGATCGTGAATAAAACGCTAAAGGGATTGCCTTTAGGCACAAATAAACAAGATCGTCTTGAATAAGTCGACTTATCCAATGTACAAGTCGACTTATCGATATCGAAGAAGCATAAGTCCCACTTACACATGGTACAAGTCGACTTACCACTTACAAATCTCCCACTGACCTAAAGCCAATCGCCTTGGTATCTAATACCATAAGCGCGTCCATGAGAATCACAATTCTCCCGTGACAATGGCTTTGTCAACGGATCGACAACACTTTGCTCGTGGGATTTCTCTCTATCGTGACATCATCTCGACTAATGATCTCACGAATTGGCGGAGTAGATGTTCGGATCGTCGATGAGACCTTGATTCCTTTGCTTCGCGACTAGCCCCATTGTATCACAATACAATCCTATGGGCCTATCACGCCTAGGGATTAGATCAAGTTCAAGAATGAACTTCGATCCAAACCGCCTTTCACAGATCCGATGCATGTACTGCCTCGGTTGTTGAATCGGTAGTCCTTTCTTGTTTGAAACTCTTTCAATTGACCGCCACGCTATTCAAGTGAATGTATATAACCTGATCGTGATTCGAATCATCCTTATCGATTAAATATCGCATCCGAATGCTCGCCACTAGAGATTTCCATCTCCAAACATCAAGAAAACATCCTTAGTGCTTCAAAGGTACTAGAGGATATTCTTGACAGCCACCCAGTGACCCTCACTAGGAACCGATTGGTATTTGCTCGTAACACTTAGAGCATACGATACATCGGGCTTTGTACATAGCATCTTTTCATGCTAAACCTCTTTAGCATCTCATCTATGTACGATGCTTGTGAAAGACCAAGCAACCTTTGATCTATCTCTATAAATCTATATCCTAAGGATATAAGTTTCTTTACCAAGGTCTTTCAAGGCAAATTGTTTGGACAACCAAATTTTAACTGATTGCAGCATAGAGACATCGTTTCCGAGTAACAGTATGTCATCTACATACAACACAAGAAAAACGATTGCATTCCCATTAACCTTTTTATACACACAATGATCATCCGGATTTTATGAGAAACCAAACTCTTTGATTAACTCGTCAAAACGGACATTCCAACTCCTGGATGCTTGCATCAATCCATACATGGATTTCTGAAGCTTGCATACCATTTCGCCATCACTGGAAGTGAAGCCCTCTGGTTGTGTCATGTACACATCCTCGGCCAGATTTCCGTTAAGGAAAGCTGTCTTCACATCCATTTTCCATATCTCATAATCATAATGAGCGGCAATGGCTAGGAGTATCCGAATGGATTTGAGCATTGCTACGGGACTGAAGGTCTCGTCATAGTCAACTCCTTGTCTTTGACGAAATCCTTTGGCCATTAGGCTCGCTTTATAGGTAATCAGATTACCATCCATGTTGGTTTTCTCCTAAAACCTCTTTGCACCCTGTGGGTTTTATCCCTTCAGGTGTAACAACCAAAGTCCATACTTGGTTTTCATACATGGAATCCATTTCAGATTTCATGGCACAAAGCCATTTTCCAGACTCTGAACTCTTCAGAACCTCTTCATAGGTAGCAGGCTCATCATCTCATATGAGCAATACGTCATTATGTTCCCCACGAGAAATTCATATTTCTCAGGAACAGAGCGTATCCTACGTGACCTACGAAATTCGTGTGTAATAGAAGGTTGAACTGTTACCTCATCTATATGAGTGACAGCTTCGTGTTCAGCAGTTGATCTATGTTTGTTCGAGCATCTTGAACTTCCAAGTTCAACTTTGCTCCCACCGCCTTCTTACGAAGAAACTCTTTCTCTAAGAAAAAGCATGCTTTGAAACAAACACTTTTGTTCCTCAGCAAGGTAGAATTGATATCCCATGGTCTCTTTAGGATATCCTACAAACAAACACTTATCAGACTTTGCTTCAAGCTTATCTCGATCAATCCGCTTCACGTAAGGTGACAACCCCAAACTTTCAGCCGAGAAAGATAAGGCTTTCGCTAGTCCATATCTCCATATGGAGTAACATCAATCTATCTTTAATGGAACTCGCTTAACAAGTAAACAATTTGTCTCGAAGCGCATACCCCTAAAATGCAGTAAAACCTATCATCAATCGCACCATGTCTAACAAGGTTCGATTTCTCCTTTCAATCACACCATTGTCTTTGCGACGCAAGGTGGAGTGAATCGAGATAAAATCCCATTATCTCGAGATAATCCAAAACTGTTGGTCTAAGTATTTTCCACCACGATCAGATCGTAATGCCTTGATACTTTTACCAAACTGCTTTTCTACTTCATTTCTGAATTGTTTGAACTTTTCAAACGCTTCAGATTTGTATCTCATCAGATACATGTACCCATATCATGAATAATCATCGATAAAAGTAATGAAGTAACGACAACCACTTCTGGCATGGATGGACATCGGACCGCATACATCTGAATGTATTAGGTCTAATACTCCAATCTCTCGTTCATCCTTTCCATTGAAGGATAACTTAGTCATCTTGCCTAATAAACAAGATTCGCATGTGTCATATGATTCATAATCAAATGACCCTAAACATCCACTCTTATGGAGATTAGCGATGCGTGTCTCATTTATATGGCCGTTCGACAATGCCATAAGTAAGTTGATTTTAAATTATCTCGATTATGTCTTTCCGCCATTGACATTCACAACTGGATATGACATATCTAATATGTCATTTCTATTGCATAATGTACCAAAGCACCATAGAGCATTCCATTCTAACTAATAGAACAACCATTGCTACTAAAAGTCCAATGGAAACCAAATTTAATTAAACATGAAACATACAATATGTTCTTTGTTTAAAATAGGTACAAAATGTCAATCATCCAATTTGAATACAAGCCCAAGAGGGAGTAACAAGACATAAGTGCCTACGGAAAATGTAGCAACTCTTCTGCATTACCTACACAAAGGTCTAGTTCTCTTTTATGAGCTTTCATCGTCCCTCGATGCCCCGCATATCATTTCATATGTATGACCGACATCCGTATCAAATACCGATATGTTTGGATCAGAATAGTATTAACCTCAATGACAAACATACTTGAAGGAGTAGAGGCATCCGATGCCTTTTCTCGCTTCGTGGACTCCAGATAGATTTTACGGCTTAGCCTCTGGTGGCTAGACTTGCCACAATGAAAGCAAAATCCTTTTGGGCGAGTAATCTTTGGTTTTTCCTTGATGGCACTTCCTTTGGTTTTCTTCTAGAACCGTAAGAAGGAACATCCACCACTAGCACTTGCTATCTCTTGATAGCTCGCTTTCATTGTCATGAGCAGATTGATTAGCTCAGAATTGTTGTGGATATTTGGTTTATCCGATAGTTTATCAAAACCGTGAATAACCATCGACAATCCAACCGAATTAAGTATCTACTTAACTCATAATCCATTACAAATCCTAAGGCGCCAATCTCTCAATATAGCTATTCATCTTCGTGGCATACTTGCGGCCAGATATCCCTCGAGCCATCTTTGTGATGAAGAGAAGCCTCGAGGTCTCGAACCTTTCGCATCGAGCTTGCTCAACAAACAGCTCCCTAAGATGAAATACTATAGAGTGAGCATCCATGGACTCGTCTTTCTGCTGCTGCAGCTCTGTGACATCAAGACAAACATAATGCAAGTATCCATATCATCGTCCTTTAGATGCTTACGATATGCTTTCTGATCCTTATCGGAAGCATCGACAAAGTGCATCCGGAAGTGGAACATCTAGGACATATCCAGCTCCTCGGATCCGAGAACAATTCTCAGAGTCCTTAGCCAATCAAGAAAATCGGTCCAGAAAGGAGAGCATTAATTCACACTGAAAGACTTCTTCAATCAACCTAAACGCGATAAAGAGAAGGAATGATAGAATAGATATGCCTGCATGATCATAAGGACTTGCATGATATGCATATGGCTCCCACTAGTTTCCTAGAATCAATAACCCTCTTTACGAATCCAGAGAAACAAAGTGACATAATGTCCTAGTGGGTCGATATCCGACATTGCTAAGAGTGACCTTGGGTTTACCCAACAAGCCACAACTTAGGTCAATCGGTAGGTATCGGTCATACCAATTGCATCATCGATAACCGACTTTGAGAATGACCTTGGGTTTACCCAACAAGCCACCTTAAGTCTCGGAGGTATCGATATACCAATTACATCTTAGACACAACTATCGATCGCTATCAACTTGTTGATGTGTGCACTTACATTGGTATCAACTCTTTGATGCGCATACATCCGATATATGCTACCCAATTTCACCTCTCGCCCACGCCGACCTTGAGTTTACTCAACAAACCAACGCCCAAAGGAAAACCAACCCATTAATCGAAAATCATATTTTCATGGTTTGAACATATCCAGATAGAGTGAGCTTGGGTTTACCCAACAACCCATCCCTATAAGAACTCGGTTCTTACCATATTAATGGAAGCGTTAGTTTTCATATACCGAGGAGGGATTTAGAAACTCTAGACTCCAAGTGAAGGATCATAGTCACTAGACTATATGGAATGATTTAGGTGTCATCAATCACATTGAATCAATCCTTATAATCATCCATCATCCAACTAGAGCATGTCATAAGTCGCCTTACATCAAATGCAAGTCGCCTTAAGCCATCGCTTACACACAAGTCGACTTGTCGATATAAGTCCACTTATGCTCCCTTCCACACACAAGTCGACTTGTCTAATATAAGTCGTCTTATGCAAAAACTTTGAACAAGTCGACTTATGTATAGTACAAGTCGACTTATCCAAAAACTTTGAACAAGTCGACTTATGTATAGTACAAGTCGACTTATCCAAAAACTTTGAACAAGTCGACTTATGTATAAAACAAGTCGACTTATCCAAAAAGAATTGCTATACTTTCTAATCGGCTAATACCTCAATCATTGCAATTCCAATTCACAACACCTACATACCTAAGGTAATACCTGATAAATTTGATGTATCAATGAACAATTCATTGAACCATGAAAGCCTTAAATAGTCAAACTATATGAAAAGCTTGAAATGAGTCAAAACTCATTCATTTCCAAACAATTTAGGAACACCCAAATTATCATCCTAAGCATCTCAAGCTAGTGTATACACTCTCAAAACTACTCCGGCACTTGTCACAAAATTTGTGACGGCCAAAACAAGCAAGAAAATGAAATATACTAACGAGACACAAATGTGACCAATTCGGCATTCAAAAATTCTTGGAAAAACAACTTCAAGCAATTCAATTTGGAAATCATACTAAATCAAGATAACACATTTTTAATCACATTAAAAATGCTGCAAGGCATTGGAATTGAAAAAGCAAACTCAATCAAGCCAAGCAAAACAGTCCCAACAATTTTCACAAAACTGTCCAGTTCTGTACATTGCTCAAAATGATCAATGAAACAATTTCAATAAATTCTGAGAACATTACATAGGTTGGTACATGTTCAGAAAATGCTACATGAATTTTTTCAGGATTTTAGGCCATCAAAAACTCAGTCAACCTAAATAACAAAACCGATTCCAATTCTGTGTTCATCAACACAGCAATTCCCAACAGCATAGAATAAAATCGAAAATAAATATCCAATCACCTTGAAATCCAATTTCCATGCTCACAGACATTCACCAACATCTTAGAGACATGTAGGTGAAGGAAATTCAAGAAAAAGATTTTTCTAGAATTTATTCTTGATTTTATACTACTGCCTGTTCACAGAATCGTTTCAAAAACAGCATCTGTAAGCTTAGGGAGTTAATTAGCAAAACTATATCAAATCAAATCAATAAATTCTGAAAATTCATATACATATTCTCTAACATGTTATGAACATTCCTGGGCAGAAAAATTTCGAAAAATATATCACAATATAAATTCGAAAATCAGGCAGTATGCATGCATCAACATCAACAGCACTTAGGGTTTCTGATCTAGCTTCGATTTTAGCTTCATACACGACACCAGACGCTCTGATACCACTGTAGGAAAATCCCGGGAGGTACATCACATGTACCGGCAGCGGAAAACAAAAATTTTTATTCCCGGGACTTTCCCGAAACCCAGGATCCAGGTGTCGGTATGAAGACCTCAAACCTGAATAGCCAATAGAGACTATCTCTAAAGGTATCCACGCAGAGATCAGAAAACCTAACCGAGTCAAACCCCTTTGACCCGGGAATAGCTAGAACAGATTAAAGCCTGCTAGAGCCTACCTCTGTCCTGGAGAGCTTGAGATCCACGTTGGATCATGAGCTTGGAGAAGAGAACTAACGATGATGCTTGTGAGAGAAGAATGAAAAACCAATTTTTCCAAAGACTTAACTCTTTAAACCTTTTTCTTCTCTTTTCTGGAGCTCCACCGTCGACAGCCACCTTCACAAGCTTCTTTTGTCTAGCTTTTAACAATTAAAGAAGACTTAATGCTTGGAGAGAAGGCCATACACGTGAATGGTTCTTAACCATTCATTATTTAATAAATAAACTAAGCTTTTGAAAAGTCAAAAGCTATCATCTCTTCTCCCAAATTCCAACGTGCAAGGTGGCTTTAATTTATATAATTAATTAATTAATTATTTAATTAATTAATGATATAAATAATTGCTAAGGTCCAGTCCAACTGGGGTCGGTCCTACCGGCCTACCGGGCCCCGATGCTGAAACAGCTCCGGAAACCTTTCTTAGCAATATTGATGTCGCGATCTCATCGGGACATATCCCAATCCCATTGGGATCCATTTAATCCTAATGCTCTCCATAATTGGAACTCTGTCCAATTACTATTTTACAGATTCTCTGAAACACTCTTATGCGTGTGACCCTTTAGGTTCCCGGTTATGTTGGCCACTTAGATTAACAATTAATCTGAGCAAGTCATGAGCAATATCTAGCAACACATCATGACCCCCAATTGACCGGAAAGTAATCGGTTTGATGTATTCATCACGAACCAGATCACGAACCCTTCCATGACAATTCTTCGTGTAATTCGTCCTTTCACCATCCTATACCCCACTTGGTTATGAGTATGGTCAAAGTGTCAACTCTTACTAGACCAAGTCCAAATTGAGTGATAATAGCTCTCATCCTAGGACTCATTACTCTATATGTCCATGAAGACACTCTTCATGACATATTCACTCTGGCCAGAGATTTCCGAGTAATGATCCTGACAAGAGGCCATGGGTATCTCTTCTGCTAATCCAGAAGTGGTGAATCCTTTATTGGCTACTCAATTATCTTCGAATACCTCAAACTGTACTCCAAGCACCACCCTATGAGTTACCTCTGGAAGGCAACAAGGAATGGAGTCAAAGAACAGGATCAGTATCCAAGATAGCCTTGAGTACCTCAAGTCTAAGGATACTTGCACCATTGCTATGATGAGATTATCACTGACACTTAGATAAGATATCCATGTGATGATCTCATGACAGGTCATCCAATGAACTTACTACTAATAGTAAGCATCCATATGTCAACTCTAAATATCTCATATTTACAGTTTCTGAGATCCACTGCTTGATCCAATCAAGGAGTATGACATATGCTAGTCTGTCCGGATTAATGATGTCCAGTCTCATTAATCCTATGACTAGGGAGAATTTAGATACTGACATAATTGCACATGATAGGAATCTCAGTAGTATGATCACATCATAATTTCCTTCATGCTATGTCATATATCATGGACTTCATTAATTTGATTAAAGATCCAATCAATTCATAAACAATGTTCATGAACATCAAATTAATGAATTATGCCTTTTCTTTATTTATTCATTCAGTCTGCATACGACTGTGAATAAAACGCGCTAAAGGGGATTGCCTTTAGGGCACAAATAAACAGTACCGTCCTTGAATAAGTCGACTTATCCAATGTACAAGTCGACTTATCGGTACCGAGCAAGCATAAGTCGACTTACACATGGTACAAGTCGACTTACCACTTACAAAATCCCGATACATCTTAAAACTCCCTGGGTGCATTACATAAGGAGCGTTATGCGTTTCATCAAGGATCTCATCCTTCAGCTCTAACACATCTAGAACACACAATCTGTCACCCATAACCATCAATCCATCTTCCTTTACCTCTACATTAGAGGGCTTGCCATCTTCTATCTCTGCTCTAAGCTTACTCAAGTACTCATCCCGTTCCTGCAATTCTTTGATCTTCCCCCTCAACACTAGTCTCACTCTGAAATTTGTCAAAATACAGTCAGGTTCAACTTGCCTCAATGTCACATCAAGTCCGCTAATTCCTTCAAAGAAGGAAGGTACACCGCTCCACATGTGCCATAGTGGACTTCCTACTCAATGCATCACCACCATATTAGCTTTCCCGGATGGTAGTCTATCACCAAATCATAATCTTTAATAACTCCAACCATCGCCTCTGTCTCAAATTCAGCTCTTTACGAGTCAACAAGTACTTAAGGCTCTTATGGTCCGTAAATACTCTAGTAGTAACTCCATACAAGTAGTGTCTTCAAATCTTCAATGCGAAAATAATAGCAGCCAACTCCAAATCATGAATAGGGTAGTTCATCTCATAAGGCTTTAATTGCCTAGAAGCATAGGCAATCACTTTCTCTCCTTGCATCAATACACATCCTAAACCCTTCCTGGAAGCGTCACTGTACACAATGTATCCATCATCACCATAGGGTAATGTCAAAATCGGTGCAGTAGTAAGCCTATTCTTCAATTCCTCAAAACTACTCTGTCACTCCTCAGTCTACTCAAACTTCTGATTCTTTCTCGTCAATTTGGAAAGTGGAGAAGCTATCATAGAAAAGCCCTCTACGAACCTCCTGTAATATCCAGCTAGACCCAAGAAACTTCTCACTTCAGCCACATTTTTAGGTGCTTCCCATTTAACCACAGCCTCTATCTTTTGTGGATCCACATGCACTCCACGCTCTGAAATCACATGCCCAAGGAATACTACTTCCCTTAACCAAAATTTGCACTTGTCGAATTTGGCATATAATTCATTCTTTCTCAAAGTCTCCAAAGCAACCCTCAAATGATCCTCGTGCTCCTCATCACTCTTAGAATAGACCAATATATCATCAATAAAGACAATGATAAATTGATCTAGGAAAGACTTGAAAACTCTATTCATCAAATCCATAAAGACTGTAGGAGCATTCGTTAACCCGAAAGGCATAACCAAAAACTCAAAGTGGCCATACCGTGTCCTAAAAGCAGTCTTGGACACATCAGTCTCCTTAATCCTCAACTGATGATAAACCGATCTCAAATCTATCTTGGAAAAGACTCTCGCCCCTTGCAATTGATCAAACAAATCATCTATGCGCGGGAGCGGATATCTGTTCTTAATGGTGGCATGATTCAACTTCCTGTAATCCACACACATCCGCAACGATCCATCTTTCTTCTTCACAAAGAGAACCGGAGCTCCCCAAGGCGAAGAGCTTGGCCTAATATAACCCTTCTCTAATAGATCCTCCAATTGCACCTTAAGCTCTCTCAATTCCGTCGGGGCCATCCGGTAAGGCGGAATCGAAATCGGCGTAGTACCTGGAAGGAGCTCAACGGGAAACTCAATTTCCCTCGGAGGAGGTAGTCCTGGCAATTCCTCGGGAAAGACGTCCAGGAATTCCCTGACTACAGGAATATCCTCCAACCTCCCTCTATCTGCCTCCGTGTCTAACACATAGGCCAAATACGCTTCACACCCCCTTCTCATCAATCTCTCTGCTGACATAGCTGAAACAATTTGAGGCGGACTGGCTCTTCTATCTCCCACAAATACCACTTTTCTGCCATTCTCTGACTCAAATTCCACTGTCTTTTTCTTGCATTCTAAGTTGGCATGATACCTCTCTAAAGTATCCATACCTAGGATCACATCCAATCCTCCCATCTTCAAAGGCATCAAATCCACCAAAAACTTCCCTCCACTAATCTCTATCTCACAGTCTCTATACACTTGACTGATAACAATAAACTGGCCGATCGGAGTACTCACCATCAGCAGAGTATCCAATGGGTTCAAGACTCTACCACATACAGTTCTACCTAACGACACAAAAGAGTGGGTAGAACTCGGATCAATCAAAGCAAGAACATCAACATCAAACAGTTTAATCATACCCGTTACAACTTCTGGAGCGGTCTCTGCCTCCTCTCGAGTCATAGCAAACACTCTAGCTGGTGCTTGCCCCCTGGATCTGTCTGGAGGATAAGCTCTCTTAGGTACACAAGAGCTACCCACTTCCGTCACATCTTTCTATCCCACTGCCTCTATCCTTCTGGAAGCATGCATCTGTGATCCCTCTCTTCTATCCGGCTTAGGACACTGTCTGGCTGTGTGTCCTTTCTGGCCACAATTGAAGCATGCTCTTGAAAATCTACGACATTTCCCTCTATGGAGGTTCCCACAATGCTCACATTTAGGAAGAGGTGGTCTCTCCCCATCTCCTCTTCTACCGCCGCCCACCGTTGAGGCTTGGTGAGACACAGAAGAAGTCCTCATCGGTCTAGGCCGGCTCCCACCGGTGCTCCTCTCCTCAGATTGCACAGGAAGGGCTCTGGCACTTCTCTCAGGCATAGAAGTACCACCTCCCCTCCTGAACTGCTCTCTTCCCTTCCTCTTTCTGCTAACTGCCCTCTTGATGTTTTCGATGTTCTCAACCCTCAGAGCCGCTTCAACCAGCTGCTAAAAATCACCAAAGTTCTGTACTACCACCTTCTCTCTTTTAGCTAAATGTAGGCCCGACTCAAACTCATGCAGACTTAGCAATTTCATCAACATCACTCAAGCATACCTCAACAACCGAGTAAACCGCGCTCATATCAAGAATACCATCTCCTCTGGGTGAGACTCAAAAATTCCCTCTGCTTCTGCTGAATGTACACCTCAGACAGATACTTCTTCCTATACACAGTCAGGAAGTCTCCCCATGTCAACCCTACTAGTCTCGTCGACTCCCTGGCACAGTCTCCCACCAATGCAAGGCATCACCACAGGCAGATTGGCAAGATAAACCACTCTCTCATCATCCTCGCCTCCATCGATCCAAGACCTCTCGGTCTTCCTCAACCATGTTTCACTTCTTCGTGGTCTCAGGGTCCCTGTGGAAATCCACCGCTCCATACTTCCTCAGCTTGTCAAACTGTCTCCCCCTCTTAGCTGGGGCCGAACCAGAAGCCTGGAACATTTGACCCATAGCCTGAACAAAGGCTTGAGTAAATGCCTGAAAGAGTCTCGGGTCTAGAGCAGGCATTTGCTCAGACTGACTAGGTGACGGCTGAGTCTGAGATCGGAGGGGCTCACTACTCTGCCTTAGAAAAGCCTCAGCTGGGGCCACTCCCGGGGCTACGGACTCATCCGTGCTCTCCTCTCTTAGTGGAGAGTCAGGTGCAATAGAACCTTGCAGAACTCCTCGTGTCCTTCTACGAGGTGACATCTTACTCCTTCAATGAAAACATTTACTGATTAGCTACATTTCTTTTTAATCTTAGTTCCTATATGTATGCATGAGATGCATGTAACTTAATGCAAACCATCAATTCATAATGCAAACATTGAATCATATATCACAACAAAAGCCTAGGAGTGAAACCTAAGCTCTGATACCAAACAATGTTGGACCCCGTCGCCGAGGCCCAACATTCGGACCACACAAGCACACATAAGCATAGAAGACCCAAAACCGAACACAAACCAACCACAACTAGAGAAACTTTTAATAGAAAATTTGGGATTTTATTTTTAAGAAAATATTCTCCTTATGCTCTCACGGTTCCAACGCCACTGAAAACACTCAATTTGGATTTGAAATGAAGAAGTTATGGCAAAAATACTATTTCAAAGAAAACAGCCAAAATTGAGCACTACCGACTTCAGGTCAGAATTTGAAAATCTTAAAGGCTTAATTGTCAGTCGGCTCCTTCATAAAACTTGTAGGTTTATGTCTCTAGTTTAATTTAAAATAAGAATCGCTTCGATCCGAGCTCTCTAGCTCCATATATTTTAAATTTTGTAAAGTATATTCAGACTTGATCAGCCGACCTCCACAATTGGTTTCAAACCACCTTTTTCAATTTAAAATAAAAACTGATAAATAAAGTTTGGAAAGATAGAAAAATCCCTTAGGAATCCATCGCTTCAAAAATGGGGTCAATCGGAGGTCTACACAACAAGTTATGGCCAAAAGAAGGAAGAGGGGTTGGTCGGCCAGAAACCGACCTCAACGCTCGCAAGAGCCCAGCATACCGGGCTCTTGACACTCGCCCGCTCGGCATGGGCGAGCGCTGGCGCTGCTCGCATCGGCATGAAGGCGGCCTTCGCCCAAGATGGGTGGCTGGCCGTCGCTCGCCTCGGCGCTGGGCGACACCTACAAATTTCCGACCTATCCGACTTCTAACCTCATAACTTTTGACTCAGAGCTCCAAATTAGACACGGTTGGAAGCGTTGGAAAGCTAGAAGAAAAACCTATATTTTTCAAGAAGGACTCACCAGCAAGCTCGGACGCTACAGGAATCAAAAGTTCCCACTAAGACAGATCGACTAGCTCTCCACAAACAAAGACACGTAACTTGCGACCTCCATAACTTTTGACCCAGAACTCCAAATTTAACAAACTTAGTGTCTACGGAAAGCTAAGAAAATTCCATACAACTTTCATGAATAACACCGACCTATATTCCAATTCTATGAGGGTCAAAAGTGGACTCAAAACTCTGCCGGACAATCTGTCATTTAGACAGCACCTGCATTTGATTCTAACGACTCACACTTTGCAATCAATACCTCAAAATTAACTCATTACACCTCAGGAACAAGCTCTACAGCTCGTCTAAAACCTTCAACAAATCTAAGTGATCCTATTCAACCTAAAACAACCCAAAAATTGCAGTACAACACAATATACCCAGAAATTACCACATGAGTGCATCAACCCAGAAATTTCAGCACTACATCCCACTTTAACAAACTCACATGAAGAGAGTACTAAAGCTCTCCTTCTCTTTCCAAATCATAACAAAGTTCAAGCATGGTTTTAATTACATATCAGCATAAGTCAAGTACAAAATACAAAATGTGTGAGATGCTCCATGTTTGATATGCTTATAAGCTAGTTACTAACTTAATACAAAAGTGACTAAATTTCTTAGAGTGATGCTCGATGCCTTGCAAGGTTCAGCTCTCAACTTGAATTTGCACCTAAGGAGGGAGAATGGGGTGAGCTAACACGGCTCAGTGGCTAACAAGTTTATAGCCATCGAATAATGAGCCACACAACACACAATAACGAATCCAAAACATTAGCAAACATCAATATGCATAAATACCCAACTTTATTACATAGATCATAAGTAGCCAAAATCATCACATAAAGCATATTATGTAAACTTCTATCACTTAAATCACATATTATGCATCATAAACACCATTAAAGAATAGAATGCACACAATAGGCTTGAGAGTTCCATAAACACGACGGAAATCAAAGTTTACCGTAAACACGACGAGTCCATTTTCGGATTTCGTAGGCCACAAGCGGCCTGCCGGGAGAAGGCAAAAGGGGTCAACGTGCACGTGACTTATCGAAGTAGGTTCTCTCTCACCCAATGATCACATATTCAAGTGCAAGACAAGCATTTTATGCTTCTTTCATTCTTTCAAATCATCATAGTTTCACACTTTACTTTCAAATCACAGGAAATACATTTTCAATATGCACATAATTATCAAAGATAGCATACATAGGGCATTTGCCCATTACACAACAACTATAAAAATGTTACCCACCTATTGTAGAAATCCGAATTCAAGATTGGCCTCCCTCCTTGTCTTGAGTGGGGTTTTCTTGAGTTCCTTCAATTAAATCATACTTCATTCAATAAATACATTTTCAAAGAAGGCCATAATACTCATAAATCAAGCAAAGATGAAAATAAACTTTAAACCTAACCTACCCATAGGACCTTTAAGCTAGACTAACCATAACCTTAGCTTAAAAGTCCCTAAAATCCACAGATCTCATCTTTCCCTCTATCTTTCTTCAATCTCTACACAAACCCTAACTTCCATCCTACACCATTCTTAAACCTAACTTAAGCAAAGATGAAACTTACCTCTAGCAAGAAGATTTCTTCTCTTTTTCTCCTTCTTTCTTCCTCCCTACAACTCTCTCCATTACTCTCTTGGCCGGAGCTCTCCTCTCCTTGCTAGCTCACGTTTTTAACTCTTCTCTTCTCCTTTCCTTTAAGTCTACGACACTCCCTCTTCTTCTCCTCCTTCCTTTAATTCATTTAACTCTTCTTTAAAACCATCATCAAAACTACATAGTTTTGATACCCTCTTATAACTTACAAGGCTTTGGGCTCTCCTCCTCCTCTCAAGCCCACTACACATCACCCATTAATTTCTAATCCTCCTCTTCTTATTCATTCATTCCTAAAGCCCATACTTTCCAATATTAGGTCCAAGCCTTCATTTAAAGTCCCAACTTCTAATTTTCAAGCCCAACATAAAAATATTTATATAAACACATAATTAAATCAATCAAGGAAAAATAAAAAAATAATTTAACGAATAAATCCATAAATCAATAAATAATTAATTCAAATAAAATAAAAAAATTTCAGGGCCCAACAAGGAGGACGTGCACGAATAAAAGTTAATTCAAAACTTTATTTGTCACATCAGCTACAGTAACTAAAGAGGGGGTGTTTTAATTTGTTTTCTTAATTTATTTTTAATTTCGTATTTATTTTAATTGTATGGATTTAATTGATGCAAACATATATTATGACCATGATTTATGTTTCATTGATAAATATGTGTGAGTAAATTTTTCTTTTCGGTTAAGGTTAAGATTGAAATTGGATTAGGATAATTTTTGTGGTATTGATTTTTGCTTGATTAAATGCATATTTAATCTTAATTTAGTTTGATCACCTAGATTATGACCTTAGATGATTGAATGCCACAACCAATGGGATTTAATTTATCGAAAAATTAATCAAGCGACATACTTGAGACTAAAGTGTAGACCAACCTTAGGATCTTGTGTGAGGATACCTAAAATTAACAAACTTAATTTTAGGCTTCTTGTATTTACCTCCTTTTATTCCGAATTATGTATGGTCCAAGTAGTGACTCAGATTTAAAAGAGAAGGGAACACCATGAACATTGGTTTTGACTTGCTTAAGTGAAGTATTTCCTAAATCAATCCACCGTTATAATTTTATTTTAAATGTCTAATCCAATTGAAATCTAATACCTTAACCGATTTTTGTTATTTGATTAAATTTAGTCGTTTTAAATTCATACCTTGTATTTTTCATATTTTCTTAATCTGCTTACTTTATTTTATTTTATTTTCAAATCAATCAATTTTAGATCGTCTAAGTAATTTTTCATCGTTTAATTTAATTGTCTTCTGTGTTGGAAAATTTTCCCTTGGGTACGATATCCGGTTCTTACCGTTTTATATTACATGTCGACAGGGTGCACTTGCCTTTAATTGGTTTTGATAAAATTTAATTGTTTTGTTTAGACCGCAACACTATACTCAACTTCCATCCCAAATTTTGAGAACTTTAAAGACTGATTCAAAACTTCCTTTTTTCATAAAACTTGTAGACCTTTGTCCTATTTTACAACGAATTAAAAATCACTTCATGTGGATGCCTACATCAAAAGTTATGTCCAAATAACCAAAACATATATGTAAGGAAAACATGAGCTCGCCATGGCGAAGGGAGCTCACTGCATGTAAAGATCTGGAGCTCACGACCCGAAACCGGAAGCTTCGCCATGAAGTCGTTCATTCACGCCATGACGTGTGCTTCACGACGCCATGACGTGGACGCTTCATGGCAGCCACCACGACGTCTTGATACCGAAAACTTCCGAAACCCTAATTTTTGACATTTTTCATCTTCAAACTTTCCATCTTTCACAAATAACTCATCTAAACCCTAAACCATCATTCCTACTTCATTCTAAACTCATTTCAACACAAAAATCATTCACAAACACAACAAAATCATTAACCCCATTCTTTGAGAATCTCCAAACTCTAGCTTTTTATCTTCCTTTTCTCTTCTTCCACGGCTTCTCCTTTTTTTTCTTCTCCTTCTCCCTTTTTTTCTTTCTAATTCATACTCTTAACTTAATGGGTGGGCAATGTCCATTTTGCCCTCCAAAATAAACCTTCTAACTCTTAGACCTAAGTAATCTTCCAAAAATGCCCCTCATGCATTCTTATAAAATTAACACTTAAATTCCATCAATCCATGCAATAAAATCCTTTGACATAATAATTAACTCCAAGGTTAAATCCATCAACACCTCATAATTGAATTAAATCATGCTTAATTCAATACGAAAAATTCGGGGGCCAACAACTCTCCCCCTCTTAAAAAGAATTTCGTCATCGAAATTCTTATCT